>VZTX01020280.1:0-64704 GCA_013400915.1 Pardalotus punctatus
GTTGGGGTGTAGCTGGTTTTTGGGGTTTTTGCACACCCTGGCTCCATCCCCACGGTGCTCTGAGGGCGCCGGGAAGGCCCCGCCGGGCCCGGCACAGATGGGGCGAGGGCCTGGCTGGGGACACCAGGCCAGCCGGAAAGGAGGTGATTGACTGCACCACCACCATTAAATTTTGGCATTCTTGTTATAGGAGCTCTCTGGGATGGAATTTTGGGCAGTTGCAGAAGTTGCCCCAGGCAGCTCCTGCTGTGTTCAGCCCAGCCTGAGTGCCTAAATGTGTTTGTTAACATCCTGGGTGGAGAATGAGGCCTTGCCCTCCAGAGACTCCCCGTGGTGATTTCTGCTGTGGAAGGGATCAAGCTGTGCATCACTATTTGTAAATAGTTAATAGAAATTGTTGCTATGTGGGAAGTAATTTGTATGTAGTTAAGCTATTTAAGAGATGTTTTGTCTTTAGTTAAGATATAGCAGTGGCAATGAATTAAACATGCTGGAGCCATCCCCTCTGCTCCCAGGCCAGCTGAGTGACAGTGATCCAGCAGCACAGCAGTCTGGGGACTCTCACCTTGATGCCGGATAATTTTTGCCTTTTATTCTTTTCTATATTTGTAACCTTCCCAGTACTTTTGCCTACCCTTTTCCCCAGCTAAAAAGACCAAACACAGTGCAGAGCTCCAAGCCCCAGGGGGCACAAGACCCCTCTCCTACCTTGGTTCTTTCTGAGAACCAAGGCTGAGAACAAAATCTTCAAGACACATTTTCATAAATGAGTACATCTAATACCAAGGGTGGAGAGCTCAAGAGAAGAGGCTTGACCTGGGGAAATTGCATCACCACTTGTCCTCCTAATTGGTGCTTTTTATCAATGATGCTAATTTCCTAAAATGTATAAAACTACATTTACCCCTGTGGGGGTGGGATTTTGTAGATATTCTTCCATAACTGCCCCTGGAGTTCCAAGAAATATCCACTTTTATATTATCTCCTGTACTAAAATTTTCTCGAGCTTCATTCCTAGGTTGAAAAAGGCAACAGCCTAAACCAGCTGAAGACACTTCTGCAAGGACACATAAAACAGAGACTCCCACCTCCACCCAGATAACAACCACCCATCCTTTTTGGGAGACTGGGTTCCTTCTGGGAGCATTTACCTTATGCAGAGGCCCCCAAAATAATCTCTCTTTTAAAAGCCCTGTCTGGGGGTGCCTGTGCAATACCATCCAACCACGAACAGATGGCCCTTCCAGATATGCTTCTGGAAGGACAGAGGCCCAGGGTGACAGAGATATTCTGCTTTCAGTACTCAAAAACCTACTTATAAGCCTTGTTCAGATGACACCAATCACCTTAGCATGTGCACATCCCACAGGAGCTGTACTGGGTGCTGGGCACAGTCAGGGAGGTTCAGCTGACCCTGCAAGAGTCACTGGGATATTTGCTTTGCACATGCCTCAGTTTCCCTCCCTGTAAAAGGGGTGATATACAGCACAAGGAATTTGTGGATGATTTAGGAGCTACACATTTATCATTAGTTTTCTCGTCTGGTTTCGACAACTAGTGATATCAGGTCAAACGCAAAGCAAGTTTTCATTAATGAAACATGAATCCTTCCCTAATACAGTGGGACTGAGCAGTCTGCAGGATGATTTTGTTGTCTGATATCGTTACCCTTTATGATCTCATATTTTATGGTAGTTAATGCCATTGGAGGAAAACATGATTAGAGCAGAAAGCAGCTTCAAAGCAGCCATTGCTCAGTGCATTCATCACACTTGCTGCAGAGCTGGATTTTTCCTCTCTACAAATGTAATCAATCAGTGCAGGTAAAGAGTTAGTTGCAAATAGAAGCCCTTTATGTGAACTAGTGTGTATCCTGTTTTTATCAGTGTGCTGGGAAGTATAGTTAAACTGGGATAAGTTATGTGGTGTGGGCTTAGGCATTAATGAATATGAGAAACTAAATTACTGAATTTTGCAATGCAAATTATTTTTTGAGCACAAATTCTTCACTTTTGAATGTTAAGGGCTCATAAAAAATGTCAATGGTTTATGAATTAGGCCATTAGCATGCAATTTGTGATTCAAACAGTACCACAGCCTCATGTAATAAGTGACTGAAAAAAGAGCAGCGTTCCTCTCTACACTTGCAAAATAGTTTGTCAGGAAGGCAAATGCAGGGAGATGTCACACGAGGGACTCGTTCCCTCCCTCTGGAGATGCACAGTTACACAGCAGAGGGGTCCTATGTCTGTCCCTAAGTGCGGTGCCTGGAAATGCTGTATTTTTGTGCTCCGTGCAATCATGGCAACAGGCAGAGCACCTGTATGTGTGAGATGGGCCCAGAGCTCTCCAGTGCCGACAGCTCGTGGGGTTGTGCGTGTCCCTGCAGAGGGGCTGCACCTCAACCTGTCAGCAATACCTGGGCAAACTTTTGCCACAGGTACCAATCAATTTAACTGCCTTGAGACTTCTGTGGAAATAACATCCACCCATGGTGGGAGGAACCCTGAACATACATCTTGAACGAATACAAAATCTGTGCTGAGCAGTCTGAGAGGTGGGGTACCCCACATAGGACCGGGTAGAAAGGGAATCTGAAGGTGTCCCAAACACAAATATGAGCTCAGTTTGCTGAGCCACCAACTGCTGCCTTGGTGGCCAATTCCCAATTCAAACAGTAGTGCTCACAAAGGTAACCAAAAATGCATAACTGTCACAGATATAAAAATTCATACTTGCCCAAGATGAGAGCAATTTTGTAAAGAAAACACTAATTAAGAGAATATTTATGTGACAGGTTGAATATTGCTGTTATCTAAAAGATCTCTGCAGCTGCTAAATGTTTCAGAATCTGTGCCAGGGTAGAAAAATTAACCAGAAAAGAGGCAGAGCAATGCATTGAAGAGGGATGTTAAATGCTTTTGATATATAACATACACTCTTAAAACAGTATATATGTATTACACGATACTATGGTGTATGGAACTCCTGAGGGGCAGGGCACTGCCTGTTTGAAAGCACAGATCTCTAATTTGTGCCCGTGGCATCACTGATCCTCCCTTTCTCCGCTTGCAGATCGGTGGCACAAAGGCCCAGATTTGTTGCATTCCAAGGGCTGACCTTTGAGAGGGTCTCTAACGAGACAGAAGGTGTCAATTCCAGGGACCTCGGCAGGAGATGTGCCCTTCTCACAATTCCTCACAACGAGCAGCATTCATGGCAGTGCTCGGAGCTAAAGTGGAGAGAGGCTGAGCAGCTGGTGGCAAAACAGAGGAGTGGAGAGAAACCTTTGATTCCGAATCAGAAACTACAAGGATTTTTGGCTGCCGCTGCTGCTGGCTGTGGTCAGTACTTAAGGCAGCGCATCTTTTCTGCCTGCCTTCCTCAGCTGTGTAATTGAACTTGCCATGGGCCATATCCAAGAGCCTCTGACCTGGCTTTCAAGGCGAGAGCAGCTCATGTCCTGGATTTTTTTCTCTCTCCTTTCTTGCAACTGAATGCACACACACATATCCTCTGTGTTTGCATGTAGTAACGAGGCAATGAAGAGATCCGTGTGATGGGTGGGTTTGAGAGATCAAGGGATCAGGCCAGTTTCAAACTTCAGAACAACACCAGATTAACATTCACTACCAAGACAGGTTAATTATTAGTCTTCATGAATAATTAGCATTACATATGCAATTAACTTAGCCCTTAAGAATCTTATTCTAAATTAGCTGTGAGTGTACAGCTACCATGAGGGTGGTGCAAGTGGTTAATGCTGATTCAGGGTAGCCAAGCTTATGAGCTCTTCCCTATCTTTCTTTTCTTATCATTCCTGTGATTCTGCTCATAGCTCTCCAAAAGCAGCTCCAATCTGCTTCTGGGCATTTATTATTTTCAAGGGGACTGGGACTCTGGTTTCACCAGACATCTTTTTTTGCTTGTTCTGTGTGGTGTATACACACACACAGATATGTACCCAAAATATATATATTTCTTTTTGTTTCACCATACAACTTTCCCACCCTATTAATACCCTCTTTTCTTGCAGATTTTTCTATACACTCATTTCTTCCATTTGTGCAATACCCCCATTTGTGCAAGTATACAATTCCCCAATGGTTGGTCTGCTGTTATGCATTATTTCTACATCTCTGCTTAGATTTGCATGTTTGTTGCTTATCTAATTAGTGGTGTTACATCAGGGCATACTTACACACTGTCACCAGATATGCTATTTTAGCACTTACAGGTTAATAATACCTTGCTTAGTATGCTTACACTCCATGGTGCAACAGGCCCTGCTTTGGCTATACTTTTATTCAGTGGATCTATTTTGGTGGTCTTTTCTAAAGAGTATTGTTACTGCTAAAACTGTGATTTAGATGCTTTTCTCTCTGCCTTTTTTACTGACCTGATGGGACATTTTCCCTATTAAGAGTACTCACAGCCTGCTGCCAGCCTTCTGCCCTCCATAGTTACGATCTAACTGAGTGGTCACTGTCCCTTTTAAAGCAAAATTTAAGCAGGTATCCTTCTTTCCTCAAGTTTTAATGGGCTTGTTGTCATCCTCACAAGCAGATTGCCTGGGCCAATGGTCAGCAGCTGAAATCTGGTGTATAAAACATGCTAAAAAGCAGGAATGCTGACTTATGACTGTCTCCTGTTAGCTCACCATAACCACAGGATCCTGTTCAGGATTACAAGAGGCTGTGTACCTGCCAGCACCTGCCAGCTCCCGTGAGCAATGTCAGCATCAGGGCACTCCAAGGACCTGCTTTCACAGTTCACCACAGTATCAGATGCTAATACAGACCACATCCCTCACTCCTGGCAGGAAGCAGGGACCGAGGAGACCCAGGTCTCTCAAGTGTGAAATGTTAACACTCAGTACCTCAAGCGCTGTCAGGCTGCCCATGCCCTGGCTGGCTGTTGAAGCTCAAGTATTGCAAAGGTCAGAAATCATAAAAGAAAACCTTAGAGGGGATGTTTAGCAGTTTGAACTACTAAAAAAACTGAGCGAAGACTCTGATCATTGTCCAATGTTACTGTGCCACCACCTGAGCTCTTGGAGTAGTTAACAAAAGCTCACATAGAGCCCCTTTGCTGCACACAAACACAGGCTGGTACAGACCTGCTGAAAACCAGCACCTTGTCTGCAGGAATGAGAAAACTCAGAGGATGCAGCCAGGGCTGCTCCCTGAAGACTGACCAAGATCCCCTTCTCCAGTGCTTAACATGCCGTGTTCAGAGCACTGAGCCAGCAGGGGCCCCCACCCCTGAGCTGGGGGGACAGGGAATCCTGCCAGGGGAGTGCTGGACTATTCTGCCACTCTGGAGGGGCTGCCCTGGGCTGGGAGTCCTGGTGGATGGGCTGCTGTGGGGGCTGAGATGGGGCCCAAAGCACAGGACTGACATGCTGAAAAATGAGAATGTGCCGGTGTTTGTGCTGTAAGTAACCACAGAGGCACAGAGTTATATTCTACCAATACTATCTCAAATTTAGGTCAATACCAGGCTTTAAACTAATAAATTGTGGGGGAAAGGTTGCTTTTTCAATAAAGGACAAAGAAATAAAACCCAACCTATGGTCCTTATCATGATTAATCCTGTTCCACGGGCTGTGCTCAAGCTCTAGTTGACCAGAACACGTTTGATTCAGTGCAGCTGAGTGGGTTTACATGACTCATGGAGATGTGGCAGTCATTTTTAAATCATCCTTGGGGCTTTGGATTTTAGTGTCATGACCAGGTTTGCATAGCTGCCAGCCACCTCTTAACATGGCAGGCAAGCATTTTATTTCTTATTGTAGTATCACACAGTAATGTAGAATGTGTTACAGTCAAATTCTTGTTTCAGGGTAAAGAGGACAAACACCATCTTGCATGTTTTTTAACTGACCATGAGTGAATTGTTTACACCTGCTGTGTCTCCAGTGTCAGCTCTGTACCGCATCTCTTATATTCTGTGTTTTCACCCCTCCCTGCTGCATCCTGCACCTCCTTCTCATCCCTGCTGTCATACCAAGCCTGTATTTCTCTACACTGCATCGTTGTGCTGGAGTCATAAATATCCCATTCTGCCCAGAACACCTGCTTGTTACTGCTGTCTGTATAAAAGTGCAGATCTCCATCACAGACAAACAAAAGTAAACCAGAGACAGACTCCTGATCAATTATAGAAATTGCCATCCCAGCTAAACCAAGTAAAGCAAAGGCAGACCAAGAAGAGATCAGACAAGGTGGGCCTGACAGGCCTTGGTCCTGAGACCTTGCAAACTCAGGACAAAGCTTATGGCCTATTATCTGCAAAGGTAATTCTGTATTATTTCACTGCTACAAAAGAGGAACTAAGTGCTTTTCCACTGTGTTGGTTTATTATTGACTGGGAAGGAGTTGCCTGCAAAGCTCAGTAGAGCTGTGCTGTCCTGCTCTGCTCTGGGTGGGCAGCTGCAGTCACAATGAAGCACATAGAAAACTTGCACCTGGCCTTGAAGACAGATGTTTCAAACTAGATCAGCTTTTAATTTATGAGAATGAATTTGTAATCATAATGAAAAAAAGTGACTAAAGAAAAAAAAAAAGTCACAGCCAGGGTGCATACATAGAAAGGAAATCTGAAAAACTGGTCTGAACATCAGGAGTCCTTTCTCAGAAAGCCCAGGTCTGAAAGTGTAGTTGAGGTAATTAGTCACTAAATACAGTGCCAGAATTCCTTCCCTCCAATACCAACCATCCCAGCATCCTGGCCTTTCAAAACAGCAGTCACATACCCTTCCCTAGCAGTGAATGATGGCTGCCTTGTGTAATAAAATATTCAACTTCACAACAATGCTTTATAAAGAAGGAGGTTCATGAATTTTTAAAATTATTTTGTAAATCACTCTGAGAGCTGACAATGAAGGCTAACACCTCTGCTGGTGTACAACTGCCAAGTTATCCTCGTATTCAGCCTGACGCTGGGATTTGTGGGAACCTTCCCCTCTGATGTGTCAGGAACCCTCTTCTGGTGGAGTGTGAAAAACATTGCCCCCACTCTCAGCGTAGCAACCCAACCCACGCTCTGAGAGCTGCTCAGGCACTCAAGGGCAATTCTGTCAGGAGGAGATGGTTTGAGGGTTACCTGATGGGATGTGTCTGTCAATGTCTCAGGGCTGTGGGAAGCACGGGTAGCAGAGCTCCTTCCTGGCATTCCCCAGACAAGAAACTGGCAGCTTGAAGTGTATTTGTTTTGCAGTACTGATGACTGCTTCTCTTCTTGGAAAGAAACAGGTGGTGACTTAGTTTTTGTCTATAACCATTACCAGCAGTGTCCAGATCAGTTTTTGTGGAATCACAGAGATCCCCAGCACCAATGACTACAGGAAACTCTCTTCTGTAAGATGGCAATCTCTATAAAGCACTACAGACAGGGCTGTACATGTGGGAGGAAGGGAAATGCCTTTCACACTCCTTTTTTCAGTACTTTTTGTGCAGCTGCCTGTTCTTAGGCAGCCTGGTGATGGCTGTTCAACAGTGCCAGAATGGAGTAGGTACCCATCAGCAAAGCTAAAAACATTCATGAAGGTGAGCAACAGCACCTGCAGGAAGGTGGGAAACATTCACACATCATCAACTCAATATACATCAACACTTTTAGAAAAAGAAATTAGTTACTATGGTTGCACCTGTGGAAGGAAAAACCCATTCCTGCTAAATGTCAGGAAATGATTGTCTGGAGAGATGTTTTTCTGTGACTACACTAGAAAACAAACTGGCCAAATTTTTATTGCATGGTTCTACTTAAGTGAGAAACTCCTCTTTGGCCACCCCCAGCAGGAAAGCAGCACAAGTGAGAGCAGGTTTATTGTTCATGGCTCTCCCCAGGTGCTGCAGAAGAGGCTGACAGCCTCCCCGTGCTTGCAGCAGGGCACGCTCTGGGTTCAAACCCTGCTGGTGACCCAGATGGAGGAGTTGTTATACAACGTTCTTTAATTGGCAATTTTCTGCTCTGTTCTCTTCTGCATCTGTTATTTATGTATCACAGCTTTCCTGCATGCTGGTAGACAACAAGGAACTACAGCAGTGGTATCCCCTCATATTTAAAACATTTAGACAGACAAAACCCCAAAATTCACATAACAGAATGGTTCATTACACTCAGAGGAAATTTTGTTGCTTTACGAAACATTTCTCTGAGATGATAAAGCCCACATGGCTGCTGCACAACAACTACTGAGCAACAGAGGAAGAACAAAGAATAAACCAAACAGCAAGATGCTTCAGCAAAGATGCTGACCCAATATAGCGGCTTCCAACACGCAGAGCTGCAACCACAGCACCGTCTTGGCGCTAAGTGCCGATGAGCTTGGTGTTATGCCAACAAAATCATCAAGAAGCTGGATCTCTCCTTGTTATTAAATTGGGCAAGCAAACGAATGAAAGGAATCAAAGCAATAACAAAGGGCAGATAACCCCTGGGCTATCTCGTAAGCAGTGGCTGACAGATGTGGATTACTGAAAAAGTAAAGAGCTTGCCACTTGTATGTAATAAAGCCACAGGGATTTCAACAATACCCTTTTTGTTTTAAAGAAGAGCAAAGGCATATATTGTCAAAACCATAAAGCTTGCCACAGTGCACTGCTGCACTATATAAAGACATCACAGGCTTACGGTTTTGAAAGGAGTGACAGCTATTACATGCTGAAATTTTTCAGTGAGGCACTGCGTGGAGTAACTAAGGATCATGCAGGGAAGCATCATCTATTTGTTCCTTGACAAGAACACCTGGATGACCCCTCTGAATTGGTCAGTTGGACTTAGTGGCCTGGACATTTATCACTGCTGCTGGTTTCTGTTGCAGTGGTTTGGTTTTTTTTTTCAAACAAACTCTAAGAAGTCAGTATTTTGGTTTCATAAAGAAGCCAGAGACAGACAAAAAAGGTTGTCATGCTTGTTTTTAGTTCTTGTGCTGACCAGGTATAATTTGTCATCTGAGGGTGCAAGCTGCCCTTTGAACTAGAATGTGTCTGAATTTTGGCACAGTTCCTAGTAGATCAGTAAAAGCCCCACCTGTCACCATTTTCATGCCTTGTCAGCTTACAATGCCAAGGAAGCATTAAAAGTGTCTGTACGTGGCACTGGTGAGGCTGCACCTTCAATCCTAGGGTCAGTTTTGGGGTCCTTGTGACAAGTCAGAGATTGAGGGGCTGGAGCATGTCCAGAGAAGAGAAAGGATCTGGGGAATGGATTGGGGCACAAGGCTGAAGAGCAGCTGAGGGAGCTGGGGGTGTTTAGCCTGGAGAAAAGGAGGTTCAGGGGACACTTTATCACTCTCTACTGAAAGGAGGTTGCAGCCAGTTGGGGGTTGGACTCTTCTCACAAGAGACAAGCGATAGGACAAGAGGAAACAACCCCAAGCTGCACCAGGGAAGGTTCAGAGTGGGTTATCAAGGGTGGGCACAGGCTGCCCAGAGCTGTGGTGGAATCCCCAGTCCTGGAGGGACTTACAAACCACACAGATATGTCCTTGGGGACTTGGTTTAGTCGTGGCCTTGGCAGTGCTGGGGGAAATCGGTGATTTTAGAGGTCTTCTCCACCCTGAACAATTCTATGATTCAGTGATCACAGATCCTCCCTTTGTTGCTGTTTTAACTGTCTTTAAGCCCTTTCCTGTCAAATTCAAACATACACTGTACTCTTCTAAAACTAATTCCTGTCTTAATTAATGCCTCATTTCAGTTTGTAACTGCTATTTTTCTGTCAAAAACGAAATGCATTGCATATGTTCATACAACATATATGCAGTCATTTGATACACACACACAATTGGTCCAACACAGAGAAAACCTACCTGATGACAAACATGCTCCTCTGCTCATCTATTTCCCTTACATCTCCCTCCAAAAGCTTCAATGAAAAACATGGGAATATCATCTTTAACAACCTGACACGTCTTAGGCTTCCCATATGGCACAGAGCAGATTTCTTTCTGTTCCTTCCAAGTATTGTTGTTCAGTCTTTTATATCATAACCCCTTGGTGTTACCACCGGGAATTTTCAACAGGGCTGATTCCCAATGATGTGATGCACGAAATGTGATTCTAACCCTGAGAAATCCCATGATGTCCAACTTTACATCTCCCCGTGGAGAGTTTTGGCTCTTCTGCTGTGATGATTTGCAGGACGTATTAAACTGCAGCGAGACAATGTGTGGCTTCAAAGTTCCTAAAGTTTGCTTTCACAGGATGTAAATCATAATCCCACAGCTATGCACAAGGTCCTACTGCATCACAGTGGAGAATATGGAAAAGATATATTTAATGATCTAATTGTTTCTAAAAGACATTTCAGTTGTACTAATGTACCTATGGCCCATGGAATTTCTTTGCACTTATTTGGGCGAACAGCCCATAAAGAACTGCCAGAATTGGTCAGTGTGTCAAAGCTCCCATGGTGACTCAGATGGTGTTCAGAGAAAGGCAGGAGTTGTTCAAAAAAAGGCAGAAAAGCAGGTTTTCACCTAGGGATATTCTCTCTAAGTATTATCAGTATCCAACTACTCAAAATCCAAACCACCCCAACTTTAAACCAAAATGCAATTATATTTATATATATGTATTATATCAGCATACATGATTTCATCTCTCTCCCATTTTGTCTTCGACTTTTTCTCATGTGTCATGCCTAAATGAAACCATGAGATGCCATTTGTACACTGGAAAATGAATGAACAGCAACGCAGTTCTACTAAAATCAGGCAGAACAGGTTCTTCGAATAAGAAGCTGAAGGTTTAGAATTAAAACATTAGGAAGCAGAAATCAAAGAACTATTTTCCAGTATATATATTAAGATTGTTCAAAATATGACAGAAAACAAGACAACAGAAAAAGAGATAAGAAAAGAGCAAACCATGGAGTAATTTTAATACATAAAGAAAAATGCTGCAACATAACTTAGAGAACCTCTGAATAAAATATGTGAATAGTGAAATAGAGTGAAAACCAGACTACTTTATTAATTTAAAAATAAATTTACAGCAACTATTTATAAAAATTGGTTCTTGGGGAAAGAATGACTACCCCGGAAAATACTGACATTAACTAAGTTCAAAATATCTGAAATGATCAAATAAAACAAGTATTACAGCCACTTTAATGGGCAAAGCCTCCTGTTTCCTCCAGCCATCACATGATAAATCTCAGCCCACACATCAATTTGTTAGAAGGCAAGTCAGAACAATAACAAAGACAAACAGCCATTAGTGGACAAGACAGTTTCATCAAGCAAGATCTTACAAATAATATATTGTTGTTTGTCATCAAGACACTTTTAATACACCAGAGTCCTTTCCAAAAACACCTATAATCAATTCCTTCTAATTTACAAACTCAGAAAGACTATGAGAGTGATGGTAATTTCATATTTTACACACCCACAGAGGTTACGACAATTGATTCAGTTCAGCAAAGAACTGTAATGACTTTGAATGCACTTGAAAGATTTTTGCATTTGTTTTCTAGAGCTGTAAAAAAAGTAATTCAAACTCTGCCACATGGGCACAATTTGTAAAGGTTGTACATGAAAAGTATGGATTCAGCTCTGACAAAGACAGCTCTTGTCTTATTATAACCCATCTGCAAGGCATGCTGGGCGCTGCACTAAAACACTTGGCTTCCCTTTGTTTGGACTTTATGCGATCTGAATAGATTTCAGAATTCTTACAGAAAAAAAAAGAGGGGCAATGAAAAATGGGTGACACTTTAAACCACTCCAGAACAACTGGGTTTTAGTCAATTCTTTTCATCAATGCTTGAAGTAAGGATATGCAACCTCTGCCCTTAGATTAACAACCCCCATAAAGATGAAAGCAATCAGAACTCTCCGCAGCTCAATGCAAGATTTCCAGCCATAAAACAAGACAAATGGCCACGTGGCCTGCCTTTCACTGCCTCTCAGTAGCCAAATGGAACTAGCAATGAAACAGCAGCCTTGCTATTTCTGCCCTCAGAATAATATGAAACAGCTCAATTTACAAGATCATCACATAAGTGAGTTGTGTTTCTTTTCTTTTGTCACTTTTAGAAAAGATTTAGTGACCAAAGTCATTGTCTCTGAGGGGTTATGGCCTCAGAGCAAAAAGACGTCAGTGGCTCCAGTCTGCAAGAGGAACCAAGAGTTGAACAGAAAGAGATTTTAATGGTTTTTCAGCACTTTAGATGAGCCTTGCCAGATCCCAGCTAAGCAGACAAGGCGAGAGCAGAGAAACTCCATCTGGTCCTAGTGCCAAAGAAAGGACTTGGTCTATCAGCGCTTGTTAGAGAAGAAAAGAAAGAAAAAGATACTCAGACATCATTACACTGCAATGTGAGACTTTAAATAGCACTTTTAAGATATGGGGGAATCTCCTGGGTGCCGAGTCCTACTTTAGGAACCATCTTTGAGTGTTTCTTCTCCCCATCACAGAGAAAGATCAGTACATCTGCAAACATGGACAACTCCCACTTGATGCTTCCAGCAGCAGAAGCCTTCACAGGGTCCTCTGGCCATCAAACAGAATTGTTTTTTACATCTGCATTCATCCTCCTTTGGTAGTTTATGAGACGTTGTAAGCTTTACTTTGGGGAGAGAAGTGCTTACTATTATTTCCAGTGCTTGGTATGAGAACACTGCATGCACATTTGAGCACATTGTGCTTCATGGGCAGCCTTCCCCTGGATGTGCTGCGTCCTCCCCAAGGCCAGGAGGGAGGGAATCCCCTGCAGTGCCCCACACACCTGGAAGGAAGGGATCCCTGGCAGTACCTGAGCAGTTCCATTGTGAAATGAAAGGATGAGCAGGTCACATATATGCAGCTAAAGGAATTCTTTGTTAGTTCGTTGATATCAAAGGAACTATGCCCAGTATGCTGAAGAGCTGATTCATAATTTCAAATGAAACTTTTTCATTCATATTTAAGACAGTTTTGACTTAAAGATCTCACTCAAGAGCTCTGTGCTGTTAGGAAGACATGCAGCAGGAGCTGAGAAGCAGTAACAGAGCAGAACTTGTCTAATACTCCTTGTCAGTCTGTCTTGCCCATCTGAAAGATCTTTCGGGTGGGTCCTGTTTTGATACTGAGAGATGGTGCTGCTTCTGCCAGTATGGAATGGGATCTATGGAATTGGCGGCTTTTATGCTAGAAAGGGATGCTACAAGAATGTTGTAAGAAAAAAACCCTCCACCCTATTTAGATTAATGCTTTAAAATAGGAAATCTTGGTTTCAGGGAAGGCAATGGAAATTCTGCATTGTATTCAGCAGACCTAGAATTTCAAGTACAGTGTTTGGGGGTTTAAAAGCTTGCCTGGTTAGACAGCTGATGAAGTGAGAAGCAGAAATTGCTGCTTTCCTCCAAACCAAGGGAATCAGTGTCATGGAAGACAGTGTAGTAGCAAAGAGATGGTACTGGTAAGGTAACACACTTGAATGATTTTATGATTTATATTCTCCTCCTTATCTGTGACAATATCCATTCTCTGAAGATGAAACAGGAAACATTCAGCTGCTGCATATATATTTATTTTCATTGTGTTCTAGCTTTCAGAACAGGGCCAAGGTCCATGAAAATAATAACGTAAGGCAGCAAGA
The DNA here is from genome assembly GCA_013400915.1 of Pardalotus punctatus. Taxonomy (NCBI): domain Eukaryota; kingdom Metazoa; phylum Chordata; class Aves; order Passeriformes; family Pardalotidae; genus Pardalotus; species Pardalotus punctatus. The sequence continues at coordinate 13,594 of VZTX01020280.1, forward strand.
AGAAAACAACAGGGCTGCACTGAACCTGCCCTGTGTTCTCCTGCATCTCTGTCAGTGCTGAGCAGGGGGTGCCTCATCCTGCCAGCCCCCTGTGCAGCTCCAGTGCAAGAACACTTCACTCGTGCAATACTATGTGCCATTCATTAATTATTTACTCTCTGACCTCATTGATATGACTTGCATCTTTACATCTTATAGCTTGTACATTTTACTAAGAACCAGTGCTGAAAAAGCAAAATTGCCTGCCTGAAGTCTCTGATGAAAAAGAGGATAAAGCATTGTGGTAAACCTAACAAAAGTCAGGAAACAAATGTAGAAGCCTGACTAACTTCTTCCTGTTGGAGGAGAGATACTACATCCTTTCTGAGGGCATGGCTTGGGCTCCTGTGCATTTTGGGCACTTTAATAGAGGTGCAGCGAGGCCCAAGGAACAAAGTCACCATGATGGTTAGTCCAAAACATTGGCCCCTGTGTCTGACACGTAGACTTCAATCAATCTGAGGTGGTTGATGGTAAATTTAATATACAATACAATTCCCAAACTCACTGTTATGATTTTCTGTAGGGTTAGGTTGAGTATTAAAATAATTACAGTCTATGATTAGATAGACAAAATGGGAACTTGTTTTGAAACCAGGGTAAATCACTAGTTTTCCCCCAAAATTCCTACAGATAAGCACATTAGTGCAAATTTGGCCTATATGGGTCCTAATACAGAATCCCAAGTCTGAAAAAACACATTGAGAATATTGGAACTTTTCTTCCTTCTTTCCCCAAGACACAGGTGATACTCACAAGGCTGTTTTAAACCTTTCTATCTTGGAAACTATCAGAAATACTTTGATAAATGAAAAACTTTAGATATTTCTTGAAGATCATGATATACTCACTGAGTGAGCTCCAAGTCTGGTTTTAGTTCCAAAGATATTGCACTGGCTGGAAAGTGGTAAATGATTTTTTATTAGCCATAGACAAAAATCAAATTTGTGCCTCAATCTCCATCAATCTTAGTAAGACTCTGATGCAGTGATACTGTTTTATTGGCTAGACTAATGAACACTGGAGTCAGTTCCTTTGTCCTCAGTTGGTTAAAAAAATTATTCAGGTCCTATTCTCAGTATTTCGAAGGTAATGGTCTGATTTCTGCCACCACATTGATTCCTGAGAGAACTCCATTAATGTTTTCTTCCTTATTCTTTAGTGACAGGTATTTCTTTGCACGGAACACAAGTGAATGAATTGCTAAAGTTTCCCTCTTGCAGCATCATTCAGGCCATTTTTGCTAACACTGCGTGTGCATCGTTCGACTGTTTTGTGATTCTGTCTTGTGGAGCTCAGCTTGGGGCTGGGACTTACAAGAAGCAATAATAGCCAAGAGAGGAAAATTGCTGTCCTCAGCCTCCTCAAACACAACACGAGCCCTGAAGGTGCTCTACGTGAACCTGCTTTCCTTCATGTTAAAGGAGCAGGTGCTGGTCCATCAGCAGCTTAAAGCAAAGGGACAGGGACTGGTGACTTCCTAGTTGGTGTGACTCAAGACCTTTACTTGAAGGTCCTTTGTTCTTCACAAAATGAAGCTCTTTCCATAAAGGCAGTTCTGTGTCTCAGACTGGATGGATATCCTCTCTTTTTGCAGGGTGTTTCAGAACAGGAATATAAATGATGATGTGTTAATTCTCCCCATGGGTTCTGCTCCACACCAGGGAGCTGTGCCCTTTGGGGTTTGACCACTTTTGGGGTTCGATGGCCTGCTGTGTTTGATACCCTGTTGATAGCCTGCTGTGTTTCCAGCATCAGACACTTGTTTTGATTTGTTCAGAGCAACACCCAACAAAATTCCTGGTCTTGCATTGTTATTTCTGATCACTTTGGAGATAGATCCTACATCCTTCTTTGCAGTAATTTATGTGCCAATTCTTTACCAGCACTTAAATCACTACTAACTACTTCTTACCAACCATTTTTTTTGCCTTGAGATGTTTAATTATTACAGGATAAATTGTACTAGTGAGCGATTCATGGGGAAGCAGTAATTAGCAGTTCCATCTATCTCAATAAAAGAAAATATTATTATTAATTAATATCCATACAAGGAAGCAGAAGGAGTTTTTGAAAATCTACAATAGAGATATCTACAGGGGCCACATTTGCTCAGAGTGTCTCTTTGACAGGTGCCCATTTATTATTTTAACAAGCTGAGATTGTCTGCATCTTCAATCGCAGGAGGTCAATCCTTCATTCCTGTCAAATCTTTGATAACTGAAGTGTCTGTATTAATAACTAAAAACTGGAGAGAACAAGCTCAGATAGCTCCAGCAGGGGGTCGCATTGCTTGAAATTGCCAAATGCCGGTCGGTTTGGAAAAGGAAAGAGTTTATCATAATGTGCTGTGGTGGTGATTAGTTTAGATTTGCTTTGGCACAACTTGGCTGCCAAGCAGCCCTTGATGTCCAAGCAGCATCTTTTCTACCACAGCACTACTTCTGCAGAGGAAGCTGCTGCTGCATCTGTGAAGGGAAGGGAGGGGGTTTTTAAATACCCAAATAATACCTGACCTATTGAAAATATTTAACTTGTGAAAAATAATCACACATCAGCTGCCTTACATAATGTAATAACCAAAAGTTACAGGCTCTCCAGGAGGTGAATGCTTTACCCAGTGAGTTAGGTTAGTAAATTGTGTCCCAAGGGGACAGTTTGAAACTGCCCCAGAAGGACTAAAGGATGGCAAATACATAGGTTTACTCTGCCCTTACTGAAAAATTTTCTTACTTTTAAGAAAATGGAGTGTGAGTTTCCTGTTCCCTGACTGGTTTTGCAGCTAAAAGCTTTGAAAGATTTCTGAATGCATATGGTAGGTCAGAGATTTGTCATGGACACAGCTCAGGACCAAACCTGAGGCTATGAGCACTTGGAGAACTTTGTGCGCTCACAGGTTCCCCAGACTGACTCGTCACATGCAACAACCACACATTAATGTAACTGGTGTGTCTAAAAGTCTCAAAATAGCACACCAGAAAAAGAGACCAGACCCTGGTGCTTTCCATTTACAGAGCACAGCCTGAACAGCTTGCTCTCCTCCCCTCATGACACAAACTCATGGTGTCAAAAATGATGTCAACTCATCCTCTCAGACTGCATCCAACCTTACAAATTAATTTGATTCTCCAACTCGACTTTCAGAGATTTCCCTAAACCCTGCAGACTCTTTCTGCCATTCCCCTCTTCATCTTTACAAGCACCACTTTCCTCTCATCCTTAGAACAAAATCTAAAAGCCATTGGGCTTTCAGAACCTCCATTGGGGGCTGCCCCCAGGGATGGGCTGTACAAATGCAGCTCATTACCCTCAGCCCAGGCACAGCTACAGCTTCTGGGGGGCTGTGGGGTCCCCAGCTTGGCTGCCCTCTCAGCTGCTCAGCAGTACTGGTGAGCACCAGCAGTTTCTGAAGATACAGCACAAAAGTAACCCAACACAGTACAGGAATAGGAGGAAGCTCAGTGTTTTATGTGAACCTAGTTATGAAGTCCTCTAGGCTTTGACCTTCTAGGAATGCAGAGTTTAATAGTGGTGGAGACTTTTTATTGCCCCATTAGTCATCGGCTGGCTGGAGTTTAGCAGTGGGTGCACTGACAAAGGTGATGTTCGTGCTACGAAGCTTAAAGACAGAAATGCAGCACAACAGCTGTACAGGTACAAATGTGGCCAGAATTAGAAGTGGACTTGAAAAATTTTGGACTTGTCTACACAGGTGAAGCCTCAGGTTTTGTTCCTGACTTGTCTGGTGGGCGGCTAAGTTATTTCTCTGTCTGACTTGGTTTCCTCCTTTGCTCTCTAGAGCAACAATAGCAGTGCTGACCTGTCCTGCCAGGCTTTACCTGAGAACTGGCTGTTTTCACTGTGGTTCTAAGGATGTTGCTTGTATCACAACTACAGATTTCTTTTTAATGGTATCAAAATATGATAACTATTGTACAAACACACAGATACGGTGCTAAACCTGAATTAACAAAGTGGCAATCTGATAGAGAGGGAAAGTTTATTTTTAAATGTGCCTCAGAAGAGAAGAAGGGTGAGCATGTGTTCAAGGAGGGTGGATAAGTTTGTATAGTCACCCCTATTTCTTTATCATACAGGTTTGATTTGGAAATCTCCTGAAAGAAAATCTCCCATTGTTTGACAAAATTTCCAAATTTTTGCATATATATGTTTTAATTAAAAAGTGAGTCTGAAGATATTTTAACAAAGAACATCAACTGTTCTATTGCAGAAGAAAAAAGACAGAAAGAAATTGTCCTTGCTCTTACGCTGCTCAGAGAGATTTTGTCCTTCTGATGTCTCTCACATTACCTACTCTTCTCATTTCCATATTTTTGTTTTCTCCTTCGTTTCGCTCCATGGCAGCAAATAATGTTGAATACCGATGTAGTTGCATTCATTCATTTAGAGATCATTTCTCTGAGCACCACACACCAGCACTCAGCTTTTCCAAATACAAATCAAGGCTGGTTAGCTTAATTACTCATGGATTTCTGCAGTGCACAGGTGAGACGGGCTTTCATTACCCTGCCTATGTTAAAAGAAGCAGCTAAATCTCCATATTCTCTCAATGACTGCTCAATGTTCAGTACTGGCACAGATGAATCCTTGTCAGGAATAATTCAGTTTGCCTGAACAAGGAGTTTCAGGGAGTGACATTACTTTTAGGTCAGCAGATGAATAATAATCCAACTGATTGCTTTGGGTGGAATATTATAAAAGAAAATCCAGTGACTTTTTCACCCAATTTACTGTTTCTTGGAGTATCAAAACAAAATTTAGACATGCTATCATAAAAAAGAAAAATTTAGACATGTTATCTGTAAAAAGAGACTCCAGCTTCTCTTTCAAGTAAATTGGTAGCAGAGTATTAACACAAAAAATTCACCAAGCAAAATGGAAATGCTAGCAATGCAGCAGTGCTTAAATTTTATGAGAGTTAGATTATCACTAGGTACATAAAAATGAGCGGGAAATCTGCAGTCGACAAGAGCTTGGTGCATAATTACTTTTCCTCTCACCAAATGGCTCCAGGTCGGAGCACTTCATTTAAACACAAAGACAGTGACAAAAGTGCTGACTTGTGGTAAATGTGTGCAACACAAGCAGATTTAACACTGCTAAAGAAGTTAAAAGAAATGTGAGATCGTAGGGGTATTTTTTACAAAAAAAAAGTTTCTCTACATAATCATTTTGGTCAGAAGAGACTGCTGTTGATCTCCAGTCCATCCCCCTGCCCAAAGCAGGGGTGGGTAGAGTGGGCTGGACACAGAGCAGTTTGGGGACAGCCCCAAGGACCCTCACTGATCACTTACATGGGGAGAAGACTCTTACGTATTTCTGGTTGGCATTTCCAAAGCGCACCTTGTGTTTGCTGCCTCCTCCCCGTGCCCCCAACAGCAGAGCCTCGTCCCACCTTAGGCAGCTCTAGAACCCCCGTGGGGCCCTCCTCCTCTCCAGGCTGAACAATTTCCTCAGCCTCTCCTCGTCCCTGGTGTCCCTGGTGTCCCTGGCCGCTTGGTGCCTGTGCTGGGCTGGTTCCATTTTGCCACTCTCTGCTCGCAGCCAGCCCAGCCCATGGGGCTCCAGATGTGCCAGCAGCGGTGCCAAACGGAGGGGAAGGATGGCTTCCCTCACCTGCTGCCCGACACAGCCCAGGGAGCTGCTGGCCCTCCCTGCTGCGGGAGCACACCCTGCCATGTGTCCTGCCCGTCCCTCAGCTCCTCTGACAGTATCGTAGCTTAATTAAAAAGAACTGCTCTTGTCAAGAAGGAAAGCAAGTTGGTGATGGCTCCAGCTCAAGTGACTGGCTCGCAGCTCCCTTCATCCAAGATTGGTTTGCTGCTCCCCGTGTCTGAGACGTCCAAAGAGCAGCACACACTTTATGGGGTCACACAGTCCGCTTTGATGTTTCTGTAAAATGGGCTTGTCTGAGGAACAAACTAGATTTTCTCCCATACTTTTTTCCAGACATAAAGGAAAGAAATACTGTAATTTTCATTACTCTGAACAGAACAGTATTTTAAGCTCCAAATAAACAACTCCCTCCAGTGCACATCTCAGTGGAAGCAGATGCTTAAGTCCAGTCTGATTCAGCAAAGCTTTAAGCATGTATCTAAGTGTCATTGCCTTCAGAATGAAAGTTAAGTGTGTGCTGCTATGCTTTGCTGAATTTTGGCCTCACGCTATAAGAAAAGGATAATTTGGCTCATTATATTTTGTGAATGACACAATGCCCCTGAACATTAAAGTTTATATCTATTTGCATATATATGTGCAGCATTAGGTTTGGCTCTCAACTCTGTAGAGATCAAAGTACACAGAGATCCTTAGAGACTATCAGACAGCAATTACACTGCAAAATAAATTATAGGCAGTCTCCCTCTACATCTCACTATGTCCAGCTGCACATTTCCTTGGGTTCCTTTACTGCCCTTGAATGTGTTTTAGTTTCAGTCATTGCATAAGATCCTCTTAGATGAGGGCTTATGAAACAACCACTTCATTCCCAGCGGTGAAACAAAGCTCAGTTTTAACAAGAATATTTTCTCAAAGTTGAAAAAGTAAAAAAAAATAGAAAATTATTTTCTCATGGGTTATGCCCAACTGTTTCCAAAGGTCTTGTTAAGGCTTTTAAATAACTTTCTGCAGAGGACAAACAGAGCTGGGAGGGGTGGTCTCTGAACAAAGCCCATCTTCCCATTTTGGGGCAGATTTGCTGCCTTTCCACAGTTCCCGATTTCTGTGAGTGTTAATTTATTTCGAAGCTGTCTGTGTTCCTGCTCAAAGCATTCCTGTCACAGACACAGCACATGCTGGCTGCAGGGTTCCACTCTCACTCACAGAAAGTGCTTGTGACTGGGAGTTGAGAAAGTCAAGTCCGAGTTACTCCAGCGCAATGCCTAATTGCGGAATGTCTCTGCGTGAGGACTCTTGCCTGCCACGCTGATGGGCTCTGACATTCTTTTTCTCTATCAATGTCAAGTGGTTATTTGTGACTTTAATGATAAATTACCAGTATTGGCATCGTGATTATATCTGACTGCGCTTGGGATGGAGATTTAAGAACAGATTGAAGAACTGAGATATTCAGCTCCTTTCATCCATCTTTATGAGGTGAAACCCAGCATCTGAAAACTCTGGGCTTAACTGATCACAATGTTTAGCTGATTTTTGGGGTTTTTTTTAGCGAATTGTTAGTCTGCAATTGTGATCTCAGAAAACTGAAATTATCTTCTCATCTGCTGAAAAATATTGATCAGGAAAGAAATGGTCCCCTTCCCCAGTCCCATATGTGCATACCGGATCTAAAATAACAGGCAATGGCAGCTGAGAACAGCAAAGTTTTTAGAAATACAAAATGGTGTTTTTCCACCTGGAAAGGCAGTCCCCAAAAATACTGTCTTTCCCAGTGTTTTGAACACACTCCTCCATCCACTGAGCTCACATCCACCCAGGCACTGAAGATGCCAGACCTGCACTGGGACTCCTGACCTCGGTGGTTGGCAGTCAGTGCTTGCTATAGGCAGAGCAGGCAGTTGTGGTGGGCAGCAAAATAAGGTGGCAAAATAGCCATGGTTAATTTGCTTATTTTGCCTAGGTAAGAGCCCTGGGAAGCCTGAGCCCTCGGCAGGGATGTCTGGTGGATGGTACACGTGGTGACAGGGATTAGGAGCCCTGGTTTGCAGGGAGCAGTCACTGACCCTGCCTCTCTCATCCTGCCGGGGCAGCAGGAGCAGCAAACCCCGCTCTCCATCCCAGCTCCATCCCCTGTCCTCGTACGAGACACCCAAACCACGAGCCAGTCCTGCTCACTGCTTAGCAAACTCTGAAACATGACCTCCTATTCAACCACAGAATCCTCTACAACTGGGTACAGATATTGGAAATTTGGCCAAACTAGTTCAGCCCTGGATTAACACTGTTCTGCCTGACAAAGTCTGGATGATGCCCATTGCTGTCACCAATATCTAATATGATATTTTTTAACATCTCAGCTCCTACCCAAGAAAGTTTAGCACCAGTTCTGTTCCCTTCCAGCCATTCACCAAGTGTCTTTCCAAATATGCCTTAGAACGAGGAGCAAACACACAAACCACACAAATCCTGCTGTAGCCTGCTGGTGTCCCGATACCACTGCATCTCTCTTACTGCTTAATTTTTTTCTTGCTCTTCTCTATTTCCCCCTTGAGATGCAAATTTGCAGTTCTTTGAGAACTGGAATATTTTTTTCCCCTTTTAATGTACCATGCCTTGCCAAATGGTGTGCTGGCTGTTTGATTAGGGCTTTAAGCTCTGTAACAATAGAAATAAATTAAACTAAAAGTATGCAGTTCAATATTTTCCAGCAATGGTAATTTTTGAATTCTGCAATCAAAGTTTAACCCAATCTCTGTCTAGAGAGAAGTTCTGTGAGGCTGTGGTATCTAGAGGTACCTGAAAGCCCACGTGATTTGTGACCCTTTACTTTAGTTTTCTGAGTTTTCAAACTTGCACAGTGTGAATTCTTTCTAAGGACAAATATCAAAAGATGAACAGGAACAGGGTGATTTGTGATGAATAAATCTTGAAAAGTTCAGAAGCTATGCTCTAATGGGATATGCACCACAGATTTTAAAAAGCTATCTGAAACTGAAGCAAAATTCATATTTTGTAAAGCAGAGTTTAGGGGATCATAGTCTTTCTTGCCCAAGATAAATTTGGTTGTGCCATTCCATTGAAAGCATATCCTAATTTAGATTAATGCTCATGACTGAGACAGAAACATCAGGTAATAGCAGGAAAATGAGGAAAGTGAATCTTGCAATCCAAAATAAGATTTCAATTTTCAGTAAAAGCTACAGATAATAGAAGGAATATTCATATGTTTTATTATTTTATTCAGAGTTTTCCATCTATCCCTAAAAAAGATTTTTCTTAGTTTAAGAGAAAAAGTAAAAGAGCTTTGGATTGAACTGCATAATCAGTGAACCAGACAATCCCAAACTGCTCAAGCATATCTGACATCTGCTTGAAGAACTCAATTGCAAATAGCAGGAAAGAGTTTCCATTACAGTACACACAGAGCTGGGCTGGGAGAAGCAGCATTAGAAAGTGTGATTCCCATTTAGTAATTATGCCTTGATTGTTGTTTATATGTTTGCTCTACTGTAACTTGCCTGCCTTATGGTGGCACTACTGCTAGAGAAAACACAAAAGTAATTTAGTTTTAAAGGGGAAATGAAAGTTTTAAAGCAGTTTAACATTTCTGTGAAACTGTAATGGTTGGAGATGACTGGATTGAGTCGATAAAGAGTACTAATTTCAATAGTAACTCACGCCTTAATTCTCCTCATAGCAACCACCCTCCCTCCCTCCTTTCTGGCACACAATATAAATACTCTTTACACTGCAATCAATAGAACCTGGGAGAGAAAAAATACTCATTTTTATTCCTCAGAGGCTTCATAAAGACCAAGTTTCCCCTAAGCTCTTATTTACTCCTATGTAAATGGCATTGGTTTTGTAATGAGGTGTAATCACCAGCACATCATTCATGTTCCCTTCCTCTCTTCTAGATTTACCACCTGCTTTCTCCACTGGTGCCTGGGATCTCAGAGCTAGGAAGTGGTGATAAGTCTGCTGTAGGCAATGCCCTGATAGCAGTGATTACATTTCAGAAGTCACTATTTCCAGGACACAACCCCGCAGAGGACAGCCAGGGACAGCTGGTGGGAGCGATGCTGCGACATCAGCTGTTCCTTGCATCCCTGGACAAACGCAGTGCGTGAGCGGAAACTTCCCGAAGGTCTCTGCACTCCAGGATGTTTTCCCCTCTACATCTCACAAACCCTGGAGTACGAATGGTGTGGTGGGTGAGCAGTGACCATGCCTGCTGGGCAGCTGCCATTCCTCACTCTGTGTTGGTCCAGCTAATGGGCATTTGCTCAATTCCACATGTTCCAGTGCTTAGCGCTCAGCCCCAGAGAATATTGCGTGATTAATGCATCAAAAGACTTGTCTTAAAATCCTCCTCCCCTCGCTTTCCAGCTTTTTATTCTCTCAGTTGCATTTTCTCTTTGTTCCTTTCTGCAAACCCTAGTGTAAATGTTTTTTGAGTAATTAATGTGTCAAATACCAGACCTGAATTTTCATGGGCAATTAGTGGGCTGAGTAAAGCCAGCAAAACGCATTTCAGTTTTAATAGTGAATTGTGGCTCATTTGCTGTTTTGCAGAAATATATCCTGGAATACTGAGAGATTCATATGCCTGTATATTTTTTATTCCTCTTTCATCTACCAAAGCTCCCTCTCCTTTTCTATTTTTCACCACATACAAGATGCTGCTTGTAGTCTATTACAATTTGCATATTGTCCTTCTGCCTCATCGATAATTGATCAGGTTAACATCTGCTTTCTGCTGGTGCCAGGAGAAATATGTTTGTTTCCACAGGACGTTGTAATTCCTCAGGGCCTCACAGAACTGCACATCCCAAAAAAGAGGTGCCAAGGCACAGAGCCTGCCCATGTGGTTGCAGCTCCCCGAGGAGCTCAGGAGAGGCTCCAGGGGTGTGTAAGTTCTCACCACATTTTGGCACAGCAAAGTTGTCTGTGTAGGCAATGCAAGAACATTATTAACAGGATTACACAGGAACATCACACTCCCCAAGTCCTGCTGAAAGCATGAGACACCCATTCTGGGGAGGGAAGGTGAAGGCTTGAAAAGCTGCCTAGAGAGAAGTGCTAGTGTGCAGTTTTACCAATGGGACATGGACTTCCAACCAATTTATAACTGTGGAAACTACACTGCTTTGATATCGGAGGGCTATTAGAAAGACTTTTACTCTCTCCATGGTTTCTGGGGATTCAGCTGTCTGATTCAAAAAATACCTGAATCCGAATCAGTTCAGCTTAGAGACAAGCAGTCAAAATGATTAGCAAGGCAAGGAGATGGTTCAGTCTCAAGGACACAGCATAGTAGTCTGAGTGGCACAATCCATCACAGGTTGGATGCATCATAATTGTACACCACAGATTTGTAAATAATCTCTTTCTTGGTGCCTGTGTTGACAAGGAATAATACATGTGAGAGCTCCCTTGGTAGGTTACCTTCTGTCTGAACACTCCATCCTGACATTCCTGTGTACCCAGGGCATCTTTAGGGGGTTCCTGAGGAGCATCAGAGGAGGATGAGATTGAGCAAGGCAGAGTAGCAGAGGCATGCAATGACCTGGAGGGCAGGCTGAGCTTCCCACCCAAAAGAACTGCCTTTCTTGGGTACAGACGAAAGGGTTAGGATTAGGACAGAAAGTATGCAAGGAGGCTTTCAGTGCGCTGCTCTATTTTCTTTAATATGTTGTGCCTTTGAAGGGACAGATGTGCTATCATTAAAAAGACAGCCCCTCTCTTTGGAATCTACAGTTTTTAGCACATCTAGATCAATTCCTACTAGCACCAAAATACAGATTATCTCTGCTGCACAGAAATGAATGCAATGTCCCGTCAGTGCCGTTGGACCCAAAGTGCTCTCAGCCACAGGTAGGGAGAGCAAGGGAGGACTGTCACACAAGGAGAGCATGGGAGGGATAAAGGTGCAGATCATGTTCTGGTCATCCATAAAAGAGAATGAAGACCAAAAGCAGTTACTGGGGAGACAGAATTTGTCAACAATCAGTACACAATGCCTCGTGGGATGGCAATTCCTAAATGCAATTAGTAGCTTCGAGTGAACAGTTTGAGACAAAATGCTTTGTATTGCTTTGGAAGGTACCAAGCACCCACCCCAAAGAGTAAAACCCTCTGCAGGTACCTCTACTTTGACTACTCTGACTTCAGATCACCACCCTAAGGTGCTCCTATGCAGGACACTATAACTGGACCTTTTGCTCACCTGGATGTCTTTGTTCCTGTCAGGCACCTGCTGCTGTAGCATTACAAAACTCCCATGTCTAACATACATAGGGATACTAAGGATACTTTTCCACATTTCACCTGCTCTATGCATGGCAGGATAGGTGTTTCTATTGATACTCACATTAAAACCCCCAGAAATTCATTCTGGAAAGGAGAAGCTCTTTCTCCTAATTTCAGATAAATGATTCACAACCCACTCCTTCCCCCCCAAGACCTATACTGTAGGCAATAACACCTCTAATAAGCTTAAGGGAAAATAAAATACATCAAGGAGGATCAAGCAGAGTTGCAGCAGTCAAACCCCACACCAGACACGCAGGCAGGTCCCTGCTATGAAGCCAAGAAACAGACAAAGAAAAATGAGTTGTCAAGGAGATGATTCTACTGAAGAGACTCCTCCTGGAGCCGGACATCTGGGTGCTTCACATACCAAGTTTAAATCATCAGTCAGCTGGCTGGGGGGGTTGAGGGGGGCAAAACTGGAGTAAATGTGCATTGCCAGAGCTGGGATGGGGGTGCTGCAGCACAGACCCCACAGGCTGCAGCTGCTGGCTCTCCACTTCCAAAGTCTGCTCATCCTCAGGGGATGGGGCCAGAGCAGCACCCTGGCACTCCAGTTGTTCCAAAAGGCTTCCCAGCTGCTTTTTGCAGATCAAAGATTCATTTTAAGGCTATAACTCTTGAGTGTTTATCCATCAGGACAGCAGGTCTCTTATTTTCTATTTTAATTGCAGAGACCTAAAGTAAAGCTCATTTGTGTGGATTATAGGAAAACAATAATGAAAGCGATCACTGCTCCAGACAAATACAAACTCATCCTAAGACAGGAAGGCCTCCTAAAGGCTCCAGGCCAGTTACTCAATCCTATGTCCTCCCATTTCCCAAATTATTCTGAGTTCCAGAGCATTTTTGATGCAGCGCTCTTTAAGGACAGCTTATTTCTAGACAATCAAGACAGCTGTATGTATAGACTTCCTGCATAGAAACTGTCTTATAGGCCCACCTTTTTCACCTGTAATATCAATTTTCAGGTCCTGGTTACATGTAAACCTGTATGCAAGAAGCTTCTGATCATCACATGGATATCAGCAATGCCCATATTTCTGTGTGACAATACTGGAGTCCCAGCTTTACACTCTCAAACCCAGCAACAGTAAATCAGGAACAATAAAACACAGAAAAAGTATAAAAGTGTAACATTAAAACATTAAGCAAAATGAAAGTACACAGTACTTTCTGTTTACAAGGCTCTGCAAATCCATGCAAGACTTTAAATATCCTGAGAACTGCAACTGGGGAAAAGAAATCTACAGGAGGAGAAAAACATCACAGTTAGCATTTGAGCTTTAAGTGAAGTTTAAAGTTCTTTTTAGGAGGGCAGAGTAAGGAGGTCATTCATCTTCAGTTTCAGCAATAAGCCTGAATTTGCTCTGTTTTCAAGCTTTGTTTATCATATGCACTATGCTCAGAGCTTGTGTTTTTTCCTAGTTTACTGATGATCTATTATATCATTATTCATGAGAGAAACACTTTATTGACCTGGTATTAAAATTGCCTCCTGTGAAAGGGGAGAGGTTCTGAAGTATAATTTACAGTTTCAGAATACTGGAATAACTTTGGGTATAAACCTGCAGCTGTCATGAGTTTTCTACCTGAAGTCAGGGACAGTTATAAGCAGCACAAGAGGAAAGTCCCAGTCAAGCTCTTCACTTCCATGAGGGAAGACTGACAAGTCCACAGCAGGGAGAGCATTACTGGACATGAAATATGGGTTGGAGATGAATTAATGAGGGGGGCTCGGGATAACTGTGGTTGTCTACCTCAATTTCACGCTCCACTCAAACCCAGCAGTACAAGTTTCCCACCATGTCTATCCGCTGATCAGGGCTCAGGCCAAGATTTCTCAATGTTTTCATTTGAAAGGAAGAGTGTCTAAAAAATTAACACTGGAGTCAAATACACTGTGGCTACCTTGATGTCCATGGGACTAATGCAAGAACAAATATGAAGTTTTTAATCCAACCCTTCAAGCCAAGAAATTCCTGTTCGCTTTTTTAACATTATTACAATATTTAGGCATACAGTCCTTAGCCAGCACTTCCAGTGGAATCAATGGGATGCTTCCTTTGCTCCAGTCCAAGGCCAGCAGATCCTCTGTCCCTGTTACTGAAACCCACATTACAAAGATTCTGAGATCTATTAAATTTGTCTGCCAAAACAGAGCCAGCTCCCATCATTAGGACAGGACACTGAAACCATCAGTTTCTGCTCACAGGGTTATCAGCTGTGTTTTCGTGGACTTTGTTTCATGTGTTTTCATAAGCTTAAAGTTTCATTTCTGTTTGAACTCACAGCTGTCAGGCTTCTAGTCAGCTCTGGAACCCTTGTAGTTATCAGCACTTCATCCTACTGGCAAAAATCCCCTGGAAGTTACAAGAATATATCATGAAAAAAATACCAAAATTGCAGCCCACTGAAAAATAATTCCTGTACCTGCACAGAAAGAGAAAAAATACCAGACTCTGATAAAAAAAGTTCAAAGACATAAATCAGACTTAACCCTCACTTGCACCTTCTATTAAGGCTTAAACCTGAAACTATGTGCTATTAGCTTGGGTTTTGGTTTAAAAATGAGCTAGCAATGGCACTAGTAACCAAGCAACAGTAATTGCTTCTCTGAGATTAAACCACAACATGACATTAAAGCTCTGCTACTGAACTTCCCTACAAAGGTGCAAAATTTTTGCAGGCAGAAGTTAATTATGTAGAAGGGCAATTTCAATTTAAGTTGCAAGCGTCTCTGAGCTGTACGGAAGCAGGAAACAATGAGGTCAAGAGTTCAGCCTACCTGAGTTTTAAATCTAGAGGAGGATTATTGTGGCTTCCAATTTATAATTGATGCATCCAGCCTCTCAAAATAATTTCAACTAAATCAAAATAAATGACCTTTAAATAACTGCTATCCAATAATATGATTGGACTCCACAGATTTTATCAGAGCTGTAGTTAGAATTTCACTTCTAATGTGACAATACTACCATGAATAAGAACTAGAGGGCATTGTGTATCTTATAACCAAACTAGAAAGTTCAAGCTACTCTTTATGAACATTCAGACCTATTTTCAGATAACTAGCATGTCCCTTTGTGTTTACAGATATGAAATTACTCCTTTGGGCTAATTATCTCAACTTGACAGTACCATCATTTTACAAAGGATATCTATCTTTTCTATTAACACATTTAGATAATTCTTTTTATTTTTTCTTAAATATAAATTAATTAAAAATTAAGGGTCAAGCAGCTTTCTTATTTGAGTGTTATACATGTTCTGCGATTTTCAGGTATAAAATACTGAAAGCCATGTCTAAGTTTTGGGGCAATTTTCTGAGGTTAGCTGGGGAAAATGACATTTTGCAATCCACAGTATCTTTTAGTTTGATACAGGTGGATGGAACAGAGCAAATATGGTTTGGAACATCAGCTGAGTGTAGAGGAAGCAAGAAGAGGAAGGTGAAAGGAAACACAAGACAAACTAGAATCCTGGAACAGGTAAAACCTTATGAAACTTGGCCCTGCTTTGCCACATTTCCCTGCATGAGCTCTGACAAGACTATTAGGTCTTTTTATGCTTCTGTTCTCCACCTGAAAAATGAGAATATCACTTCTCATTCCTCTCCCTTAGAGGCCAGGGTGAAGATAAACCTACAGAAAACACCGTGGCCATGAAATCTAAAGTTCCTGAGAAGCTGGACAGAAAGATAAGACGAGGCTCAAGAGATCTTGAGGAGCAGACACATCTCAGAATTAAAGGAGTGGCTGGTGGTTTCAACACTGCCATGCAAATTGACAGTGCTTTGGAAAATCAGCCACACTCGATGCTGATGCTGTGCTGGTGGAGCCCTCACCTCTGCCATGGCTGAACCCATGTTGCTCTCGCTGAGGACACCACAAGTTGCCCTGCTGGTGGCAGATATTCCAGATATTTCTCACGGCTGCCGGTGCAGGAGTGGCTCCTACAGCACTTTGAGCCATGCCAAGAGTCTGTTGCTTAAACAGTTTCCTCACACCAGAAGGCACAGAGGCATTTTTGTCACTTGCACAGCAGTTGCCATTAGGAAGCCAATGTTTGCCAACATATCAACCTAGTAGGCTGCAATTGTTCCATATGCTTAGAATATGGAATTTCTGTGGTAACCGTCAAATATCCAAGTGCTAATAGTGACTGTTCTCCAAACACTGTTATTTTAACTCCTTTCTCAGTGCCAAGAAGGAAACAGACTTCTGACCCAACCCCTTCTCAGAGCCCCCACTGCTTTCCAGTAAAATTATCTTCTATTTTCTTTAACAGGGTTAATGACAGAACAATTCTACCTTTCACTGTTGTCACAGTTCCTTTTCACGTCCACTTTTAACCAGACAATTATCACTTTGCTTCTGGAGTATGGGGGAAGAAATCAATGTGTGTTTTGCCTGATGCTCAAGCAATAGTATGTGATGAACAGATGAGACCTAAAACGCTTGGCTGTGCCAGGAAAGAGCACATTATGTCAAAAGCAAAGCAAGTATCCAACATTTCCCAGCTGAATAAAGAAAATTATAGTGTTTAGCCTTATAGAGATGGAACACCTGGAACAGGTATCCAATCCATAGCTCCACATCACACGTACTACACCCTGACACACTGATATTAGCATTGCGGTGTCACAGCTAACTTGAAGATCACTGTTCTGAGAGAGCTGGAGTTAGAAAGAAATGTAGCCAGCAACAAAATGATGTTTTTGAATGCAGTGTGGCCTCATGGCCTTGCAGGGAAGACTGAAGGAAGTCAGTCACTCAAAGATGAGTGCCTGCTCACAGGTATTTGCTTTTCAAGAGGTGGGAACTGCAGTGAAATCTGAATGAGCTCGGATGAGTTCCTCACCATTACTCTGCACAGATGTGAACTGGTCCCTCACAGGCAGCTCTATGGTCAGAGGCTGAGCTTACTTGCTTTTCTACAAAATGACCAGAAACTTCTTACTAATATTAAACCACCAAATTTTAATTCTGCTTTCTTGCATGTTTCCCTTATTATCTGCATATCAGGTTTGTCGAGTTTTGTATCTGCCCTCCTGCTTCCCAGAGGTAAACTGTTCAACTTAAATTGTGAGCACAGATTGCAAAAACATTCCCACTGGACTTACAGACAACTAATGCTCTTAATTAGACAAGCAAACTGATTCAAACTAAATAAGAACCAGCTCAGTTTGAAAACCAGACCAAAGTTTGAAGGGAACTTCTTTATTATCAAAGAAAATGATTTTCTGCCCAAACTCTCTCTTTTCTGATTGTCCTCTCTGACCTCCCACTTATTTTTGGAACCTTTTCTCTGTCTGACACACTGCAGACAGAACACCCAATTATTTTGCTCAGTAATGTCTTAAAAAGGTAATGATTGTGATATAAGGTTAGATGCTTCCTGGGTCACTGGTTAGCAGCCACTGTCAAGAGCATCCTGGACATTTAAATTCCTCTGAAGTTATGTTTACTCCCTACATTCTTGATATTTATCTAAATGTCCAGTCTTGTGCTGACTCATGCTCCTGGCACTATTGCCAAGGATTTCAGTGACAATGATGAGTAAAACAATTCTCCTCTATTAAGGTGTTTATTTTTAGTATCACATCAAATGCTGAAAAAACTCCTGCCACTGACTCTCACTTTCCTGAAGCTTAAGGTCTGCAAGAGAAGATCTGGGATTTAAATATAGGAACTAATATGTACCATGTAAAACATGCCAGGCCTTTTAGGAATGGGACGGCTGAATGAACCCATGTTAATAAACATGCATAGACCAAAGGAATAAAACATTTTGGAACTGTCTTCCCCTGGTTCTGGACAGATAAAAGAACATTAAATGGCTTGGGACAGGGGGCAGAGAAAGCTGGAAGTGCTCATCAGAGAACAGCACAAAGGATGCCAAAACCTGGCACGCAGTTTCCACCCTCTGCTCGCTGTTTGACCTTGAGAGCCTCCCTGCCTCCTTCCCCTGGCAGAAAGACTTTCACTGCCTTTTCTAAGCCACTTCAAGATCTGCATAGGAAAATTGTTATTATGTAATTCCCATTCATTGAAATATAAGCAAAATCAAAATAACCATCAATGTCAGATTATAGTTTTATAGCATGACAACACAAATAATGTTTGCACTCTCTGTAACACAAACCCATAAATCCTCAGTGGATTAACCTTTCAGAAACCCTTGCCAACTGTTCCTGCCACTACAGCACAATTCAAAATCTCAAGCTGCCAAAGAGCTCTGTTGCTGTTTTCAGAATGCTGCAAT
The DNA here is from genome assembly GCA_013400915.1 of Pardalotus punctatus. Lineage (NCBI taxonomy): Eukaryota > Metazoa > Chordata > Aves > Passeriformes > Pardalotidae > Pardalotus > Pardalotus punctatus. The sequence continues at coordinate 31,852 of VZTX01020280.1, forward strand.
CAATCATGTTAAGGAAGGGAAGATGAGAGAGCAGATTAAGCAGAGACAGAAATGTTAACTTTAGAAGTAAGCTTCTAACTTTAGTTTTTACTGGAAAGGACCAAATATAACTCAGAAAACTGAGAAGCTCCCTCAATTTCCCCTGCTCGTGTAGAGGATCATTTCAGCTTCATGAGACTCTTCACCCATCACACAAATGCAGCTGTCCTAGAGCACAGTGTGTGCTTTGAAGGTGTGCAATCAGCACAAAACCCAAATGCCACACATGATAACAGCCCCTGCAAAAGCTTCAGCTCCTGGAACGACCAAGAATATAAATTCTCCCGGAAGAGCTCACATTCAGAAATGCTTGTTGATGCTACATCTGAACTCTCCACCTGTGACTGAGGTGAAATTTGAGAGCCAGCAGTGTAATTGTGCCCCAACGAGCTCAGTGTGAGCTGCAGTACCTGCCCAAGAGCTGGAGAAATCCTCCAGCTAGGCCTCTCATGCCAGAGGGAATTTTCTGCAGGAATTTCCTGCAATCTTCTTATTTTTTACTTCTATAAATCTGTTAATTTCCCTTCATGTTCCATGACTCTGTAGATCAGAAGGATTACAGCCAAAATCTCTGTGTGTGCATGTGTATGCTTTACATTATTTATACTAAGCATAAAATCTGTGCAATGGATGTACACATACAAGTACAGGGTTTGGCTTCCTATTGTTTATATAGAGAAAATCTGCATATGCCTGTAAATATATACACAGAGGGCTCTGTGAGCGTCAGTGTAAGTTAATTACTCTCAGACAATGACATTCCTTTAACTGAAAGTATTTTCTTTTTCAGGTATAAATACAATATTTTCTTGTTTAAAGCATACATGGGCTCTCCATAGTTTCATCAAATTTTCATTCTCCTTTTCCCCCTAGGGGAGAATGCATGAATGCCACTGTCATAAAAATTAATGGAAAGGAAAAAGAAAACAAACCAAACCTAATTCCAGCCTGGTCAGACTAATGATGTGCGTGATGTTAAATGAAACCAGAGGAGTGAACACGCAAAGGTGACCGGCACTAAAATGGAATCCCAGCTCCCAAACCCCTGATATAAGGCTTTCACCAGAGATTCATTCACTACAGATCCACTCCCAAAGTGGGGTGAGGCTCGGGACAATATAGCCTGAGTGCTGCTGAGATCAGCTCTTCTGACACCTCTCAATATCCAACTTCCAGGCTGTGTGCGAGGGGGAAATTGCATATGTTTACTTGTCTCATGGAGGGATCACACTGCTAATTTCATTAAAGCTCACCAAAGGCTTCAAAATTAGGAGCAAACACTGTATAAAAAAATAACTATTAGGCCTTATAGTCATGGGAGTATGATGAAAGGAAGAGAGGGTAAAAGACTGAAAACACCTTCTGAATTTCTAGATCTGCTCAGATCATTTGCTCTGATCATAAACGAGTATCCCATCACACCCTTTGTGGGAAAAAACCAACCCAGCAAAACAACACCATGACAATTACAATCTATGAATTAGGGATATGAAAACCACGTCATGCATGATAAACTTTTCCCCTAGAAGCATCCAAAGTTTGCAGTCTCTTATTTGCTTTTTTTGATACCAAGGCAATTTCATGGGCTTCAAGAGAGCCACGGGTTGTGCAAGCCCTGCTTTAGCAAGGCATTGACACATGGCTGATCCTGATGAACTCATCCCTGCTGGGATCTCAGACCCTGAGCCCTGCCAGGAGCCACGGGCAGTGCCTCAGCCTGGAGGGCTCCGTCAATCTGCTCAAGTGCTTCAGCAGAACCTTGTGCCTGTGCATCCCCTGGAGACCACAGTGCCCTCCCACACCACAGCTAATGGATGTTATTCATTGCTGTTGTCCTGTGTCACTGCAGAATATACAAGAAATAAACCCAGCTTGCTGTAACCAGCAAACAGCCAGATAACCCTCAAGGTTTATATCAATCATGTCAATCTGCTTTAAAATTTTCTGAAGGTCAAAGAAATGGCAGAGATACTATCTCACAATCTCCATGTATTTCCTGTTTTCAGTGTCCTAATGACAATCCTCGCATCTGTGGATGCAAGATTTCCCACAGATTTTAGTTTCCCTGTATTACCAATACATGTTTTAGCCTCTGCCTGTGTTTCCCCTCTGCTCTGGGAGGATCTGAAGGCTCTGGATGGATTTTGGGAGCACCTCTGTGTCATTGTCAGGATGCAAAGAGCAGGTCCAAATGCCTGTCACTGATGCACGTATCACACCGAGAGCTGTGGCAGGGATGACCTGCTGCATTAGTAGTCAAGAGGAGCAACCTTTGCATTCCAGTACGGAGCACTTATTGCTGCTGTCAGGCACCTCTGTACTGATTTACAGGCACTCAGCTTTGATGGGAGCCGAGGAATTTGTTTCTCTCTCAGTCAGACCGAGAGTAAGCATGAGCTTACAAGCATTGATCCAAAACACGCTCACAAAAGGCACGGGAGAAAGACAAAGCACCAATTCAAGTTACATCCCGTGCTAGGAAAGAGTTTTTAGGGCTTAAAAGGAAACAAACCACCACAGTCTTATCAAAAATCATGGGAAAAACAGCAACATGATTGCTCGCGTGGAACTGGAGCTGTGATGCAAACATTGGGAATTTCATGTGAAACATGGAAACCATCATTGTAATTTGTACTTCTAGAACTGAAAAATTCATTCTTTGATGTTTATGCAGCACAAGAAGATCTGCCAGCTCAAAAAATTAAAAAAAAAAGAAAAGGTAGTTCTGAGCTGGAAAACAAAACAGGAGCTAAATCTGCTCACTGCCAAATGGCTGCAGTGGTTTGGACTGAAGGGTCCAGAGAACCCCCTGCAGAAATTAATGTTGGGAGGCTTGAGGAGGAGGAAATTAATTCAGGGAAACAAGTTTGTATTTGGCAAAACTAAATCACATGGAGCTGATGTGAAACACCAAACCTCCCTGCTGGCTGATGGAACGGGAGTGGGGATTCCTAAACTCTGTACTCTCTTCTCTCTCTACTCTTATAAGCTGATTTCCACATCTAAATTTTAATTGGTCATATTAAATTACTTTTAAAACTGTATTCTATAAAGATAGAAATATGCTATTGCTTCTATAAAACTAAAACTGTTCTTAACAAACCTGAATATCTTTATTTCCCAACTGTGCAGTTGCAAAATTACTCCATCCAAGATCTTCCTCCCAAAAAATCACTCTGATTTCCACCGCCTTAATTTTCACAGTACACTTGCTAGCATGGCTTCTCTACCTGCCTCATCTTACTGTCCCACCTATTTCCATGCAATCCTAATATCTGTAAGCATGACCGTGGTTCAGACCCACATGGATTTATATTGAATGCACGTACAACAAAGCAGGAAAATATGGAGCTCTTTAAAAGAGACATCAACCCACCTGTGCAGTTCCACAGCCATGGATCCCTGGGGCAGACACATTTATTCTCACTGCCTGCACTGTTTCATTTGAAAGTTACCCAGGGTAGTCTGAGACAGATACCAAATCCAAATTTGGTAAGAAAAATTGAAGTAAAAAGAAAAAAAATAAACCCCAAAATGACAAAAACCTAAACAGAAAACAGCTTCTTGGACAAATGAGCATAAATTATAACAAAGAACAGAATTCCTGGATAAATAAATGAATATGACTCTTTTGTGGAGAAGCCAACATAGCTTTTGCCATGACCCTCGAAGCTGCTGCTGCTCAAAGCTCCTTGCTCAGAGCTCTTTGAAGAAAACAGCAAGCATGGGGGTAAGAGAGTTGGAGCTGATACAGTCTATTTGTATTTCCAAAAGATATCAGACAAGGTCCCTCATCAAAGCCTTTTAAAGAAGCTGTGCTGTCATGGGCCACAAGGGAATGTTCTGTCACAGATAAAGGGGTGGTTGAAAGAGAGGGGCCAAAAGCAGGGCAGCTTTCAGAGCCCAGCATGTCACGGGGGATTCCCCAGGTACCCAAACCAAGCCTGCCCAAAACGGACCTCACAAAGGGCACCAACAGTGAGCTGACAAAATTTTCTCAGGATACCAAGTTTTTCAAGGTAAAACTATTTTTTTCCAGTGGAGTTGAAAGCCAGCTGTGAAGAGATGCAGGAGGCTCTTGTGATACTAAAAGGTGAATCAATTTCTGTACTGATACACATAACACAATGCATACAGGAAAAACTGCTCAGTTTTGCATGTACAGAAATAGGTTCTGAACTGTTCAGCACTGAGAGAGAGACCTTAAACTGTGAGAAGCTGGTTTGATGGAAGTGGCAGCCCAGTTCTCAGTCACATCCCGAAAAGAATTCTGTAAAAACAGACAGAGAATGTGCCAAATGTTTTCAAAAGTACAGCTTTCACACAAAGAACTGTCACACAGCCTGACTGCGAGGATCCTGCAGGAGAGGTGAATGAAGGGATGTGACAGAAGTCTATAAAATCATAACTAGCACAGAGAAAGCGCTAACAAAGGAAGCCAACAGCTGCTCCATCTGTATTCTGCTGCAAGAGAGAAGGACAGCAATAACAGAAAGTCAAGGCAAATTTCAGAGAAGAAAAGGAGGTACTACTCCCCAGAACATGTAAATCTTCTGGGACAGTGTTTATATATATGAGTTCCTATATCAGCTAGAGAAATTACTGGAAGAAGTCACAACAAATTGTAAAAACAAAGGAAAACATCAAGCCAGAAGTAAGCAGGAGAATATCCCAGGAAGTGTTTGGCTTATTCCTGACTTTTCCTCTGGGACTGAACAGGATTGATGCTGGACTTGCAGTCTGCCATCCTCCAGCCTGCTCTAAGGCTTCAGTAGGGTGTGTTTCACAGAGAACTTACACAGTAGAGAAGAACATAAAGTGTTCTGAGAGCATTTGCAGTTGTAGGAGGAGTGAATCTGACTCCAAGAGTGATGACAGCAAGATCTGACTCCTTTTTCACCCTCACTGCTCTCCCTCTGAATCTGCTCAGGGTGCTGGTTTTAGTGCCAGGGCTGGAACGGAGCAGCAAGTTCCCTCCTGAAACCACTGAAATCAGAGGGGTTCTGTGGTTGCAACAGGAGGCTGAATTGGGTGGTCATTGCTCCTCTGAAAAATGATTTGGATAATTTATTAGTTTTAGTACAGCATGATGTACAAAACCTACACAGCTCGGCTCCTTAACTTTTGGAATTGTGCTGTTCTGTAATGGTGAGATCAGAACATAAAATGAACACTTAGCAGTTTAATTCACCATAAAGAAAGAACTTTATTGTCATGAAATGTTCTTGTCGGAAATGTTGTTTCTTCTTCATTTAGCAAAAATAACAATACCCCAAGGGGAATGTAGAGTTGTGAGAATATAAGCTTCAGACTTAAATAAATAATCCAAACCAAAAATAGTTCTTTACACTGATAGCTCAACTCCACAATGTAAAGGTGTTATTGTTAATACTAATTTTAAGACCAAACCTGGATGATAATTTAGTGGCTCTTGAGAGTTCACATAGAACCAGATAATTGACATCCAGGGGGTGTCTGATTGGTCTTTATCTAGTCTTTTTCATTTTTTTGTCTGTGCAGTAATCTCTGTTTTCACTGTTTGAAGGAAGTCTGATCAAGACAAAACAGAAATACCAAACCTAGAAGATTGGATTCATACTTGTCTCAACTGTGGTGTCTTGTTGAAGATCTCCCAACACATGAATTGGGCAGGTAATTTTATCAGCATTACCCTAAGGTTCATCTTGGAGTCAAGCCTCTCTCGTGTGACACCATGGACACCAACAGAATCAATAAAACAGTGCAAGTACTCAAACCCAGAGCATGATCTCAGTATGCTCACGTCTGGATCTCTCTGTTCAATTGTAGCAGAAAATATTTCAGAGGTGTTTTTCTGAAATGCACCTGAAAAAATGCACTCAGTGTTATTTAAAGCCATATATTTAATATTTTTTTTTCCTTTTGAATTATCAAATGCCTGAAAAAGTCTGTGCTGTGCTGGTGGTTTTTTATATCACAGCAGTGTGTTTTTGCTATTGACCAACAAAAAAGTTATTCTCCACATTAAAGTATTCCTTTACAAAAAACAAAGGAAGATGTTGTCTGCTTCTACTATGAGCAAATTAAGAGTAATGGCAAATGCTAGCTTCATATGCTTATAGAAATTCATTGTTCTCCTCTCATAACTGAGCCTTTTATTTTATAACAAACAAGGACAGTCATTGGTATTCCAGCGCTGTGGTTGCCTACCTTCTTAACTTCCACAGCATTCTTCTTAATTTATGTGAAGCCTTCTGATAATCCTTGAAGGCCAAAATTAATTGCTGTCTGTTTTTCCAAACTCTTTTAGGGTCCAGATTCATAGCACTGTGATAAAGATTCCTTGCCCTTCTTCTTGACTGAAATATATCTATATTAGTCTGCAGGTTGACACTTAAGTAAATCATTTATATGCAAGGCTGAATATGCTAATTGTAGAATAATTTTGAGACTCTTTCTCCTCCGCAAGATAATTATTTCCATGTGCTTAAAAATATTTTAAAATAGAATTTCATGTGGAATTCTTACCCAGCCTCAAATTTTTCTTTTAGAATAGTATATATTTTAACAGTTCTTGCACGGATGAGGATGTGGGGGTTTTAGCACAAGGTAAACAGAATTTAACACATTACACCCCAGATAAACAGAATTCAAAAACACTTCTGTGGAGCAGATTTTATCTTTTGGGTCTTCCTGGTCTTTTCCATGGAACAAATGCTGTTCTTTGAAATCAAGAAGGTGACAATGTCATGCCCAAGCAGCATGAACCATCTCCCAGACGGATTTCTCCAATTAAAAGGAATCCTCAGGAACAAATCAGCTCAACAATGGTGGTTTCTTTTAAACAGTGTTTCTTTGCAGTTTCATTCCCTATACTACAAAAAACCCCATGGAAGTCACAACCCTTTAGCAGAGAAATCTGTGGATTCTCCAACAGGCAGAGCGGGATCTGTCAAGCAAAGATGAGTCCCAAGCCTAAGGGATGCTATAAACAGCACTAAGTGGGCCTCATTTCTACATTTCTGTGACAGACAGAGCTTGCAGAATGCTGGGGTTTATGGCATGGAAACAGGACTGGATCCTAAAATTACAGATTTAAATCAGGGAAGAAAAAACAAAGTACTGTAAGCAGCTAACTAAGAAATCCTTTGTTCCCCCAGATGTTCATCATTATAATAAGGATTTTGAACAAAACAACACTCTGGGCCACAAAGAATTAGAATTTATAAACCAAAAAATAATTCTGACTTCTGGCTCTAGGCAGATGCCCTTTGTTAGAAGTGGTACAGAACTTGTGATTAAATGGACACACTCTTGGGTTCAGATGTCACCAGCATTAACAGATGTGCACTATATAGACCTTAAAAAAACCTCCAGCTATCCTCACTGCATTGCAACAAAACCAGAGAAAGATGTCTCATTCCCATAAAGCTTCACAAAGCTCTCATTTCCTGTGAGACAGATTTCATTGTTCTGGTTTGCAGTAGCTTAAATTTTTCCGGTTTTCAGCAAGTGAAATGCTTACTCATCTGTCATGACCACATTTCATTTTAATGCATTTCTCCATGAGTTTTTTTCCAAATGGCCATGCTGGCCATATTTGTTGTCCTTCAATAGATTAAAATTAGTTTATGATCAGGAGAAAATATGCTCCCAAGGAAATTTTAGGATGCAAAGTTAATGGAGTGTCCCAAAAGCCTCCAAGTGTCCTGTATAGTATCCATCAAGCAAACCCCAAAGGTTTTGTGCAGTTTTACTTCCAAAATGATAAACAACTCCCTTGCCTCACACCATTCTGCCTCAGAGTTCTAAAACTTGTGCTGATTGCGGGTGCATTTTTCATCAGCTTCACATTGTCTTTCCAAAGTTCTTCAATAATTTTTTTTCCTTCTGTGCTAAGCAATATGAATATTCATCTCGGTACACACAGCAAGGCTGGATATCTTTGAAGCAGCAGTCATTTACGACTGGCAGTGACAGGTATTACAACATTAAAATGGAAACACGATCGGTTTGATCTTTGCCAACTTTGTTCTTTCCTTTGTGAGAGTCGGTGTGGACGTGCATCACTCCATTGTACTCAACATTATCTGTTCTTGCTGCTTCCACAGCACAAAATGTCTGTGCTGTCAGTACAGTAACAATAAGTTGATTACGTTCATTGTCATTCATTTAATTAACATCATGTCTTGTTTTCATCTTGAAATTTTCTTTGTGTGTTATTTTCCTTTATATCAAGCCTTGTTACAAATAGCAGCCACTTTCTGCAAACAGAGTTTTCTTCATTCTCTGTTTTTTTCTCTGCAGTGTTTGAACTGCAGTAGCACAGAGGAAAGCTGATCCGTGGCTTGGTTCTGAGATCCTCTCGTGTTACAAACAATGACAATGTATGGAGAGCTGAAATCTGCACCCTACACATAGTGGTTTTCTTTGAGAGGCACAGGGTAAGACTTTGGTCTGATTTATTTGAATATTTCCTAAGAATCTACAAGGTTGAAATTTCCAGAAGCAATCAGGTTGTCTTAACTGCATCCCCATCAAAGATCCCCATCAAATCCAACAGTGGATGTATTAGATGTAAACCCAGAATGAACTGCTGAAAACATTATTCACTGATGCTATAAAGGAGTGAATTTCCTCAATATTCAAAATTATATCCAATTTCATTCTTCTCAAGATGAGAAAATTATGGCCTATCCATGTTGTATGGAAAAAACCTCTCAAGCCTTACCACCATATATCTCAATCCTGTTTCTTATAGATACGTCTCCCAGCTAATTGAGTAAAACTAGAAGTGGAGTCCTACTTTTCCATTTTTACTAAATCTCACAATTCTTTTTTCTGAGAATGCACATAACACATTCTATGGCTTGATTTAAGGAACAATAAAAGGGAAATTATATGTCATACAAAGCTGTGCAAAAATGTATGTCAAAATGCTACCCAGTGTATTTGCTCATACATTACCATTTAGAAAGCACGCCTTCCCAGTTAAAGAAAAAAGGAAATGTCCATCTGGAGTATTCCTTTTAACCTTTTCTGGATTCTGGATTTGGGAAAAACATTTCAAACAAGCAATGAAATGTGCTTATCAAGTTCAGAAACCTTATGAAGTACTTCAAACTTATCCCCACTACAAGAAATTAAGCACAGTAAGCATTGGAACAAGTTCTTTTTTCCTTTTCCTATAGCTAGCCAAGACATGGATAGAACTAATGCTGCCTTACTCAAGCTGACTTTGGTTTTCCCTAACTTTGAAAAGTATTGAAGGTTACCAAAACCCTGAGGAATCCAATAAAAATTCTTGTGCTACAATTGTAAGGGTTTCCTATGCAAGATAAAAAAAATCCAAAACTCCATAAATAAAAATTAAAAAAGCCAGTATCTAAAGTACTCAGTTTTTCAAGGCTCTTAATAAAATTAATGGAGAAAAGTCAATGCAATAGAAGAAGATCAAATGAAAAGTGATTAATTTCCACAGACATTAACATTCAGTGTGTATTTATAGAAAATAAAATAAAGTACATTTATAGTAGGACAATGTCTCAGACTCTCTGTGTTCAACACTGGGAAAAGAACAGGCAACAAGAGGGGCCAGAAGAAAAGAGACATTAGCTTGACACATTTCAAAGGCTTTAAAGGTCTGAACCTCAGCACTGCTTTCAGATTCAAGGAGAAGGCTCTAGACATTGCCTTCCACATCAACTGCCCATTACCCTGTGAAATCTAAATATAGACCCCATATGACAAATAGATTTGACTCTAAAGAGAGTCAGGAGAAAATATCTATCAATCAATAAGTTTTAAAAGTGGTGCTTATACAGGTTCCAAAGCAATGAATATACCCAGGACAGTGAGGCTGTCCTGAAAAAATGTACATATTTTTTTGCAGAAAAAGTGTAGCATAAATTTTCTTCTGATATTTCATGTCATTCTACTTATTGATTGCATACCAAGTCTCATGAGCAAGCACAAAATTTTAATCAACTTCTGGACTCAATCCCGCCACCACAGACTTCAATGGAAATTGGATCAATCCCATTATCTACCATATGACTCCACAGGGCTTCCACAGGGAGAACCTCATTTCTAGCTCCAGCCCGCAGGGCCCCCAAGGCTACATTTAAAGCAGTGAGCAATGTGAATACCAACAAGCCTAAAATAGCATTAAATGTGTTTAAATAGGCCAAGATAATTTGGACAGCTACAAAAGCGTAATCCACACTGAAAGCCCACCAATATTTCCCACACATTTCTTACAGAAAATAAGCCATAAAGCCCAGATGTGTTAAAAATATATCCCATGGCCTCCTCCTGGCCAGGAGCATGTCAATGGCTGAAAAAAAACCTGCTGATGTACTGAGGATGAAATTCAGACTCTCTTTGTCCCAGAGAGCACGAGCTGAAGAACACGGTGTTTGGCGAGGAGAGGTTCTCCCTGCCTCGTTCCGTGGTGGTGCCGTGACTGGCATCGCCAATCAGAGCCAGGAACCTGCTGCAGCACCTGCAGGACTTGGTTAGAGCCTCAGCTGGAGCAAACCAGCCAAACACCCCCTCTGAGCCAGCTTTCCAGAGGGTTTGGGAACACGGGAAGCCGTGGTGTTGAGATGGGCTCAGCATACCAAAAACGAGGCTTCCATTCCTAGAAGGTGCTGCTCTGAAATCAGCTGGGCTGGGCTGGAGGGGGCACTGGCTGGAACCTTCGCTCCACAGCCCCAAAGACCTCTGGCAGCAGCTCCACTGCAGGGGAGCTGCAGCACACGTCACCCAAATAATTCCCAAGTGCTTGGAGAGCAGCGTGGTGCTTGGGAAAAGGTTTGGAGCTGGGTGAAGGGGAAATGCAGTATTGAATACTTGGTCTGTTTGGTAACTACAGGAACATAAAAAAGAAAACAATCTTCTCTCAATAAATCCCCCCCCAAAATGAGCAGATACGTGGTCAGTAAACAGGCTGAGACACAAAGTATCTTGACAAATCATTACATGACAATTGAAAAAGTTGTTATTAATAAACCCAAAATCTGAGTGGTTTTCCAAGCAGTCAGTGACAGTGCCACAAGAATAATTTAGAAGGCTAAGATCCACTGTCAAGTTCAGACCCTTCTGGAAATTAAGTGCTTTTGACAATTTTATTTCTTTTTCCAGTTTCCTGTAAGACTAAGTATGTAAAAGAATTGGAAATTTCAAGTTCTGGGACTATATAAACACCCAGAAGTGAAATGTGTTCCATAGGATGATTTGGACTAGTTTGTCTCTCCTGTCCTTGAGAGGAAAAGGGAACAGCTGTTTTGGCAGCTCCCAGCTCCCTGGCAGCCAGACATTCCCCACAGAGCCTCCGCTCAACACCGGGGACATCCAGAACTGCTGCCACCCCGACACGGGGAAAACAGGCTGGCGTGGCACAAGATCCCCACCTCGGTGACACCAGGCAGGTCTGAGGAGCTGGGGTGGTGCTGAACTGCACAGAAAAACCCTTCCTGGCCCCAGGCAGAGCATCCCAAAACCGCACACGATGGGAAAGGGGCCATGCACAGCAGCTACTGCTCATTACTCCAGATAATGGCTAGAATTAACTGAAACATTTTTGTAATACTCTTCAGGAACCTCATTCAATTTACCAATCCCTAAAAATTAATGGTATGAACTTGCATTAAATCAGTCTGTCATTAGCTTGGCTTTCTTTATGGCAACCTCATTATGAGGCAGTTCCTGCAAGGCAGAAGCCAGGAGAACGTCTGCAGACACAAGTTACAAAGTACCATGGTACATTAGCTTCCTGCAGAGCTCAGCTGCATCTCCCAGCACGTGACAGTCCGAGGGATGAGCACAGGGTGACAGACTGGGGACACCACGGCTGAGGACCCATTCAGAACCAGGATTTGCCCCACTTTGATTCATTGCCTTGGGATTTTGCTGCTGCAGGTCTTTGCTTCAGTTATCCCAGGGACGAGGGGACCGTGTGAAACAGGGATCATCCAGGAGGGGTGTGCCCCTCCAAATGCAGCTCGGTGGGATGAGTGTCCCACTATTTCTCAATATTGTGGGGAGGGGGACACAGAGCCAGGTGAAGCCCTGCATCCCACTGACTGCAGCAGGGATCCAGCCTGCACTGCTGGTTAAGCACTCAACATTTGGGCCTTGTTATTCCCAAGGAAAATTGCACAAGAGAGAGTCCAGCTCCTGGGGAGAGCTCTGCATGGCTTTGTGGACATCAGGCCACACAAGACCACGGAAAGCAACTGAGCTTCATAGGAATTGTATTCTATAAACACGTGTGTGTACATATGTTCACCTACAGAAACACCATTTTTCTAAAGAGGTATTTGCATGACACTGTAGAAAAAAGGAAGAAAGCATTTAAAAAAAAAATAAAGGGAAAATTAATTTGTAAGATCGATATAGCAGATGTGGGTTTTTCCTCTGCCTTCTATAAGGAGCACACAAAGGGAGTTGAACAGATCCACCAGCCCTCAGTAACCAGCCTACAACACAATTCAAATTGTTCTGATTTTCTTTTGAGGCTTGTAATTTTATTATTTATTATACACAGTGAAACTTCACTTACCCTAATGTCTTATCTGAAAAAAACACACTTGTTTGAAATGAGGTCATGTCTCTTGACATACATTAAGTGATGTGGAAAGCCCCCATTTATTCTAATGCCCATTTATCCATTTTAATACCATTTGAATAAAGGAAGTTTCCCAATATGTCAGGCTTTTCTTTTTTTTTTTTAACAAAACTCAAAGTTAATTAAACCAAACTCTACAATATTTATGACTTTTTTTTGTAGCTCAATGTGGTTTAGAAAGGTGATGTTAATATTGACATTAATTAACGTCAATCTTAATGTACTATTACATTAATAGGCTGGCATATCATTCAGCCTAAGGCAATGTACTGTGCTGCTCAAGCTATTTATAACAAAGTATTTTAAACAGCTTTGCCCCCCACTAAAAAAAAAAAAAAAATCAATTTATACTAAATGTTGTTGCAGAATCAGATTCATCACCCTGGGGATTAAGAAAAAACGAAAGACCAATTTAATGACAGGATTTAGTTCATTATTTATCTTCTAGCATGTAAATTATAGATTGCCATGAATTTTTCATCCTTTTGGTGCCCACTACCTAATTCATGCGAAAAACATAAGTCTGTGTTACAAAGAGCGAGCTCCCCAGCTCTGTGTACGAGGAACATCTCCTCTGCCTTTTGACAGACGATAATCTGTCAAAATGAAAAATTAATGGAGGCTCCCTTAATTCATCATCTTCTGCCTCTCTTCTATTAATGGCTTTTTTTTCCCCTCTATAACTCTGCTTGCACTGAATAGAGCTGGTGGGTGGGGGGAAGATAAACAGGTCAGCTGACTGCTTCAGCCTGTGCAGGGCACCGTAATTCAGCTGATGGATGGATGACGTGGTATTTATTGAAAACATCGAGGGATCCTGTGGTTTCCAGCACGGGCTGTGAGCGTGCTGAGATAAAGCTCGTACCAAATGTCTCACCACTCTCAGCTTGGTCACAAAGACAATTACTTGGTACAAATGATCATGAAGGAGTTGTGTGAACTAAGTGTGGTGTACTGCACACAGCTCAAGGCATCTGCGGAGCAGTCAATAGAAAGAATAATTAGGATTCCGTTTGATTATAAAATGCATCTGAAAACAAATCAATTGCTCTCTCAAATTACCTCTGATGAAATAGTTTATGTTGTTGAACGCTCCACTCCTCCCAGGCTCTTAGAGCACAAAAAGGCATTTGTCCAGTGCAGAAATATGCTGTTCTAAATACACTGCCTCGTTCCCCTAATCGCTGAAATCTAAAATCAGAAAGCTGCACCAAAGGTTTTCTGCTTTTCCCCACTCATCTTCTTTTGCATGGCTGATGCTTTACTATGGTTGTGACAGGATAAAGCCCAGGAAAACCATGCCTCATCACAACCAGGGCACTCTGACAGTCACACAACGTGATTGTTAAGGACAGAGGAGTTTTATGGAAATGGATCAGCCTACAAGTGAAATGAATATTTGCTAGGAAGAGCAGAGGGGATTATAATAACAGAAAAGCATTTCCTTTTATAAAGCACATGCAGTGCATATCCATACATGCTTTGATAGAATCATTTTATGCTATGGAAATCCCTACTCAAACATCCATTTTGAACACTACTGTAATGTTGGGGGCTAACTCCAGAGCCATTTCACAGAAAATAAAAAAAACCCCATAGCCTGACTCTGTCAAGCTGCATGGTACTTTTAGAATTAACTTCTGAACTAGTAACCTGCAAAGCCCAGGAGGAATTAACAACTTCTCACATACTCATTTTAACCTGCAGCCAAACAGGACCATTTTCATTGAGAACTTTCTGTTCCTCACAGAGCAGTATAAATATTACAAACAAATTCATTTATCACAATTGCTAGAATATGACTGTGGCACCACACCCTGGCCACATCTCCCTGATGCTGATGGAAATTTTGCCCAAGAGCAAGCCTTGACCCCCATTTAGCAGCTTGCTCAAACCAAAACTGCTTCATTTAGGTAGAGCCAGCTTGAAACTGAAGAGTCTTGGCCTGGCAGGACAGTCCCTGTTACTGACCCATGTTTGCTACAGCTGCAGCTGCCTGTCAGGCATAAATACAACAAAACAATATCTCCTTCCCCTGTGATGGGGAAAGTAAAAATGGTACTTTACCAGTTTTTTTAAATTATTTTCTTTGTAAAATGTCTTGGTTAAATATATCAACATTTGGAGACCTTTCCGAACTCTCAAAATAAAACCATAAAAACCTGACAAATATTGAAAGAATTCTGATCTTTCCTAATGGAAACAGAACTAATTTATCATTACCAAATGGCTTTGCAACTTGATTGACTCTGTGCATTCAACAGTGGTTGCAAAGCAAGATATTTTCACCAGAGTTGCAGGACAATGGATCTGGTACAAGCAACCTCTAGGATCAAAGCTCATCAAGACCTCAGAGATGCTCTGTAACCTCCATACCATGAGCTGGTCACCATCATTTTAATGTGTCATATTACAGAAACCACCATTTAAAAAAAAAAAAAAAAAGTCACTGTTCTACTTTTCTTTCCAAGCCCCAAAAAGCATCCAACAGCATTAAAGCCTGGAATGTTCTAACTTGGTAAAGAGAGCTCTCTCTCACCAAGTGCAAGGAGATGAAATTTTTATTGCTGCCCTCCATGCTGTACTTGGCCTGGAAACCAAACACCTTTCTCCAAAAAAAGCTTTCCTGCTATTCACCTAACCTGGTTATTCTTTCTTAATAAAACCCTGCCATACAGATAAGATTGTACCCATGCAGCACAGATATTACAGATATTTGCCTTTAAATTCTTGATGATGGAGGATAATGCAAAGGGGAACAACAGAATCATATTCCTACCTGCCACGGATCATAAAAGGAGCCCCCAACAACTTCTCCCATGATCAAGTATTAAATCCTTCAGACACCTAAAAATTATTATGCTGATATGGCTGTTAAGGTCAAGGTTTAAAGTATAATGTGGATCTTAGAAGAAATTCTAGTGATTGATGTAACACATCAGACACTTACCTTGAAAAAGGTATTATTCAGCTGCCTCCACAAGAAGATTAAAAGTGGGGGGAAAAGAAGTTGAAGAACTGGTTAAATGACGAGTGGTTGTTCTCAGTGGTCAATGTTGCAATGAAATTACTGTAAAAAATAGCTACTGATATTGAAACTTGCCTGCAACATCTTCTGGTCTCTCTAATACATGTCCTCCAGGCAGCAGCTCTCTCCTCACCTCAGTAACCTTGTTACACCAGCTGGTTTCAAATATTAGCAATTTTAAAAATCATGCCTGAAAGATGTTTTCTGTAAACTCTGCGTGTGAAGTTTCGGAATCTTTCTGACAATGAATCAGGCTCTATTTTCATTTGCTTGGAGCTCAAGTTAGTGGTACACAAATTGTTCCTTTTTGTTTCTGAAATTGTATCTCATTAGTTTTAATGGTTGCAGAGAACTTGTGACCACCAAGCTTTTAAACAGCATTAAGATAATGACAACATTGAAAAGTGGGCAGAATTTTGAAGAAGACAAGCTATAGAAAAGTGGGATGAACCATGCTTTGCTGAAGTCTTAGTTCATTACTGGTAACAGCCTGGGGTTTTTCCACAGTGCTTAGTAATTTATATCAAAGCTCCACTGCTTTATCAATAAGCCATCTTCTACTTACAACAACAATATTATAGATGTTATATAAGCTCCTTCATCATCAAACCAATTACAGAACACTGATGTAGAGAGGATTTGCCCTAATTCTAGAGTTACAGTTCAGAACATTATCCCTTCTACTGTAGGACAGAAAAGAACAGACCGGGAGAAACCCTTGAATCTCCCCCACTGATGCTGCTCTGGTGTAACCCTGAGCTCAAAATGGCAGGAGGAAAACCTGATCCCCCCTCCTGTGTCACACTATCACCCACAGATGCTGGGGGACAACAGAAACATCTGCTCCTTATTGCTTTGTTTACTCCTAGACACAAGCAACTGAAGCACAAAAGCATAACCAAAAAAAGAATAATTAAGGGGGGGAAATCTTCAATTCACATGACTGGAAAAATTCACTTTCAGTTGCATAAATTTAAGTGAATGAAGCACTGAAAATAAGTCCCTAGACAATGTGCTTTCAGCAGAAAATTCACCTTTTCCAGGTGCTGGATGGAGTTCTAAAGCATGAACCTGAAATTAAGCAGGAGAGGCTGGGGAAAAGCAAGAGCTTTGGTATCCATAGGAAACCTAACTCAAGTTTGCATCAGTTGAGGGTTTTGCTGCTCTAACACCACAGCATTACCAGACACATTGTTCCACATTAATATTTAGGGTCCTTTAACCACTTTTGCTGCACAGTGACATAAATACAGCTCCCAAAGCCCCTTGAGGTCTGTTCCATCCAGGTTACCTTGGTTCATACCTGCCCGTGCCCTCCCTGGAGCTGATCCTGATTTATAGCTGGGTCAGGGAGCGCAGGATCAGGCCCTCTGCAGAATCAGAATACAACCATGTTGTGGCCAAAAGGTGTGTTTATGACTGAGATTAGCTTCATTAAAACAAACTCGCAGAAATAAAAATACGAGGCACCTGATTTTAGAATAAATTACCTTCATGAAATTATGGTCTTTTCTTCGCACTGCAATATTCACAGGAAATTAATGAGGTTGTCAGATGAATTCTATGAAGATTTATGTGCTGATTAGGTGACATGTCTTAAAACAAAATAAAATAATAAAGAACCTCTTCCATTAAAAAATCAGCACATTTAATTTGAATTCAATCTTTTATCAGATTACTTCTGTTTAGTGGCAAATAGTTCCTTTGTTTAAAAACCCTTCACAAAGACAAAGCCTCAGGAAAACATTTTGTAAAAGTATTCTGAAAGTCAAAGTCATTTTGACAGAAATCAAACCAGAAATAATTTCTCCCTGAAGGAATCTTGCTTTATTTTAATGATGTCTGGATTGTTTCCATTTAAATAGAGTAATGGGAATTTTGTTAAAAAATTTGATTCAAACTGTCCGTTTTAACAATGATCTTTCTTGTAAGCTTAGCCAGTAATTTGTCATATACATTTTGTTCAAGCGGAGAAAACAAATATTAAAGGAAAACAATTTGACTAAAAACATCTTTCCTTCATTAAGGAGCTTTATGTTCTAATGTCTGAAAGTGAAAGTCTGCTTTAATGGCTGCTGGGAGCTGGGGATCTCTCCGTCAGACACTTACCAAGGCTTGCTTTCTGGGTAATAGAGGCTATTTATGGGGCTTTTCATGACCTTTCTTCTTGGTACTACCAACAGAGGAATACTGGAGGCATCTTTTTTGCATCCACATATCTGCTTGCTCACGGATTATGGTCTCGATTGTTTTCTTCATTTTGAAGAAAAATGTTGCATGTAATTAAAAGGAGATAAGAGCACAGTGCTGTGTGTTCTATCACACATCTACCTGGTCCCTGCAGTCATTACATGCACTAACGTGCATTACACTGTGGAGACAGAGATATTGGAACAAAACTCCTGCCTTCATCGCCCCGCGCAGTGCAAAGCCTGTCCCACATTCTGGAAGGAGCTCCTTCAGTAAGAAAAGTGCTTCTGGTTTTTAATAGAACGAGACAGACCTTCTTTGAAAAGAAAAAAACCCCACCCTGTAATTGTTTACCCAAATCACAGAGTATTGCCAAGTTAAACTGAAAGCTTATTTACTTAAAGTAATCTGTTTAATTTTGTTTTGTGAGAACCAGACGAACTCTGATTCAGATCTCAGTCCCAAAAAACCCCTCCACATAAACACTTGATCCTGAAAACTCCTTGTCTTAGCTTTAAACAGAGCCACTTTGGGTGCAACAGAAGAATAACCAAACAAAACAAAAAAACCCCTCATTTTGGGGATTTCTAACCCAGCAGCAGCAAACCTCTAAAGGGCCCCATCCCTCAGCTCTATAGACATATGCTCTAGTGCCAGCATCCAGACTCCCAAGGAGTCAAATTCCTGCATGTCAAACCAGCACCAGCCAGCTCAACTTTTTAACAGCATTCTCAGCATGATTTCCTTTTAAAAAAAGGATTTGTACAATGATGTGCAGTGATTTACAAAGTAATTGCTTTTGGTTTTCAAGTTTAAGAAGAAAACAGATACAGGGCGTTCCACTCCAAATCCACTGCTATCACACTTTAAATAGAAAAACTTACACATTCCTATTCTGTCACAATGGCTGTTAATTAATAGCCCTTTATCTAATGACAACAAATTTGGATGCAGGTACTGAATCTCTGAACTGGCCCCGGATGTCAAGGCCATGCTAGAAATGAGTCAGGAGTTCACCCTGTGTCAGCAGCAAGCACTTGGGTTTGGAGAAGGTGTTTTTGCATAATAGTGCAATGAAAGGATAGAAAAACAAGCTTCTGAAGCAGCAGCAGAGAGCACAAAACCCAGTTATCCAAGCCATCAGAGTTGAGCAGCACTGGGGTAATTGACACTCTATTCTACTGCCCAGCTTTCCCCTATGGTTCCAATTTGATACAGAAGTTGAGAGCTATATGAGGTTCTGAAAAATAAATAATTCAGAAGGTTATTAAGGTTGTACAGTCCAGCATGCAAAAGTTTGGAGGCACCAGGTAGCCAGATCCTTTTCAAACCTGAGCGAGGCTGTTTGTGTATACATCCATAATGAGAAAATAATCTTGAATTTCAAGAAATAACTGATCACAGAATCCTATCAAGCGAGAAGGACACCTCAAGCTGGAGTCTCAGAGACCCGGGTACATAGCACAGACTTCTACCTCTGGCTGTGATGAGACGTCTGGCAGCAATAAGCAGACTGTTATCATCACAAGGGATCAAGTGCTCCAAGCAGGGAGGGTTTCGCTGTCTCCCGGTGCTCTGGTTCAGTGCTTAACACCATAATCGTCTCTGCATTTGCTTCCTCCAGCTGCCAGCCGAAGTCCTGCGCAGTCCCTGCAGTCTGGTGATGCAGCAGGCTCAACACAGACACTTTCTGGACTGAATCCAGAGAGCTTTTACTTTATTTTCAACATTAGAATAACCAGATGAGCATGGGTAGGCTTAACACCACTGCAAGTACTTGTCTGTATATCCCTGCCCCGTCCTCTCCAGAGCCCTCTGCAAGTTAATGCCAACAGACTTCACCCCAGCTAAAGATGCTGCTGCCAGTTGCTTGCACAGTGCTGGTCAGGTGGGTCAGAGGTGCAAAAGCCAAATATAAAATGGTTCAATGTTTCAAAAGTGTATATATATATACATATATATATATATGTATATACACACACACATATATATACATATACTTATTTATTTTTATATATACACATGCTTATATATATACTTGTATATACATAGTATTTATTTTTATATATACACATGCTTATATATATACTTGTATATACATATACTTGTTTATTTATATATAAGTATATATACACGTATATATGTATCTATGGGTGTGCATGTATATTTTTTATATATATATATATATAAAAAATCTCAGCTGCTGATTTATGGGGTATGACACTCCTGGCTCCCAGTTTAACACCCAGAGCAAACCCTGGCAATCTCTCACAGCTCAGGGCCACCTGGCTGCCTGGCAATAGCTCATCTCACCCCTGGGCAGGGCTGAATAACCCACAGCGCTCCGTCCCAGCGATGAACTGCAGGCTGGAGCAAAGAAGGAGCAGCTCTGGCCCTGTGGAGATCTGTTGGGCACACAGAAAGCACACGGGGGTGGCTGTGATCTCCCTGAGCTGCCCTGGCACATCAAACACATCTCAGATGGCCGTGGAGGCCACGAGCAGGAGCTCCCCGGAGCCCTCGGGGACTCTCCCAAAGCACAGCCACAGAGCATGGGCAGGTCGGGGCTTTTTGGAAACTTGTCTTGGATTTCCCACGAGCTGGAGAAGACTGATCTCTGATGTTCGAGCAAATCTCTCTGCCAATTTTGAAACAAAGAGAAGACAAACCTTTCTAATTAAATAATTTAAATATTTTGTTTATCGTGAGGAAAAGCTAATCTCCTCCTTTCTTCAGATTTCTGTACTCTTGGATGCAGATGAACTGTTGTTCCTGAAAGTTCTCTAAAATATTTAGCCTGAAGCAAATATTTGCATAAAAACTTTTAGTTTGAATAATTAAAACCTGGCAAGTGAAAATGCCAAATGCTGGACTACCTTAAGAGTAAGCAGTGTTACCAACTCCATCTGCAACAGACACTTGCATAACATTTTATGAAACCCTTTAGGGCAGGAAAAACTGCACTTTCTCTGCTGACATAATAATAATTTTGTATATGAGAGCGCTACAAATCTTCTGAGTTAGAGATGCCATTGGTAAAAAGCAAACAAGGGGCAGAAAAGATCACAGTTCTACTTCCCAAACATCATGATAGAGCTGCTGCACAAAATCTGCGTGTAAAATGCCTCTGAGAAAAGCAGAAGTGCAGTCTGGTTTTCAGACAGCAGTCTACAAAATAGAGGCACGTCTTTTTGCTTTTATTAGAAAGAAATCATGAAAAGAATTTTGAATGAAAAGTCTTTAAGTTAAAGACTTCTTATGTGAGCACTGATTCTATTAAATGTGGATGTGACTTGATTTCTAAGTGAACAATTAAATGTTGTATGTATAAGATGGATCAGAATGGTACAGCTCTTAATACATCACTGGATGTTACTACAGATTACCTAAGTTTATTAATTAAAGGACTCTAAGCCATTGACTAGTCTTTTATTAAGATATTTAGGAATAACTTATAGGCACTGTAAAAAGGTATTCTTTTTACCAATTTCAACCAAACATTTGATGGATGAAATGAGTCAAAAAAACCACTCCACAAAACAACCAAACCAAAAGAGAAGCTGTACAGAAAGACAGAATAAAGGACAGGGTTTCTAACCCAGGCCTCTCTCCAGAATTACAGGTTCTCTTTAAAGATGGGTTAGATAAATATCTTTCATGAAAAGCTTAAATGTCTTGCTGATCCTGCCTTAGGATAGGGGAGGATTAGCCAACCCCCTTGAGGCTGCCTTTCATCAGAACTGTCTATAATGCTATGTTTGTAAAATGTTAGGGATTATCTTGGCAATAAGACTGTCTCCTGTTAGAACAAGACCTTAAAGAGATGAATTAATGACTCTGACTAATTGGATAATACAGCAAAGGATGGCTCACGAGCTATATCGAGGTCGAGCTCTGGTCCTCCTTGGGCTGGCTGAGCAAGCTGGCACAGCCCTGCATACAGCTGGCTCTGGGCTGCACAGATTGAAAAGCTGTGGCCAGCACTGGTGTTCAGGAATTTGATCCTCCAAAGGTCATTTCCTAACATGATAAATGCAGCGGCGAGGACGGGCCCTGCCCGCCGGCTGGTGCGCGGAGCTCTGCTCGGAGAGCAGCGCGGCCAATTCCTGCACGTGGCGGTGAGAAATATCAGCTGTGGCTGATGTGCTGGGACAGGGTGGGATGTGACCTTTCCCCTCGCCTGCTCCTCTCGTCATCTGCTCCTCGACACAGCAGCATCCGAGCACAGCCGAGCAGGAGGCAGCGCTGGTACCGTGTGAGAGCAGCTCTGCAGGGGCCAGCTGTGCCCGGCTGCTCCTGCTGACCACAGGGACGCCTGGGCAGCCACAGCAAGAGCTCTGCTTCGTTGGCATTCCATGAACGTGGTTTGAGCAGGGGTCTTGAGCTGGCCTCAGTGAGAGCAAGAGCCTGGCTGCACCCCAGGATATTCCGTGCCACACACAGGGACAGCGCCGTGTCCCTCTCATCCACCAAGGGTGCAATTAGCGCTCAAATGACTCAGGGCAGACTCGCATCCTTTCGAAGTTCAGTGCAAAACTCCCTTTTCTCTCCTCAAGTCCCAGCCCAAGCAGAGCCTGGCCTTGAGCATCCCTGAACAATTCAATATATTTCCCAGTTAGTCACAGACAACACCACGGCGCTTAACTCATCACCTCAAGGTCCTTTCCAGTCTTTTTCTGCAAAGATATCCATTAACATTTGACAGACTGAGCCTTGTGGCAAATGTTCTGGATGGACCCCAGCCGGTGATCAAAGTGTTCCTTTCTCCCAGTGCAGGCTCTGCTGGCCTT
Organism: Pardalotus punctatus; assembly: GCA_013400915.1. Taxonomy (NCBI): domain Eukaryota; kingdom Metazoa; phylum Chordata; class Aves; order Passeriformes; family Pardalotidae; genus Pardalotus; species Pardalotus punctatus. Next base: position 54,509 of record VZTX01020280.1, read on the forward strand.
ACAAACACTTAGGTAAGGACCCCAAATAATCTTTGCTTCTGTGCCGTTATTTCTTCTGTTTTCAATAAACCACGGCCTCTGTGGGGCTTTTTATTTCTTACAGGCACTTGATTGCATTTAGCCTTTTACCGCTTTAGTGAACTAATTTTCAATCAACTTAGAAATGAATTCCAAATGCAAGGTCCATAATTAAAAAGAAACAGTTAATCCTTTGTGACAATCTGAGTCCAAAATTATGCTTCTAAATTATTCGGACAATCATTTTGGGGGGGAGGGGGGAGGAAATCTCTCTCCCAAGTCTGATTACATCAATGCTCTAAAGAAACATTTCTTCCTTAGGTCTCTGATTTCCCTGGTGGTTGTGATATAAACCCTGAACTTCTTAAATGTCACTTAATTTATATGATTTTTCTGTTTACCCTTTTAAAATGACAAGTTGTTCTCTAGTATTTATGTCTGTTTGAAAATTAGATATCATGGGCAATCCAGTGCTGCAGTTGCATTTCTGTTAGCTTAAGCTTAGTAAGCACTTCCCATAAAAAGAGAAAATAAAAATATGCCTACTCTTACTTTCTCAGTCTTTCCCTTTTCTTTTCCTACAATGCCCACCAATTTTAAACAACCTACTCATTTAACTTTTTACAGTTTCATTCTTAACAGGGCAAGAAATTTAAACTGGTTATTACTTTGCCTTTGGTGAGGGATCGGAGGAGTTATGGGCCTGCTTTTAACTCTCCATTGCTGACCAGGGTTAATTAATTTCACTCCAGCATGTGGTCCCCACTGAACTCTCCTCCTGTGCCATCACCTTGCGGCAGGCAGTGGCTTGCAAACATTATAATCTTTTCAGAAGACCTTTTGACAGTAATGGAATTAAATTGACCTGTGTTGCATCTGGTCTCTGAATTAAGATGGCAAGATTTGTAGGCATCACTTTTGACTGGAGAAGCACAGCCCAACTCCCCAGATCATGCTGAATTTAAAACAATCTCTTTTCACATAATAATTCTACAGCCTTTCCAAAAGGCCATGCCTCAACACAGGAAAGGCAAAACAAGTTCACCATGCTAAACAGGCACATATGAATTACCTCTGTGTTTATAACCTGTGTTTGTAGCTATTTTATATCGGTAAATAAATGTGAGGTAATCTTGAAATTTTCCTATATGGAAAAATATTTTTGGAGAATTGTAGAGAATACCCCCATTCTAGTTGAGTCTGGGAAGATACGTCAGTCAGGAAGAGAATTTATTACAATAAAATTTAACAAGATCTTGTTATTCTTACCTAAGGAGACCAGTCTTATGTTACTGCAAGGTCTGTATGCCTCTAATAACTTTTGAGACTAAGAGAGGATTTTTTTTCTATATTTACAGCATGGGGAAGATCTCTGGGATGGGCATTCCCAGAGATTTGGTAAAGAAGGGACTAAAGTTAGTATCAGGAAGGTCCTGCATGTGGTTCTTTCTTAGGGCAGTGATCACTGCTATGGAATCTCAGACTAAAAGAAAATGGGTTCTTCCCCATCTCTCCCTGCAATTTGAGTCTCAAACTAACAGAAATTCCCTCCAGTGTCAACCACTTAATTCTACCTGATTACCTGCTATATTAATATGATGATTTGCTCATTTGAACCCATTGATCTGTTGATTCAGTTTTAATTGCAACCTTGATTTGATCACTGTGTTGCTCCATTCTTAATTACCTCAGAGATACTGCCTGAGACTGGCTCAGTTATATGCTGTTTTAATTTCATAGCTCCTTGCTTATTCTAAGTTTTTAATCCTGAAGTGGGATACCAGGCTGCAACACAGCTCAGGAAAGCAAAATAAAAAACTCTGCAGGACACTGGTGATACTTCCAAAGGAGTAGCTAAGTCATGCCTACAACTATGGAAGCCATTGGAAGGCCCTTCTATTTATTTTTTAAATAGGGAACTTAAAAAAATTTGCCTGAACCTCCCCATCTTTGGGAATGTATTTGCAAATTAAGATTTCCACTTTGGGATTCAAAGGTAATGTGAATTTTAGGCAAAGATTTCTGAGTTCCTTGAGCAGTAATCCCAAGACTGTTGTTCCCTAAAATATAATACATAAATAAAAATTCACTTGATATAATTTTTAATCATACTGAATTCTTACATGGCCCTCCCTTAACAGACAATTAAAATTTCTGCTAAAAGATGAAAAAAAAAAAAGGAAATGAAGTTTGATAGGGGATGTCTGTTGAATAAAAACCTTAAGGTCACTTTTTTTTGTGTAGATGCATATGAAGAGCCAAACCCCCCAAAGGGTCTAACAGGAGTCATAATTAACTTTCATTGTCTCAAAGCCCAGGGCAGAAAGAAATTGAACCAAGGGTAAGAAAAGAAAGGTCAGAGATAAAGCTTTGCACAAAATGTCACACGCCACGCAGGAACGGCACGCCTACATATTTGCCAGTTCCGTGAAAAGGCATAAATGCTCATTTTTCACCTGTTGGACATTAGGGGAAGAAGAAGAAGAATAGTGAAGAATAAAGCAATGGGAACAAAGGGCCTCTAAGAGATCAAGATGACATCCAGTGTGCCTTTTCACCTAAATAAAATTCACCTAAATAAAATTTCACCTAAATAAAATTCCCCTAAATAAAATTTCACCTAAAAATTCACCTAATACTAAAAACCAGTAGGTAGTGATAAGGTGAAACTTGAGAAGTTTGAGACTTCTCAGCCTTCCATGAACACCAATGTATTATGGGAACGACCAAGGAAGAATCTCTTACAAATTTTAAGGCGAGAGCTCCAGCACAGTTCCTTATTCGTGCAGCTGTGGGAGGTCCAGGCAACACACATTGTCCTTTGCACTTCCTTCTGGGAATAATTCCATGCCCTGGTCTGCTGGAAAACCAAAATAATGGGGGCATCTGAAGGAGTACTAACTTGTGTGTATCCATGTGGTGAAAAAATGGAATACACCAATATTTATTCACTTTGCTAAAATGAACTGCGTGACTTTGCCTCAGTCATATCACTTGTCATCCAGGGCTGTCAGAGAGTGGATATTTCTTATGTCTTTCTCACTCCCTCTCTTTCTTCTCCCAATTCTCTTTACATGGGACTTTTGGATAACACATTTCCTAAGTTTAAATGGTTTTCTCAGTTAAATGGGCTAAGTTAATATTGAGTAAATGCTAAGTAGTGTTATAATAAGTGTTTTATATTGAATTTGGTGGTGTATTTTTTCCTTTACCAAAGCTTCCTTCATTTTTTGTATTTTTGCCAGTAAACCTTAGTGTGATTTTTTACCTCTTGAGTATATCTGGTGGGGATTCCTCCTTTTCCCTAAAACAGAGTACTGGAACCTTGAGTTTCATCCCTACAAGTTAAGGATCTGGGGTGTAACAAGTGTCCAGAGCCATTATTCAATTACAGGAGGTGAGGGTGAGATCTGAGCTACCGGCAGCTTATTTGGGGATTTAACAGAACATTTCTCAGCCTTTCTCTGTGGGACCTGCTTTTGCCTGTTCCAAGATTTCCTCTGCCAGGTCTGTCTCTCGCTCTGTTTGTACCTGCCTGGCATAATGGGGTCTCCAGGCGCCGCACTGCTAATAATAACTTCAAAGCACCTTTTTAAAGTTTAAGAGTTGAGCTCAAAAACAACTCCTACACACGACATCTTTTAAAGATAGCAGTCAGTGGACTAGAGAATATTGACAATTGCGGTACTCGGATAAGTAAACAAGTCTCTGTGGATTTGATAGCCCAATAAATATCCATTATTGCTTGTTGCCAGGCTGTGTGCCTGAAAATGAAAATGAGGATAGAACAGTTCTTAACGGCCGATAGCAAAAATAATCGAGTCTTATCTAAATCAAACTTTATTGGCCTGGATGAATTATTTTTGGCCTCCTGTAATCAAAGCTGAAAATTCACCTGTCAGGCACAGTATGGTAAAACTCATTAGAGCCTCACCATGTGCTGTTATGAAATTGCTCCATATGGCAGTGCATGATTGTTTATTTACTAGATTCAAATATAGGCAGGTTTCAGAAATACAAAAAAATAAATAAATTATTATTTTCAAATTCCTTCAAGGCAAAAGTGTATATGCTAAAGTTCCAGACTTCTGTAATGGAAATATTTCACTTGTAGAAAGACTTTTGCCTTGTGCTGCAGCGAAGCTATTGATCAGGCAATTGGCAATCCTCAAGTGTAAGGACTCATTAAAGCAAAGGTATATGAATCATTTTTTAATGACATCTCTTTGCTTTCAGCGGCTTAGCATGTGTCCTGGTTTCAATGGATGCACTGTAATTTAGGCAAGCTGTCTACAGGCTTCAGCCATTACTCTTACCATATGTTTTCTTCAAAAATTACCATGCACTGGGGCCTGCTCGCTGCAGTCGTGGAGCGAGGTGCACTCTCTCTGCTGTATCAGCACGTTAACGTTACTTGAAAAAGCAAGAGTAATGTGCTTATAAAAAGAAATTCCCAATTAGCAAGTTTAGTGCATGTATGTTAACTTGGATTAAATACATTCCAATTATGGGCAGCTCATTATTAAAACTACAGCCAGCTGTTTGCCAGAAATGTGAGATCTGGTAAACAAGTCTTTCCCTGTTTCCCTGCAAAAGATCCCAGTTTATTTCCCCTTCTCATTGGTTCCCAAACAAGTACAAGACTGCAGTACAAAAACTGCAGCTCTGCTATCCCATGTACATATTTCAAAGCAGAAAAATGCCAGGAAGTGTGATGAGTTAGTTAAAATACAAGGAAAATCAGCTTTTAAAGTCTGGAAGAGCTCGAAGGCTCAGGCACAATTTGGGAAACTGGCTGTTACCAGCTCTCCTTACTAAGAACCCTGGAAAAAAATTTTGTATTGAAAGGAGGAGGATGTATTTTGATGGCCTCAGGTCAAGAGGCTCATGGGCACATCTTGGTTTTATCATGCTAAACTCATACACCATTCAGATGTCCCAGTTTCTGGGGCCTTTCATAACGGGCTCAGATGACAGAGAAACCTGTGCATTTGTCTTAAACCTTAAATAGTAAATGTTTCAATGAGTGGATGCAAAACCAAACAGAAAAAGAGAAGGCTCTGAGTTCTGGTGAAGGACACAAGTTCTGGTGAAGGACATAAGTCATGTTTCTGTCACCCTTAATGTCATTTCATCACCCAAAAAACCAATGACCCCCTCCCTGTGTGGATGGAGGAGCTGGCGGCTGCAGGGCAATGGCTTAAAACCCCCCGATCACAAACAGCAGCAAACAACACTTGCTTTTGATGTCTGAGCTCACCCAAAGCCCAGCTAAATCCAAACTTTAGTTTCTAGAAAGAGGATTTGTTTCTCAGCCCCACGCCTGCACAAAGAGCCCAGCCGGGGCTGCGCCAAGCTGAGCTGTGCCAAAAAAATGCTGCTGTCTGTTCATGGGCCTTTTAGGTCTGTGATATTTCAATTATACTTGTGCAGTGCCAAAATCTAGCAAAAGAAAGGGAGTAAATGCAATTAAATAATAAAAAAATAACAACAAACAAAAAAAAAGGATAAAAATTGCAACTATAGCATAGTTCATTCAGATATTGCTTTAAACAGACTCAGTGCCAGAGGATGCACATGCCCAGCTCAGGTGGAGGCTTCAGCGTGACCTGCAACCCACACATCACTCCAGAAGATCCAGAAAAAAGCAGGGAGATTCTCCTTCACTATTTAAACACGGGGAAAAAAAAAAAAAAAGTTAAAATTGGATTCCTGTGTCCCACCCTCAGTGGGATCCCTTTGTGGCTTCCTTGTCCCTGCCCTTGAACTGAGAGTAGCATTTAAAGAGGCATTTAGGATGTCAAAGGATCAAGTAGAAGCTGGATACACCTCTGTACTGAAATATTAGGGCAGAGAGAAGCATGGGAATTTTTAAGTCTTACATGAGGGGAAGCAATTTCAGCTGTCCCCAGGTGTAATCTTGGTCTGAGAAAAATACTCTTATTTCCAAAAGTAGATGGGTTAAACCGCATGTGGGTAAAACAGATGCAGAATCTGTCTTGAATTATGGAATACCAATTCCTTGTGTTACTTGAACAAAACTCCCACAGGCAGCCAACATTTTCCCACCCCAACAAAAAATCCCCATCCAAGCTGGTGATAACTGAAATGGAAGATTCATCTGAAGGACACCTCTTTGTCTTGTATGAACCTCTCTACGTCATTAAGCAAAAAACCCTTTGCAAAGCCAGAAGAAAGAGGATAATTAAGGACCACACGGAAATACCACTCATAAAATCATAGTACTTGGGGGCTTACAAAAAGGGAGCAAAAGATTATATCAAATATGGACAAAAGAGAGAGCCCCGGAGGGTTAGGGAAAAGACAGTCCCACTGTAGGCAGTCACAAGTTGTCATTAGAAAATTCTGTTTAGTAGACAAAGAGTTTACCGGCTCAAGGGATATTGCTATAAAGGTTTTCAGCATTGTTTGTGCATAATCTACCTATAACATTCAACTTGGGAATGAGATATGATGTAGAAAATTGCCTTTGCAGTCCTTGAAGCCAATAATTTAGCTCTGCAACCTTAATTTATAAGGGAAAAAGGAAGGTAGTTGGAACATGAATTTGGATCATCGTCAGATTTAGGAATGAAAGTAATTAATGCTTCTGTGAAACTCCCCTGATAGTTATTTTTGGATTCAAAATCTTTAAAGAAAAGTTTTAATTTAGGGGCAGAAGCTCATTATATTCTCAAAAGAATTCTGCTGTACTAAATCATTCTGTCTCCAATTCATAGCCCCACGTTCCCTCTGTACATACAGCTCCTTCACTGATAAAGCAGCAAATTATTTCCCACCTGAACTACTGAAACTTTGATTGGCTCTCTGAGTTATTCCAAATTGGAGCTGCTTGCCCTCAGATTCCAGGCTGTTACTATTATTGTGGAATGATGATGGCCGAAGTCTTTCTTTTCATTTTAGCTCAGTATTTCTGCTGGTTGCCACACCCCCATCTTTGAATTTCCTTATGACCTTCCAAGAAACTACCTTGGAAAATGCCTGCTCTCCTTGACTCCCCAAACCACTGCCAAATGTTGTTTCCCACTGTAGTACTCCCAAGACATTATAGGGTTGTTAAAAAAGCTGTTGAGGTGACAACTTCATGTGATTGACAGCTGGGAATTTCACCTCTCTGCTTTCCCTATCTCCCCTCTTCATCTGTTTGTAATTTTATCTGACGTTTTTCAACTGTGGATTGTGTGTTGCTCTGGACTGTCAAATGTTCAGGCCATATTTGGTGCTATGATGATATATTAGTAATAAAGGACAATGGAATTGTATTCCTGGAGAAGGGATAGTGAAGGACTTCAGTGACTTTTAGGCAGTGGGTTTATTTTTTTATTTTAACCTGCTCTTTAATGCCCTCAGTGACTAACTCCCTGGTGATACCAACCAGGCAGAAATTAATATTTAATCCTACTCCAAATTCCTGCATCCTTCAGCTCTGTTAGTTCTGTGGGAGTCTTCATTTGCACTTGGAGCCCCAGTTGCAGGGATCAGCACAGCTAAAGCCACTGGAAAGGCTCTGGTTGGCTACAAGTGCCACTGAAACAGGGCCTGGGACAACTAAACACAGCAGTGAGTTTAGTAAAGGTTTCATCTATTTACTTATTCCCCCTTATACAAAAATCACCTTTCATCTTTGGTTATTTACATTCTCCAAAGCAAGTCCTTATGACAGACAGCTGCAAACAAAACCCAAAGGTTTTGGAGCTGAAAAGCAAGCAGCTGGGCTCTGCCACTTCTATTGGCATGGGGACACATTTTCAGATTCTCAGTCAAGCCTACAAGTGCTGCTCAAGGTTCACACAGGGATAACTGCATTTTGAAAACTTCCAAAAGGCCAGCACAAACACTGGGGCCTTATCCTTGCTTTTAAACCGAGGGGACTATTTATGTGAGCAAATTTAAGCACTGAGCAAGCTTTCACAGGTTTGTGCACTGATATTGTAATCACACACATGAGCAGAATCGTTAATTGTCCTAATTCCTTGGCTATTTTAGTAAGAATAATGAAAGGAAAATCATATGCATACTTCAGTATTAGCTTAGTCTCTCTCCTGCTGCCACTGATAACTCTTTTGAATTGGAAATGGTAGCCGGTGTTTGCCAAAAAGGATGGCCACACCATCCTCACTGTTAGCCCTTGAAGAATGTATAGCTTCAAAAAATCCTATCTGTAAGATTTGGGTTTTGAAAAATATCTCTCTTGGAGAAGTGCCACTAAGCATTTCATTCTGTCTTTTTTTCTTCCTAAAGTAAGATTTCCCACCCCTGTTTTAATAGGCTCTTATAGCCTTTAACATACCATGAAATTAAATGCCTCCATTGGGGATCCATAACTTATAATAACAATAGTATTTCTAGCACTTGTTGGAACTATGGGCAAAGTTAGAAGGTGGTATAATAATAAGTGTAGCATTTTAAAGGACTACAGAATTGTCACCATACATTACTGAGCTCCCATAGTTAACCCATGAATTAAAAGCATATAAAAGCGATAATAGTTGAATTTCTAAAGAAATGACTGACACTTGCTGAGATTATCACTCTGCTGGAATTAACCTGTGATCCGCTGGGAACCGTAAACCCCACAAAAAACGGGGAAGCACATTAATTTGATCGCTGACCCTGCCTGAAGCAGGAGGCTGGACTAGCTGACCTCCTGAGGTTCCTTCCAACCCAAATTATCCTATGACTCTAATCACTTCTACTAATTTTCGCTAGGTACCTGTAATGATACATATATTAAGTATGTAGGAAGAACAGATCACTTTCTTCTTGCTTGCATAATATTACAAAATCTCCAGTGTAAAGTTAATTAAAAATTGAAGGCCAAATTATGCCAGATGCAAATGGCCTTTTAAGTAAGGAGAACTGATATTTGCACCCCTCTCTGGCACTGATGAGATGCACATTGTCTAATTTATGGAAGCACCAAGCATTTACAGCCTCCAACCAAATTTCTTTTCTTTCAAGAAAGGAGGGAAGTTCTTCAACCAAGAAATTGGCATCTCAAGAAAACTCCTTTAAGAATACTTACACAACGACCAGAATTTGACAGAGACAAAATCTGCCAAGCTATAAATTTAAGGAAGGCCCTTGCAGGAGTGAGATTACTTAAAAAAACAAAATCATGGGCAATGATTATTTAGTTAGATTCTGAGAGGGAGCAGAACCATCACATAGAGAACTTCCACCAGCCTTTATGTATCCTAGAGAGAGCCGGATTTATTTTGACACAAATCTCAAAATAAAAGATTGAGTAATTGAGGAGAGCCACAAGAGAGGTCCAAAATCTCCCTAAAAAGTCTAGGGCAAATCAATTTTTGTTAGAAGGAAACCTGAATGCTCATTAATTAGCGTTACCAAAGACCTACCAATGCAACTGGAAAGAAGCATTTAAATTTTCTTGATCGAAAATATAAAACTAGGTTCCAAGGAGCTTTTCTGTACTGATGGAAATTTGGATTAGCACCAGTGAGTTAATCTGGGCCTGTCCACATTGGTACACTGGAACCCCAAACACACAGACAGTTTGATACTACACCTCAAAAAGATGTTAGTCTGGGGTAGGGGCACTCCTTCCATTGATGGCTGAAGAAGCAAGAACAGGAAATCACCTCCAGAACATTTGCAAAGTCAACCGTGATGGAAATCTTGTTTCGTATCACATTAGAGTAGCACAAGGAAGGTGAAAAAAAATCACTATTTCTACCATGTACAGGCTCCCCTCCAATATAATGCCTGAAGGTTTCAGGCCATCTAAGGATTTGTCCATCACCAGGCACAACTGATGGCTCCATAAAATGATAGCTAGTACTTGTCAGGATGAAAAATAAGTAAGGAGTAATAGTGAAATATTAATGTACACCCTGTTTAATTAAATGACAATATCATTTTCTTGTAATCCTTCTCTAACTCTGCTGAAAGAGTACAGTGTTGACATGATAATTTTATAAACTTCCTTGACAGTTCACGTTAAACCATCCTTCATTGCCATAGATTGATAATTGGCACTTAGAAAGGAAATGAAATGTCTGAAAAAATTCATTAAACACGACAAATATCTGAAGAGACCCAGTGCAATGGCAAATGGCATAGGTATCTAAATCACTGTGTAAGCAGCCAAAGGGCTGTTTCCTTTATAAATTCTCAAAAAAAAAAAAAAAAAA
>VZTX01020280.1:64718-82887 GCA_013400915.1 Pardalotus punctatus
ATTCTCAAAAAAAAAAAAAAAAAAGAAAAAAGTAAAAAGTCATGACTTCCTATAATATCTTTAATGCAGTGGAAGCAAAGCAGTAACTTTGAGACAGATTCAAGTCTTCCTTCCATCAGGTGATTTTGGCAGCAATTTCAATTAAGTCAAAAAAGTTATAGTATTTGGCTTTAGATCTGCTCTCCCCTCCTTTCACCTTCCTCCAGGAAATAGAAAAAGGAGATAAACTCTTCAGAATCTTGCCAGAAAGCCGTATTTGGCTACTTCCAAGTGATCTATTTTCACTGTCCTGGTCATTTCATCTCTCACAGTCTATGCAGACTCACCCAATAAACTGCAGACACCCTTCTCTTTAATGTACTTTGGCATTTAAATTCCCTGTGGCTGCTCTATCTGTGCAGTTTAAACTGCTTGAAAAAGCAAGAACATTGTTTAATTACAGAAAGTTACTAAATATCAGAGCAAAGAAACTTTTTGAGGATATGCCAAATATCTTGGCCTATCCCTCAACCCAGGCCAGGCTCAGGAAAAAGTCAGAAGAACCTAATAAGGAGTAAAATGTCCTTTGTCAAAATTACTCTTGATTGGCTTTTCACTGCCCAACGGACAGTGAAAAATACTTATAAAAATGATGGGTTTTTGCTAGCTACACAGAATCATAATAATTTTCCAAAGCCTGATAACATGGACAGAAGGCAGAGACAGCTGAGCATCAGAACTGCCAGTTTTGTTTGAATGCTGCCTGACCACAGAAACCCCTGTGACCAGATCATCCCCCGATATTAACTGGCCACAACAAAACACTGAAATTCTGGACACAAAAGTGGACAAGGTACAAGACAAAATTGCCAACTGTCTGATGCTTTTGCTCACATTACAATCATTTATTGTAATGAGAAATAACAGTTCCCCACAGCTCCTTGAACTAGCAAAACCACCATCTACCTTTGCATGCAAATGAAACGGCAGAACCAGATCTTTTTCAACTTTTACATGACTGAAATGTTCATTTTCTCTTACTCTCAAATGATAAAAAGAATTTGATAAATTAACTATCTTACCTACAAAGGAACATCGTATGAAGCTCACTTGTTTCTTTGGATTGAAGCTGGACACTTGGTGTATCAAACATTTCAGTGATGAGTCAGAGATGAATTTCTGCTGTCACTTCTATGCTCCACATCTCAGAAGCTTCATATGGTAGACAAGTTGTTGGACCTTCAGCATAATTGACATTAAAATGGCATTTTGCCCTGTGAAAGAAAAAAAGAAAAAAAAAATTGCGTTTTCTAATGTAGTTAATTATTTTCCAAAATGGTTTAATTTATCTAATGAAGCAGAGAAGGACATTAAACCTATTACTAAAATACATTATAGGATGAGAGCTTGATTGAATTTTTTTAAGACTACATAAATAAACTTTTGAAAGAATAGTAAAAGGAAAAACAGTATGCTTGATATAGATGACAAAAAATTCTGCCATGATTGCCTTTCCCTCTAATTAAGCATCAGCTCTTCTCGTTAACAACAGGGATCTGAGATGCAGAACACACCCCTCAGAGCATTGGCCCAACTTCCACAGATCTTTAAAGTCACAAAAAACTTTGTTAGCCCAGGCCTGAAGCTTCATGAGACAATATTCCCAAGGTTGCACTAAGAGCTGTAGCACATGGATGTGTTTTGGGGGTCCAAAAACACCGAGCACCACCCTGGTGAGTGACAGCAGCCACCCCCATGCCCAGCGCTCACAGCACCCATTTCTTCACAGGACCAGGGCGATCTCCTGGGAAAAAGTGGCAGCTGCACAGAGGACTCGTGAGAGGCAGTGTGAATTTATATTTTAAGGTGTTCTAGGACCTTGTAAAACCACAGAATATATTATTTCCATATTTCAGCTCTGACCTTACTGTAAAACTTTTGCTCTATGAATAATCCCATTTCATTATTGCAAGGTTGCATTTCTGAAGGTTGGTTGTAAATTATATCTATAAATAATTTTGCAAGTTACTGTTTGCAAGTTACTTGTTAGTTTTATCTTTAGGAAGGCCTGTCCTTAGACCACCTCAATTCTGGTCCCTCACCTTTGCTATTAAGTCCAAAATCCAAAATATATAACGATAGCTACTTGAGTTTGTATCCGTGTTGTGAATTACCATTTAAATTTCTTACCTAATGACAACAGAACTTGCCCAGACAAACTGAACCGCTGAGCTACTGCTCTGGACATCGTATTTTACTCCAATCTTTTTTTTCTCACAGTGTGTTCTCTGACCATTAAAGTCTCAAAGGAAAAGGGAAGTTGGGGGTAAGTCAGATAAGTGGATTTTAATTTTTTGTCACTCCATGAAAAGATCTAATCAATGACTTTGTGACTTGTCCAAATTCCATGGAAATCAATGTAAAGACTCACATTGACTTGACAGAGTATGCTTGCCAGGCCTTTAACGTTTCCAAAGCAAAATTTAATAGGATGCCTAATTAAAGACTTAATTAATGCCTGGATGATGTTTTCTGAAAAAGAAGTGAAATTAATGCTCACAGTATTCACAATTCTCCACACCAGCCTACTGATTCTATGCTGATTAAAATCTCCTGAATGTATTATATACTTAGAATTACAGAAATCAATATATTTTTAAAAAAACAGAGATTATTCATTTAAGAGGAGAAAGAAGAGGATTCACCTCCTTTCTCTACCTGGTAGGTGCTAAGAGCTTACTATAACCACTAAAGCCCAGAGAAATTAATGTTTTTATTTACAAAAGGCTGCATGCTATCAAGGATGCAGAGCTCTTTTTTTTTTTTTTGCACTTTTTTTTTTTTGACCCTGGTTATAAAGCTGAAGATTTTTCTTTCTGTAGCCTGAAACAAAATAGCTGATTCTCGAGTGCAAAAATAATTAGTAACATGGGAAGTTGAATGGATTTTGAGATATTGAGGAAAATGTAGTTTGAACTGTCAGGTTTACTCACTTACCCACAGGAACTACAAAGCAGCAAAGAAATAAAACCCTCTTAGAACTTAAAGCTTTCATCAACCTATTCCCCCTGGCTGATTTTTCTTTTCCCCAAATCTCTCTTTTCCCAGCGGTTCCTATTAGAAACACAAATAGTTTGCCTCTCTGCATAGTGACAAATGTCATACTTACTTCTTTCAAAAATACTATTAAATTATTATTATCTTTTTAATACGAGCGCAGAAAGACTACGCAACTTAGTCACTCAAATACACTTCAGAGGAGCGCTTGCACTGCCTGGATTTTCAGAGGAAATGGGAGGGATCGGTGGTTGAGGTATCACACTTTATTAGGCCAGGGGGAGGTGCCCTCTGTTTGTCACCACTGCCAACAACAGCAGGAATAGATCTTTGATTGGATTGGCACAGAGGATCTTTACGGGCTCGCCCATACTCCACTGTGAAAGAGATTGTGAAAAAAATAGGGGTAGAAATGGATTCTTAGCATTACAATTAAAAAAGAATAAAGAGAATCAGTGCCCAGAGTCTCAGCAGGCCACTGAGACTTTTGTTGTGATGTTTTGTACCTTTTGTTCATGGTTTTTGTACTCTCTTCAAAGTCAGGACCCCCAGGTGAATCAACGACAATGCTCAAACAGGGGAAGCTGGTGCTCCACGCCTGGTCTGAGATGTGCTGTCACAGGGATCTCAGGAACTCCTTGGGAAACCTTGAGAGGCTGAAAGGCCCCCATGGATGGCTACAAACTCTTTTGTGAAGATAGGAAGGCAAGAAGAGCAGGTGGAGCTGCACTTTGTGGAACAGAAAAACCCAAATGCAGGGAGGTGAGCTGAGACCACAAAAGGTCCATTAAGGACTTTGGATCAAGACTAGTGGGGTCATCACTGAGGGGGATCTTAGGTTTGGTGTCTGCTACTGACCCCCTAATCAGGACAGCAGGGCTGATGAAACCTTTGTTTGGCTGCTGAAGGAACTCTTGGATGAACAGAACCCTCAGAAATGGCTACACAGATATGGAAAGTCTTCATCATCACTGCCCAGTTTTTGAAAAGTAAAGAAATCTAAAGCAACGAGCTCCAAAAAGTGGAAGTCTGCAGGAAGGATGAGGAGGAAACTTGTCACAAAGAGATTGCAGATAGTATTCCCACCAGAAAAAGGTTGGGAAGGTAATTACAGAGAGATCCAGGACTTGGCAGACAGCAGAACAGTTAAAGGAAAGTCACAAGGGAACTTCTTGGCACCATGATAGGCATCATTGCTTTCCATGGCACCACGAAAAGTGGGAAGAGCAAATGACATTCCCTAATTCTCTTACTTCTATACTGAAAGAGATTGTTAGAGGGACAAGAGGGCAGGGCAAGGCAAACCAGCAGTGATCCAGAGTGCAAACTCCACCCTGTGCAGGAGAAAGGGGGAAACACATTTATAAACAAACTTATTCCAAAGCTGTTAAAACAGCCAATCACTGTTAAATGGTGTAGAGGAGCAAATAGGCCCTGGAGGCAGCACAAACCAGGAGATTGACTTCTTCAAATCCCCAGCTGTAGTGGAGCAATCAAATAGTCCAAGGCCAGCTTTCCCCTCAGAGATGAGAGAACCTGGGGCCATACGACCTCAACCTTTGGTACGCACAAGGAAACCTTAATGAGAGATTTGCTATAGGAGCTGGTGCCTAGAAGTGATAAATTGCAAGCTTTGCTGACCCCTCGTGAAGGGGAAGTTTCAAACTTTCATCAGCAGAACTGAGCATGGAAACTGAGACAGGCAAGGAAAGGAAAACTGACTCTAACCAAAAACACAGTCATTAATAAAAGCAGCTGAATTCCACATTCTTTCTGCTAAAAGTGAGATGGCAATGGAGGAACACAAAATTTACCCTAAGAACATCCAACACACAACTGTGATGACATCTTTGGCTGGGAAAATCGATTTGCTTCCCCCCAGATCAACACTGCTAGAGAAGAGGTGCTCTGTTGATTTAGTCATTGCTAAATTCAGGTGGAACTGGGAGGGACCTAAATGTTCACAATCACAAGAAAATTAATTAGATTAAACTCTCCCAAGCTGTCACAGCTTCCGAAAAGGCTTACTCTGGATTTTGGCTACAGCATAAAGCACAGGCACAGCATAAAACGGAAAGCTTATCTTTAAGAGCTTGTATCTTTGTAATTGCCAGAATGTTAACTGTAGGAGATTGCAGCACTGAAAACAAGCCCGTTAATATTTCCAAGTGCCAAAATTTTACCCAGATTTCTGACGCCATATCTCATGCAGTTAATAAGTTTCATGCTGATTATGAAACTGAACAATACAGAATATCATGCTGTTGGCAAAAAAACCCATTATCATTAATAAAATTAGAAATGTGCCTCTAAAAAGGAAGAAACAGCTCTAAGCAATTGATCTGTGTCTCTGGAAGACTAATAATGTGAAAAAATCAAGTGATTTGTCCCATCAGCCTCTGTCCTAGCTCCTATCCTAGCAGCAAAGGAACATTTCTGACAATTAAAAATCTCTACAGAGGCAGCAAATGTTAACTTTTCGAAGTTTTTTGCTAGATCAGAGCACGATATCTGAAACATTGTCTCTTAGAGCCATCATCATTGACAGCTTCAGAGCAGAAAGCAACAGAGAGTCAAACCCAATGATTTTGGGGGGTTCTGCTGGAGGCAGAGCTTTTCTAAACAAGCTGAGTTTGTGCGTGCCAAGAACTGAGCCTCTCTGGAATGTCAAGTTCAGTACCTGAAGGCAGAGACACCCAAAGTCACCAGCAAAGCTTAAAAAGCGTAGGCATAATTCCCAACACCCACACAATCTCTCTCTTTCTCTCTCTCACTCAAAAAAGCCCACACTGGCAAATTGAGAATAAATCACTCCTCACAGAAAGTCTTAAATGACAGGATTTGGCTGCAGTGCCTACAATTCTTCACTGAAATGTTACATCATGTCACTTTTTATTGTCCTGTGTGCATGCAAATGTGTACAAGATTAGTGCTGCTGCTGCAGATGAGGAGATGAACAACTGCTCTCCCTAAGCTTGAATCCTTAAAAAAAATCATCGACATAATGAAATCTAATTAAGAACAAGTTTAGTGTTTTTTTGCTTTTTTTTTAATTTTAAGAAAAGGAGAAGCAGAACTCAGAAAAATCGTGTGCCAAAAGAGAAAACACCTAGGAAAATAATCCTTTTTCAGTGTCATCATAGCAACAAAGTCTAAGAAATGAAAACATATCAGTAGCAGAATGTTATAAAAGATCTCACAGTAAAATCCAGAAACAAAAACCCAGAGGAAAAGCAGATTTAAGGGTGCTGAGTACACTCAAACTGAGACCAACAGGGTTAACAATCAATACTCTTTAGGCATGTTAAAACTTCACCTTCTAGCTATAAAAAAATCCAGTGGCGGCTCCCATATTTGTACATGGAATTTTGACAGCAGAGCAGATATATCTTCATCAGCACTTTGTGTCTGCCTGCCCCCTCACTTCAGTTCTTATTGTCATTTTGCAATATATTAATGATCCAAATCATCAAGTGATTCCAGTTAGGCTGTGAGAGGTTCTCTGAAGTAGGCAGCACTCCTTAAAATGATAGATTGCAGGAATAATGGCCTCTTTACTGAAAGCAAAACATCAGAAAACTGGCTTAAAAATGGCAGAAGAGGAGGGACTGAAGACAGCAAGTGCTTCATTAGCAAAACCAGAATCAACTGTTTGAGAGGGCAGCACCATTTTAGACTTATTTTTGCATTATGAGTATTAAAGATGCCCATGCAGGCATTAAACAGTGGACACCTAGGAATGTAAAGTGTTAAGGAAAGATTATTAAGCAAGAGATGGACTTGAAGGATCTTAAAACTCAAGTCTTAAGAGTTTTTCTGTATACCAGAAAAATATATGGTATTTTTCTTTCATTGTAGCTCCTAAACACAAACACATAAATTTCGTAACTTAATTCTGGGGATTGTAGATGCCAGAGAAAATTGTACAGGTACTGAAGTGATTTCTTGAGCATGAAATCTCAAGAACTGCCTGAGCAACCACCTGTCTCTCTGAGGCTGCCAATGGAAAAAGTTCTTCCCACTGGAAGGATAAATCCTGCCCAGCAGGGGACACCTGGCAGTGAGGAGCTCTATTAGTGACCCCATGACACTGACCCAAGTGCCCCAGTGGCACTGCCACACGCCAGCTTTTCCCAGAAAATACCACTGCTGTTGCTGGTTTTCAATTCTAACCATGCAAATGTCACAGGGTTGGGCCGTGGTGCCTTGAAGCCAAAGGTGTCTGGAGCTGGAAAATGTAAACTCATAATACACCTGACTGCCAGGGCTGCAGCACATCACTGACAGAAGAACACAGGAAACTGGGAAAAACATTGAGATTGTGGTGGTGTTTAGCTCTGCTCTGATCCAAGTGCAGAGTCAGTTACCAGGGAGGTGAATCCACCTTTTTGATGAGGTCCCTCAAATTTGAATGGTTTAGAAGCAATCTGGGTCTGGCACATCTTAAACAGTCTGAAACGTGAAGTGTTAAATAAAAACAGCATCATTCACAGGTCGATTCAAACAAACAGTACTTTTCTCCCTTCCTCTCCCGTTCTCCCTCCATTTTATTTCATTGGGCTTGTTGCAGAGCTGACCAAATCTCATCCCTTTCAACTGCCCTGAAAAGCTCTTTAATTGCTTTCTGCTACTGCAATTAGTAAATGCAACACCGTGGCCATTATTATATTTCCAGGTGCTCTACAGATTTTCTGACAATAACCTAGACTGATGAAAACCATGAATGCACAAACAATCTGTAAAGTTTAATGCTTCCATTTGTTACGCTATCCGAGTAAGAAAAATAGCATTAATATGGATAAATCCTTCAACTTCCCCCATTAATAGCTGCTCTTAATTCACAGGTGCCTTTTTAATCTCTCCTGAATTCCTCTAGAACCTAATGAATACATGTAATAATAACAGCAATTCAGAATTTAATCCTGATTCTAGTCTGTCTTAAATTAGACCTTAGTCATTAAGAGATTACAGGATAGTGAATGATAGTTAATCAATGTGTTTAATTTGGCCCCATTATTTATTTGATACAGTTTCTCACATAGTGGTTATAAATCTTTTTCCCCCCAAGGCTTGGCCACCAGAAGCAATCCTGAAATACTGAGCAAAAAAATATTAGATTTGATGATCCTCTTAAGCGCAGGTTAAACCGTAATTAATCTCCCTGCATGTGCTCAAACCTTTCAGACCAATGCATATATGCACATATGTAATTCATACATAACCAAACACTTCAGGTAAGATATATTGTGCTTTATTTTTTTGTCTCTGTTAACTCTTAGCACTATCAGTCAAGATTTCCCAGCACTTACCACAGCATTAGCCCTAAGCATCGGGAAATCACATTTCTTGGTGCCAAGGGTTTAAAAAGATTCTAATTCAGCTATTAAACTAGAGGCAGCGTGTGCCAGCCCCACAGCACATTCACCCATTAATTCTGTCCCCTGGAAAAAGCGAGAACCTCTTGCACCAGGCTGATAAAATGAGGAAACACGCTGATTATGTCTGTGGCAGCTGTTCTTGACCCAACCAACGGTGACAGTCATCAAACCGCGGCACCTAGAGCGCTGCAAGCCGCGTGAGCTCACCCAGGACATCATTAATTCTAAACACCAGAGCTCTCGTCCGCAAACTGGAGTTCAGGGAAGCTTAAAAACAAATCCCTTTGGTGGGTGGAAATTCTGTGTGCTGCTCATAATCACTTCACTGACAGCATTTGGAAGTTATTTCTCTGGCTGGACAGGTCAAATAGGAGAAGCGAAGTGCCAGTGTCTTTCACTGGATTGCTCAAAATTGGACCTCAGATTCAATTAATAATGTTAGATGGACAGAGATCAAATGGATTGAGAGGCTAGCTGGTTTTTAAGGGGGTTTTTATCACTTTTAGCACAACAGGATGGAGGAAACAAAGTAGCTATGAATGCTGCAGACTGGGTGATTTGTCCAGCCAGGATCTGAAAGTACTCACATGTTCAGTACAGGAAAAATATAGGGGAAAAAACCCCACAGTATTATAAAACCCTTGCAATTTTATCCTATAAAGTCTTTGGGGAGACACTACCTATTCAGAGGGGTCTTGGGACCTGAATTTCTGAGAAGTTACTGCATGAGATAGAATCAAAGAGGTGTCCCATGGGATTACTGTAAATTAAGCTTCCATTGTAGTTTAATGAAGAATTTTTTCCCTCAAAGAGCTGACTTATCTCGTGCAGGTGTGTGCACCATGGGAGTCAATCTTAGCTGGAAAATTACAGCTTCCAACACTGTCATGAGGCTGCAAAAGACACTCTAAGTCTGGGAATTCTAACGTCAGGGGCAGGGAAAGACAGGAGAAGAACCAACCCAAAGCCAGTAGGTTTCTTCTCCTTTGTGTCAGAGAGACAAGGATTTGGCTGTATCATTGTGAAACTGTTGATACCAAAGCCTTCCCCTGAGAGAAAGAAATGGGTTTGGCACATTTCTGTGTTCTCTTCTCATGTAGATTCATTATGATTATTTCCATTGTCAGGTCTCAGCATATATCCAAAGCATTCAGAAGATGGGAGATCTCTGTATAGCCCTCCTAAAGTCAAGAGTATTTTGGAAACAAAACATGTTTTTTTACGTGCTAACCTAATAATTCTCATTTGTGCCTCTCTGTGTGCCTCATCTTCAAAACCCCCCCAGGCAGTCACACATGCATTTTTTCATGGAGGTGAATATCCAAATGGTGTCTCAGAAAGTATTTATATTATGAACAAAATGCAGTGGAAGTGCACTACACACTCTTCTTCCTGTTCAATTTTCTTAAGACAAGCGTGCTAAAAGCCAATGACTGAGTCCTGCATACAGAAAATCTTCATGAGTAATTTCACATCCTCCTCTTCCCTCTCAGGCACAAAGAAAGTAACCAGATCTTCAGCAGAGCTCAGGATATTTAGTTTGACAAACTGTCCTGAAATGCTGGTAATAAATAAGAGCTAAATAGCATCAAGCTCCCACAGTAACATTTCAGTCCATTCAGGGCCTACTGGGTACCCCACAAGTTTAACCTCGGACTTTTTATTTCAATAAACACATTCTGAACTCTTTCAAAAATCTGGCTAATCTGGATGGGAATAGAATCAACAATTCAGTACAGAAACATCTTAGTCAGACAAATGCTTTGAAAAATTGCAACCAATAATCATTGTTCTCCTTTAACCAAAAATTTGTGGTGCTGCTTTCCAGTAGCAAGTAGTTTAGTTTTGGATAGTCTTGAAATGCTATTCAGATTTTTGTTGATTTTTCAAAATGGAAGAACTTCAGTTGCCTTAGCAATATAATTTCATGCTGCGTTCTTGTCACAATTTCTGCATACTTATTTATTTGTCCACAGCAGAAGAGCTGAGAAATTTTTGCTTGCTCACTCTCCTTTTAAGAAATTTTACTAGTTAATAAATAAGGCTTAGCCTTGTTGCAGGGGCCTGTCCCTCAACAGTTACTATTCTCTTTCTGACTCAAAGACCAGCTGCAATGAAAACAATGCCCTCTCGTTCCTCCCAGCACTTAAAAAGGTTTATAGATCTCCAGCCTCCTACAACTCAGCAGAAAACTGCTCGCACTTGACAGTCTTCAGAAATCAGCATTGTTTCCACCCTCACTAAAGCTGTCAGGCACACAAGGTCAGGAAATGAGCAGAGCTGATGTCACCTGAATCATTACTACCTCTGCTCAGACCTCTCGCCACACTCCTCTGCCACAGAAAGCTGCTATACCCAAGAGGAAAGACTTTGAAGTCTTTTAAAAGTGTCATAAAGTAGATTCTGGAAACTGTTTGGAGAACTACAAAGAACTCGAACCCTTCAAATTCGTAAACTCATGAATACTTTCTTGCCAGAGTTGTCAAACTGCAACTGTGTTTTGCAGGGGGCTCATGAATATGAGCACCTCTGCAGTAGCCTCTAATAGGTGTTTTTATTTTTCTGGATATGATTCTACAAGGACAGCAATAATGAATTTTTCAAAACTATCTAGACTCTACCTGCTAGTCATGCTAATTAAAAATCACAGTGTAAGTCTGCAAGACAGCTCAGAGGAAACAGATTTCTCTCTGAATAACATGGTATGTGCTCCTAAAAACAATGTCCGTAGGAAAAGAGGAAGATTAATTCCATCATATGCCTTTGAGACAGAAACATTGTTTCTGTTGTGTTTTAAAAATCATAGAAGCTGTGCATGACAGAGTACAAACAGAAGGCTTTTTAGTGAACTGAGGTACTTCCTCTAACGCCTATAGGTGCTTGAGGTGACCACATGGAGAGTAATCATAATTCCAAGAAAATGAGGCAGTTCTAATTAAACAGAACTTTGCCAAATCAAATCCATATTGATTAAAATTCTCCCTCCGTTCAACAGGAGTTTTTTGAGCTGATTTCAGCTGTGATAAGTTTAGAAACCCCATGTGTTTCCTTTGGTCAGCTACAGTCCTCTCCTCCCCACTCTGAGCAGACCACTTTATAATGCAGTGTTCACCCTTTTGTTAATGATAACGTTAAAAAAAAAATCAATGGCTCAATTAACAATCAGGAATGGAGCTTCCAGGCAACAAGCCCCATGAT
This sequence comes from Pardalotus punctatus, assembly GCA_013400915.1. Classification (NCBI taxonomy): domain Eukaryota; kingdom Metazoa; phylum Chordata; class Aves; order Passeriformes; family Pardalotidae; genus Pardalotus; species Pardalotus punctatus. The sequence continues at coordinate 76,331 of VZTX01020280.1, forward strand.
CAATAACTTATGTTCAGTGAAATTAAAGGTACTTGTTAAGTCAAGTGTTAAAAGCTGCACACACTTAATATGGGAATATCAGTCACGAACAGTTTGGCAGTTTAACTTGAGAAAATCAGTAAGTACAAAGTTCCCATACCATGTTCCACACCAATGAGTAACTAATGAAGCATAAATATTCACACAAATTCATTTATGTAATAAATTCTCTAATCCCCCAATACACAGCAGTAGTGCTGAGTCGACATAAGCTTTCACTTTTGTTAGGAGTTACACTTTGAAATATGAATCCAAAATGAAGTTGGCAAAACCAAATTCACAGCTTGCACAAAGGTAGTTCTCAGTGGCTTGAAGTAACATCAGGGCACAATGGCCTGGCTGCTGTGAATGACAAAGTTTTTCCATCAGCATAAAGAGACGTGCTAAGATTTCTTCCAATAAATTTCTCTGGGGCCACCAAAACATCCACAAATGAAATAAAATGCACTCATTTTATTGGACAGGTGAAAGCAAGGATTTGCATAGCACAGGATAAGTGACATGGCAACGCTTGAGCCCTTTGGAAGAGTTCTGAACATGCACTGAGATAGCAAAATCAAGAAACCTGTGTAGATATAATCTGACTTATCCTTTGCTAAATTCCTACCACATTTTGTAAGATGGTGGTTTAGGGGGAGCTTTTTCAAAGGCATGAAGGACAGTGAAATGCTCAGCTCTCAGTGGAAGCCTGGGTAAATCAGATGTCTCATTCTCATTTATGCAATCTAAAATCTCCTGCTTAACTTTTATACATCTGCTCTCAATAGAGCTTTTCTTTGAGGAGAGAACATTTAGAGCAATGTCAAAACTGACTCCTACATCAAGCTTGTGACAAAATTCATCTCATGGTCAATAGCCTTGTTTTTAGAGCTCTGCTGATAACAGAGATGATTTAGCAGCATGCTCCTGCTCTGGGAATAGCCAAAGTGAAGGCTGCTCTTCTGATTACACTCAACTGCTTCTACTCAAAGCAGAGAATATTCAGAGGATAATCCATCCTCGTTCTAAACTTTTAAAAATAAATAAAATAAATGAAGAGAAATCTTTGCATGGCTCATTTTGCATATCAAGGACTCTCTCTTTCTGCAGTCTGGTATATACTGTACCCTTTTCCAAAGAGCACAGAAGCCTTGTGGGGCCTGAATTCCTGAGGCAGTAATAGGGAATTTGGGGGTGGGGGTGTGATGGCATGGTGATTTTCTTCATTTAATGAGTTGCCCCTTTCTTCAGTGTGTTATGATCATATCCTGGGCACTGCTGACTGCACTCTGATGGGTACCTAATCAACGAAAATCAATCACCTGAAATTGCACAGACAGCATTTCATCTCCTTCAAAAATCTTCTTCCTACGGAGCTCCATTAATCTCTTCATCATTGTTTAACTCAGAAAGAAACTTCTCTTGTAACAGATACCAGCCTTTGGTTTTAAATTATAATTAAAGCTGTGCAGTGCTTGCTTTGCAGGAAGCAGCCAAGGCTACAGTAAGTATTTGGTTTTCCAGGGCAATTTTCCCATGCAGAATTAACCAATGCACCTTGACAACATGCAGAGGGATGAACAACTGATAAATTTGAGTGTGAATAAGCCTATTTGCTAATAGAAGAACACCTCACCCTTTGATCTCGCACAAGGAGCACATTTTCAGCCCAGCCCTACCTGTTCCCAGGCCAGGCTGGGAGGCAGATCCATGGCAGATGGGTGGGAAGCTCCTTTTCTACGAGCCACAGACAAATGTTAGGGTAGGAAGGAAAGACTCCCTTTTCTGAAAGTACAGATCTTTCATACCTGCCTCCCCAGCAGGTCCTTATAGCCCAAACTCAGCTCCCCACAGGCTTCTGGCTCCACCTCTTTGAGCCCCTATTGCACCCTATTTTTCTACTCTGGTCATTTTACTCCAAACCCCACAGAAAATCTAATCCCCCCCCCGCCACCTTCCTCCCCAGAGCCAGGCACGCTGCAAAGGGCATTTCCCAGTGTGGGTGACGTGTGTTAAACTATAAACAGGGTGAAAGAGGCACAGTGGGCACCAAGAAATGCATCTCTGGTGTGTTGGTGGTGCCTGTGCTGGAGGGAAGGGTGACACTGGTCTCCTGAAGTGTTTAAACAGAGAAAGTTTTAGGAAAGCAGGTAGCAAAAGACCCAGAAAACAGAATATCTAGGTCAGTAGAAAAGTCTGGGAGAGCAGCAGGAAAGCTGCCGACAGCAGGGAATAAAACCTCAGCTCGTGGTTGCCACAATCCAGCAGGAACCCTGGCTCTGCCCAGGGCTGGGCTGGCTGCACCCCTGCCCTCCCTTTTCATCCTGCACAGCTTGTCCTGCACGGCACAGAGAATCACCCAGACAAAAGAGCATCCTCTGAAAACCAGGATTCCAAAACTAACCTGGCAGAGAGCAGAACTTGCTGCTCCTCCACTCCAGATTAACAGACCCCAGAAACGCTGCCTGCAGTGAAGATTTACTGTGGCATGGGCTATCACCCACAGGGCCAGTTGTGACTGCAGCAGCTCTGGGAGCACAGTATATCACAGAGGAGGGAAAAACAGCCTGGTGATACAAAGCCAGCCCTGGGTTCAGCTGCTGTTTGCACTGGGAGCAGCGCTGATGCCTCCTCTCATACCTCTTCTGCTAACAAAGGAGCTGCAGCAGGAGTTATGACCTGCTCTCCCTATTTTCAGAAGCACAGGACAATCTGTGAGCTGCATGACTCTCCACACTAAATATTTAAAACAAAGCTAAGCCATTGAACAAACAAACAGAAGCAGTATAAAAGAAGGGAAACCTAATTCACAGTAAGTCGATCTAACGGTTTCCTCTGTCCTTAACTCCTTCACAGCACCTTCTTTTGAACATGGAACCAATACAGGGATGTTGGACATGAATATATCTGATGGTGAGTTGCAGAGGCAAAAAAAAACAAACAAAAAAACAACAACAAAAAACAAAACAAAACAAAACAACCAAAACAAAACACAAAAAAGAAACAAACACCCCCCACCCCAAAAAAAAAAAAAAAAAGAACACAAAANAAAAAAAAAAAAAAAAAAAAAAAAAGCAAGGATCATTGCTATTTTGGAAAACAAAGAACTGTCTTGAGTGAATCCTGGTTTAATCTTATTGATATTGTCTGACCACAACTACTTGACTGGAAACAGAACTTATTTCAACCAGGTTCTATATCCAGGCCTACACAGGTCAGGATCACTACAACAGACTTTTCTAAGCTTGAGACGTCTAATCAACCCAAGACAGAGTTTATAAACACTTGGGAACAAACAACAACCTGCCTCTGTCAATCCTCCACCACCACGACCAAAGTTATGCTAGACACAGATTTTGTGTATCAAGATTACCACAGGAGCTGTTTCAGAGCTGGAACACACACAATACCTTTGACTGACAGCACATTTCAGTACTCAGTTTGCTCATGTCATTGTAATACCTGCACCAAAATTGTTCATGTCTGATAAACCTTCCTGGGAACAAATCTCTCAGATGTGCCCGAGTCCAGGGAGAGGTCATTTCATGCTCAGGTCACTTCGAGCTCCTCCTAATTGTACTTTTGAAAGATTTCTCACAATTGTTACTGCTTGACTTGGAAGTCCTTGGGAAAGCAGGGCACCCTTGTCTTCCATCCCTGTGGCCCTACTGAGAAATATCACTCTGGTGTTTTATTCACTCATTTCCACGTTTCTCCCAGGAAATCTGAGGCAAAGCTAGCAGGTGAAACTTGGGCAGTGTCAAACCTTTGTATGGTCTGTTGTACTGCCTGCCTTTCAAACAGCAAACAGCAGAAGCAATTTCAGTTTTCAAAATCACAGCTGCTCTTTGGGCTTGTCAACACAAGATGGCATATACTTTACACACTTCTGACAAGCATGATGGATACTGGAAAGCAAGGAGAATTTTTGTGTATTAGTTTCACGCTGCCCCCTTACAGAACAGTCTTACTGGTATTGTATAATTTGTGCTCTGTTAGAAACTGGAAAATCAAAATATCAAAATGCATTTAAAACACGGGGAAGACCCAGACTCAAACAGGTCCTTTCTTTTCCTTTCCCCACCCATTGCAGGACAGTCCCAGGCTGTTGGCATAACAACCTCCTCCAGGTACCTTGAGAGCGAGCAAACATCATTGCTGGCAAACCCCTAATGTCACAGAAACAAATCAGGATGTCAGGGCAGAAAATTGGGAGCCAAGTGCGGGAGCCATAAATCTGTCCCATCCTGACGGATGAGTTGTGCCCTGAAGGACTGCAGAGTGCTGAATGGCTTTTCCCTGTCAGCTCTGCCGTGCAGGCTGAGGGGGAGCAGAGTTATGGGGAGAGGGGAGCCCTCTGAAGGGCCCAGTGGAGAGAGGAGAGGAAAACTCTCGAGTCTGGACCAGACTTGCTGGGGAGAGAAATCAAGCAATTGGGCTGACTGGTATATTATTCAATATGATAGACGCCGAGCTGGGTTTTTTAAAAACACTTAAGGATGTAAATGCATTATGGAAAGGCCTAAAGAAGGAAAAGAGAATAATTTACTTTCCAGCACAGTCAAGCAGAATTGGCTGAAAAGTGAAGCCTCCAGAAAGACAACGTGGCAATGCAGCTGTGAGTTAAAACAGCTTCATTTTTTTACTGTAGAAGAGGTATTGTTTATTTTAAGCTACTGTTTGGTAACTGATGGTTCACAGAATGACAAAACTGCTTAATAACAGAGCTTCTAGGATTATCTCCTGAAATATTTAGTGAGGAATGCATGTAGAGTGCAGCTATCTGTTCTGGCGTGGGTAGTCAGAGCTGATCATTTATTTATTCAGAGAGGAAAGTGGGAAAAGCAATTTGGATCTGTAAGAGAGAATGAGAGTCAGGCTTGAAAATTCTTGAATCACTTTGGAAAATAAGGCTTAAGCATCTATGTCACATGAGGCAAAGCCAGCCACACTTGTGGTATTTCTACAGCTGATGGCAAATGCCTGCCTGAACACTCCCAGTGTCTTCTAGAGCAAAGTCAGGCATTTTATTTTAAACTTTTTTCTTAACTGGTTCAACCTAATCCAGTCTGACAATCTGCTATGGTGGCATAGCTAATAGGGATTGTAACAAACAGCAGGGGGTTGTAACATCTTAAACAAATGCATCTGTTCCCAAACTGTATTTGCATGTGATATTATTATGCTGAAAAATTGATCTTGCATTCTTACTGCGTGTGGGTTATGACTTTCAAGGTTGATATTTTGTGTTTCATGTGGCCTGAGTGATGCTGGGCTCTTTGGATTCTTCTTTTCCCACAGAAATATGGAAAGAGGATCCGAGAGAGACTATTTTTACAAGTTTGAGGAAGTTAGCTCTCCTGCAATTTGAAGCATTAAGTGGAACATGGTAAGTTAGTGTTGTTTAAAATATTTCTAAAGGGAAATACCTCTGGAAGCATCAAAAAGGCTGGTTTTCATTACAGGTAACAGAAATTTTGCCATTGACTTAACTGGGAAAAGGAAGTAGATTTTAGTAAAGCCAAAAGCATGTAATTTTGCCAGGCGTTCCAACTACTGTGCAATAACTTACATATGTTGAATGGAGAGCAGAACGGGCTGGGGAAATACCCCTGAAAGATCAGAGATGTTATATCAGATTTATTGACTCTCCAAAACTGAAACAATTCTTGGGAACCACTGAATTTCCACCAATCCCACTGAAGTTCACAGGAGTTTTTTCCTACCAGCTCACTCACGGCACGGCTCCTCTCCCAGACACATCCTCTGTGGAGAATAAATCCAAGCTGAACAACACCCTTTGGGTTTTGAATTGGGAATTGAATTTCTTCATTTTGAGAGGTCCAGGCATTCTTGAAATCAGCTATAGGAATCTCCAGCAGAACTACTAGGGATAAAGTTGATGCCACAGTCAATGAGTTGCAGCCAAGCAATGTAAAGGACAGCTCAGAGCCCTCAGACCCAAACAGAGCAAAGGAAACCTAAAGCTGGTGCTCCTCAGGATTTCTGCTCTACCAGACTGTTTGCCAGACAAAGATGTCTCTTGGGCTTTTGGTAACGCTGTAGAAAAGCACAGGAATGTGGGATCTTGTTCTCTAAGGAATGCAGAGACTGAGCAAAAAGTTATTTGTAGGACTGTTCAGAATGCTGAGTTCAGAATGCCGAAGCTTGGGGGTGAATTAAATAAACAATACTATTTAACAGCCACAGGACACTCTGCAGAATCCTCGAGCTGCAATATCCTTGGGCTCTGCTTGTCAGCACCAATCCTTTCTGTGGGCTGAGCGCAGAATTGCTGAGCTCCAGCTGCAGCCACAACCAGGGATGTCCTGCAGGAGCAGCTGCAGGGGCAGGGTGGATGAGAAGGGTTTGTCACCAGCACCTTGTGAAAACCCATTGGCTGCACAAACTCTTTTCCTGGCTTAAAACCAATGAATTGTCTTGAATCCTTCTGCGTTGACAGGGTTGATTAATTCAGCACGAGCCAATTACTGGGTGTAACAACACCAGCTCTGCAGTCAGCTCAGCACCTCCTTTTC
>VZTX01020280.1:86043-201475 GCA_013400915.1 Pardalotus punctatus
AAAAAAAAACAACAAAAAAAAAACCCCCCCCCCAAAAAAAGTTAAAAAAAAAAAAAAAAAAAAAAAAAAAAAAAAAAAAAGAAAAAGAAAAAAAACACATATAAAAAGAAAAGCTGGATTAAAGGATTCTGCCATGACTTTTGGAAGCCTCATTCACAGCAAGTACCCAGCAAATCCAAAGTGCTTCTCTGCCTCAACTAACCTCAATTAGTTACTGCTCAATTCTGATATAAATATATGATGAAGAGAGGAACTTGAAGGTTAAAGTACATTCACCCCAACCTGGATAGAGCCACAAATCTGAATGAAATAAAAGCTTCCTTCAGTATGGAAGTTACAACTTAAACCAACAAAACTGTGAACGTTTCTTTGATCTTTTTCTGTCATGATCTAATTATTAAACACAGGCTCTGATTCCTGTCTTGGTTACATTGATTCACACCAGCAGTAGCACCACTTCTTTTAAATCAAGACCTGATGTACATTCTATAGTTCTTTTCAGAATCATTCAATCATCAGGCATTTTTTTGTTTCTAAGATGTGCTGGATCTTTTCCCATGACCTATAATTGGAGAAAAGCATCAATTTTTATTATAGTGCAGCTTTAAAAGCGATTCTAAGGCCTTCAAATATTTTATCTGTCATTGCATGGAGCCTTAGCCTGAGCTAAGAACTCCTGCATGGAGCAAAACAAACCACTGAGTGTTGGTGGCCATGAAAACACAGCTCTCACTTGGAACTTGGTCATTTTTTTTTTCCTCCCGGTCACAGAGCTCCCACAAGATGAAAGGGTTTTGGCTTCAATTTTCTTGGTGGTCACCAAGGATATATTTCTTTTTTGGAGAAACTGAAGTCACTGGGGGCTGTGCTCTGAATATCAGTACGAGGAAACATATTCCCTGAAAAATCAGCCCCAAAGATGGGAACACAGAGTTGGTTGTTACTCAGTTTTTGTCTAATTTCAAAGTGCCTTTGCTGCCTGTGCCTCGTGCCTCTGCCATCTACTCTTAGTGAGTCTCTCTCAATCATGAGACTCAAACAAAAGGTTCCTCATTTGCCTCATCTTCTCCCCAAGCCCCATCCCAGCTGCTGTCTAGAACCACCATGCCCCCATTTATGCCAGGTGATGAACATTTCCTGGGCTGTGGATGTGGTGACCATCTCAGCTCCGTTTGCAGTGATTCAGTCCCAACCATCAATCTCAGAAAATCTATTTTCCTGTGCCTTGTTTCCCTCACTGCTGCACAGACCTTCTTTTCTCCTGGAAAAGTGGAGTTTGTGTGTTTGTGGGCAGGGAGAGGCAGTGTCTGACTTGCAAGGTTTATTTTTTTTTTAAAGATTCTAAAGCAGAGATTTTGGATTATAAAATAACCAGTTTTGTTCACTTCTCTGAGATGTGAAGGGAACATTTCAATCACTCCAACAACCTTCCTCTTCCTAAAATGTCTCCATGTTTTTTCTTCTACATGAGAGTCACATCAAAACTTTCCCTGAGCCTCTCCAGAGCAAAGCAACTATCAGATCAGAAAGTACTTCTGTTTATTAGTTCAATCTTCTTCATTAGATTCCCTCTATCCTGTGTTTTCCCACACAAACAGTGATAAAAAAATCTGCTAAAATCCACTGACAGCTGTGGCTGTGATAGACTTTCCCCTAATCCGATTAGCTGCTGCCTCCCTGTTCGCACCAGTTTCTGTGAGCAGTTACCATATTACACTACAATCTGCTGATTTCATCTGCACCGGCATCAGGCAGCGTTCAAAGAAAGTCTGGCCTCATAATAACAGGCTTTGAGAGCCAGGAATCTCCTCTCCACCCGTACGCACAAGCTGCTGTCTCTCAAATTGTAAAAACCTGCCTGATCCAGGAATTCTGCTCTGAATGAACGGGGCATTCCCATAAACAACCTCCCGAAACTGCTGCTACCCAAATAATTCTCTGCTCGAGCTTGTCTTTTCTCCAGCTCTTACACTGCAATGCTGAAATTTGCTGAGATGTTGAAAGAAAACATCCTCGCTCAGCCTTCTGGCTTGTGGGAAAAAAAGGAAATGTCTCTTCAGATTGGAGGGGGGACAAAGCAGCTTATGTTTGAACACAGAAATCTTGTTCTTGCCTGCTCAGCTCCTCGCTTGTGCATGTTTGTGCTCCCATTTCTTGCTGCCAGCAGTGCAAAGGGATGCACCGAGTGCTCCTTACAGCACGGAAAGGCAGCTTCTCAAACTCCTTCCTCCCCCACAGCCAGATTTGGGGGAAAAGGTCACAAAACAGTTGAGAAGACATCTTGAGGAGACCTTGACTCTAAGCAGACTAGGTGCCAGCTGAACAGATCTAAGTTTAAATGGAAATTATAGATTTAAGGTGGCTCTTAGAAGAAAGTTCTTCTGATCATAATCATTTTGTCCTTCTGGCCTTCAGAAGTCACAGAGGTAGCTCCCCCAAAAAAATGCTACTTAATTTCCTTTCCCCACCTACCAATTTTACAAGCTTATTTTCTTATTATTTTTAATTTTAGTGCTTAAAAAAGGAAAAGAAAATGGCAGAGCACCAAGCCACAGAGGAATTTTTGGAAGAGATATGGAAATTAGAGCTCATAATACAGTATATAAATGTCGCAAGATGCCAGTTTAATGGTGAGGAAATAGGCAGCAGACTCATTCCAGGGAAAAGACAATGTAGTCATTGTTCCTGAATGGTGTAACCACGATTTTTCACCCTGCACATGCCCTTGGTCTCTGAGCAAGTGGTTTCCTTCTGAATCCAAGGAGCGTGGCACTAGCAATGGGCAGATGCAAAAATGCAAAAAAGCAATTTGGCCAACGATTTGGACATTACAGCATTTGCCTTTAACCTGGCTGGTTTTTTTAACTCAAACCATCAAAACACCAAAAAGAACAACCAAAAGACCCAAACCCATTTAATCTTCAGAATCATAAGAACCTTTGGCTTTGATAGTTTGATCTTCTGAAAATTTTCCCAAACCCGTCAAAGGAAAAGCCGCACCGAGAATGTTCCACGTTGGCCAATTGCCAGGAAAGGAGCAATGTGATGGATTTACAGGCTCTGGCAACGCCTCACCCTCAGCAGCTGCACCCCAACCTGCCCAGGGCTTCAGGAGTGGCAGGGCAGTGCTGAAATGTCAGAATTTCACTTGCAGAAGAAGAATAAGCATTAGAGCAAGAAGGTACAACTGTACTCAGAGGATCATTTAACATTAACAGTTTCTTCTTTGCCATTTTCCACTTCCTCCAAAGCAGTCCCCAGCTCTAAAGAGATTACAACCTCCAAATTCAGGTCTAAGTGTTACATGCTATCAAGCAGGATGGTTTAACGCCGTCAGCATTTCCCTTGTCCTAGTTTTTTGCAGATCCAAAATTTCAGCACATTTGATAACTTAACTACCATTTTAGCTCTGATAGAAAGGCGAACTCCAGCAAAAAATGGCCCTACGAAAGTTTCTTTCCAGCTTAGTCCTAGCTGGAAGTTTTAGAGCTTTAAAATAAATATATAATGAGGCTGAACTCTCTTGCCTTATTTACAGCAGTAGGAAAATGCATGTACCACTATTACTCATTCAAAATGTTTTGACTAACAATCAGATTTAGACTTGACACTGAGAATTAAGAATAGAAAAAGAAATTGAAAATTTCAGTTACATGATCTGTTATTCTTGGAAAAAGACAAGAATCTCCCTTATGAGCTTGTTTTTTGCTCAGGATCTGAACAGAGTCATTGAAACAACACCTAATCTGTTCTGGAGTTACTGTGAGGGCAAAAAGTAGAAAATTGAGTACTTATTCCCCATGGGAACATGGGAAACAAATGAGAAACTCAGAAATAAAAGGATATGATTACAAAAAATAAGCACTAAAATGAAATGCTCTGACAATGGAAGGTTTCAAAATAATTTGTTACTTTTTTTTAATTCCATAAAACAAATTTGTATTTGAGAAATGAGATTCTCTGTATAATCCAAACAACTCTTTCACTGTAGCAATGATTATTATCCTATTTAAATAAAAGACCTATGTTTCTGTAGTAATTATCATACCATATCCCTAATTAATTATTACTCAAAATATCTGTTAAAATTCTTGCCAACCATTTAGAAACAGGCACAAATTATTCCCTTTGATCAGACTTGCATTGCTAAAGGCACATTAAAAATACAGAGAGAGTCTGGAAAAGCCTTACAAAATTGTCCATAAAGCCAGAATTATGTTAACTACTGCAGCAGCCCTCACTCTGCATATCCACAATTTGATTGCATATGAAGACAATTACTGGTTTTGGACAAGAGGTCAACCCACACCCTCAACATTAACTTGTATACAGTTCAAAATAAAATAATTGCCCTCTAATTTGAATACGTGATGAAAGAAATTAAGGGTAAAAACCCCACGAGATTTGTGAGTTTCAAATCATGGTGCAGTTAAATGGATGATAACAACCACACAGATTCTGCAAGGCTGGATTCGACCTCTGGATGTTTAGCACACTGCCAAGTAGTTAATGAAGAGAAAATCCTGGCCACAGAATGTGATGCTATGCTCCTGGTCCTTTGAAAAACTCTATGGAGCTTTAATTCCCATGAACAGAATCTCATTTTTTAAATGATTCCTGTGAAAGACCCATGACAGCGAAGATAGATGCTTTTCACAATTCAAATTTGTGATGCTCCTGGACTCGGTCCTCGAGTCTCTGATGTTTCTTTCCCTAAACCTCCTCTGGAGTTGCAATTTCTATGTCAGGATCCTCATTTCTGAAAAGAAATACAGGGATGCTCTCCATGCATGTTTTCACTAAAGCTTTGAAACCAGTTTTAGATGGTACTAAAACCACAGATGAAATCGGAGTAAAAGAACTCAGTGGCATCAGTCTGTCATTGACTTGACACTCTTTTAACAAAATTATTTTGCCGATTTCCATCCAGATTATTAAATAACCATCCAGGTTATTAAATAATTTCTGGTACTCTCTTAAATGAGCACAAGCAGACTAAATTGAAACATGAAGCATGCTAGGGATGTACTGATATCGGAGAGCAGTTGCATGTACCCGGGTCAAACTCATTTCAGCTCAGAAAAGGAGGAGGCACTGAAGATGTTTTCCTGACTCTGAATAATGCAGCTCATGAAAACCCAGGAAAATATACTTTAAATCTTGTGTCATCCTATTCACAAGAAAAAAATATTTTTTCTTCAGTTACCACAGCTTTTCATTAATAGCCTCAGAGTCTCTCACAGGGTAGGTGACACTTAAAAACCCCAAAAAATATGAAGAGTACTGAGCCACAATGATACCCCTCATTCACTTGTTATATATTCGGATCAAAAAATCCCCCACTAATGAAAATGTGACCTATGGAAAATTCCAGTGAGATTCGATCCAAGCAACAAAGTACTTTCCTGTAGTTTATTAGGCCAACTTTTGAACTCAGCAGAAAGAACTCTGCCTTGTATCTAGTTCAACAAAACAAAGCCAGGACACCTCCAAGGCTCTCTGGAGGTCCTGCTTAATTATGCAGATATTTCAGGCTCTGCACTTGAACGGCACAGAACAGCTGCAATGGACAGATCCCTATTTTAAACCCTGAAAGAAGATGTTACCACAAAAGAACCTTTTAATCAGCTGCTAAAAAAGTGGTTGAGAGCTTGAACTGTAAAAATAACCAAGCACAAATTTTAGAAGGAATATTCTCCTCTAAAAACAGTTACGTTTCAATAAAGAAGAAATGAGATTTGTTTCAATGCAGTTATCCATACGAATCAGTCTAGAAACAGGTAGGACTGCTCTAAAAAAAAACCCAAACAAAAACCATCAACAAAAAACCCCACCCCAAATCCAACGCAAATTAAGGGGCTTCTCCCTCCACCCCCCCAATATGTAACATGTGATGCTAATGGGAGTTTTGTGCACTTCAAGAAAAGCATAAAAAGTAATTCCCATATGCTGCAGTTGCCAAAGGGAATTTGTTACATTCACTGATGTTAAATTAGGCCATTGTGTATACACTTCAGAAACAGAGGCAGGCCATAAAAACTCCTACATGTTATTACTTGAGCATTCATTCCTCAGATTGTCTCTTTGCTGATATTAAAGTCTGAATGTTGTTCATCAGAGAGTGACTGATAATAAAGAAGTGATTGACAAACTTATTACTTGGCTTTAAAAATAAGTTCCCCCAATTCAAAAGATTCTTCTCAAGTCCGGAGAGACATGGCTTGTTCTTTGTAGCAGAAGGCTGTAATTGGAAAAAACAGACACAGAGGGGAAAAATAGATTTGGTTTGTATTTAAACCGTGTAAATGGGGAACTTCCCAGGCTGTGTGTGCAGCTCAAGCCTTCTCCCGGTCACAATTTTCCATCTTTGGATGAGGACAGGACCCTACCAGCAGAAAATTATTCCCTAGGTCTACTACACTGATTCTGCTGCCTTTTTCTCCCTCTGAGCATTTATTGCAAGGTCAGAGAGGCAGCAGTGCTGCCACAAGGAAGCAGCAGGAGCAGAGATGCCACTGCATGAGCTGCAGGGCCATGCCTTGCTTGGGGCAGTCCCAGAGCTCCCACTGCAGAGCTGCAAATAATCCTCCAGTGCCAAGGGCTTGATTGAACACTGCTTGTTGATTCCTTGGGCTCCAAATTTAGGTCAGACCTGCTCATTTTTTACTTGCAATGAACTTTTAGCCCCGGGAACCAAAGAACAAGCACACCAGATGTGAAGCACACAGACTAAACTTCAGCAGCTCCTCGTCTCAAGTGCCAGCCACTGCTGCAGCAAGGTCACCGAGATTCAGGCAGGGGATGCAGGGCTCTGACTGGCACAATCTGCAAAAACACAGGCAGTCACGGAGTCTCCTGACCTTGGGATATTTTCCTGGGATTTGCCTCTTTAAAATTGTAGGCACTTAAAAGCAGAACCAGATGAAAACACAACCATATTGTCAGAAGTTGTGTGACGGGATAATGCCAGCTCGTTTCATAAGTTCTGTGTTTTGATTCAAAATAACTGAGCAAACAATCTTTCTCAAGTCTCTCCCCCACCTCCCATTTTCTTTTAATTCTGGGCCAAGCCCAAATGCCCTGTCAGCCGTGTGTGGCTAACCTTCAATTTCTGTCAGCATGGCTCACCCTCAGCCTGAAATCCTCAATCATGAACCTACTCACCGTTACCTGAAGCAACTGCTTTTTTTCTAGCTAACCTTTTAAACTATCAGAGCTCATTTTTTAGTCAGGGTCATCTTTCCTCTGCTTCCCCTTCCCTTATCCCTTTTTTCTCCCTCACCCAATTATTCACACGTGAGCTTAAAAGCATGTTAAATAGATTTATTTGGCTTACCCTTTTGGACTCACCGGCTTTTAAATAACCGGTAAATGTTTTGTTATTTAAGATAAACCATTCCCTTTCTTTATCTGTTTGCCTACTTATCCAGCTGCATTTTACTTTCAGTTTGGATTATAATTTACAATTTGGTGCTTGGTTGCATAGCAAGCAGAGAACCCATTTTCCTCGGGATTCTGAAGGAGTATTGTCAATGGCTTTTCAATAGTGTCCTGCCACATGCATACACAAAATTATAAAGGACCTATATTACCTCAGAGTGCAACAATAGCAAAGCTGTTTCTAGGAAAGTCAGAGTCTACAACAATGTAGTGCTGCCTAGGACTCCAAAAATCGCAGCTCCCTCTCAGCAGCACACTTCAGATTTTGTTCATTTGAAGAAGAGCCAGGCTGGTGCAATGGCACAATACAGCTTTTTGTCCCTGCAAGTTGTGGTGTGAAGGGTTTCTGACAACCAGGGAATTTGCCCCAGAAAAGAGTTTCGTTTTGGCATGAAAATCAGTACAGATGAGTACTTTCCTTTAACACAGGTTAAACAAAAATTTAGATCTTTTGAGAGAAGTAGAGCCCTTGTCCCGTCTTATTCAGAAAAGAAAAACTGTAGGCAGTATTTTACTTGAACTCCTGCTCAACCTCTGGCTTGTCTTTAGGTGACTTTTATTACTCACAGTAATAAAAACACCATTACCTTGAAATCCAGGTACACAATTGAGATATTTCCAGATAGCTCAATGACATTCAAAATAAGTGGAAAAATATGCATATTGATTTTCCATTTTGACAGCATTAAGATTTATTTACTCTTGATGTTGCAGTGACCTCTAGTTTGTCTTGGTCAATACATACCTCAAGGGTTGATAAACCTTAATATTCACCTCCATGAGAGTCAATATCCACTTTATAATATAAAAGCTATCCCATGGGACAAACATTAATATTGTCAAATAGATTCAGTCCCTCACCTCTTTCTTCTCTTAATGTGAAAAATGACCGAGCTGGAATACTTGGCAAAATTGAGGGGAAGGAAAAAAAAAAAGGCAATGAATTCTGACAAACTAAAGAATGTGCAAAATGTACCATTGACCTTTGTCTAAAAGGACTCTGGATGAAATAATCATCTAGATTTGGGTATTAGAGAGGCGTCAGGCTGCTTTTTACAGGATAACTTCCAACTTGTTCTTGTAGAAATTTAGCTACAACTAAAACTCGAGATCCAACTTGCCTATTTCTAACTGCCTGTCTTCTGGTGATGCTCTCCCCAAAAGGCACCAGCAGATGGAATGGGATGCTGATTTCCTTCCCAGAAGGCAACAACAGCTGCATGGGATGTTGTTTTCCTGGAAAACAACATCCCTGGTACCCGTGTCAACTTCTGGCTGATCGCAAAGCTCTCAAAAATTCTTTCTGGCTATCATGAATTATAATTACCAGCGCATGTTTGGGAGCTTCCTACAGAGACAACCACAGGCCAGAATAAAACCTAGGAATTTTGTAATTGCATTTCTCTTTTAACCATCCAGGCTGGCTGATTTACCACTGGGGGTATCTTAGGCCCTCCAGGCTGCGCTCATTCCTGTAAAGGAGCTGAACCAAGGGACAAAATAAGTTTCCACGTAATACAGAAGAATGTGAAGCCAGTTTTGACTGACTGCTATTGCCATTGAAATATCAGGGTTGTTTTATTTTCAGAGTTTACTACAGCAAACATTGGGGAATTCCTCTACTCAGGTAGCAGATACAGTGGGATGATGGTTTTTTTAAAGTTTTTTGGAGTAACTGCTCTCTGCCTCAGTGAGTGATGAACTGGCACTAGGCCAGGCTGACACATCTGCGTGTGCATCTTTTAAGGTGAAGAGAGTTATCAATTCCTATAGGTAATCAATTCCTATATTTGAATTTTCTGGTGGGAAAGAAATCCCCTGCAACAGCCCAGAAAGGATCCACTGCAGGAATGTGGATAAGGAGGAAATGTGTTCTGGTGTCCAATAGACTTGCAATTGCCAGAAGAACTCTGAAGATTTTAAGAGATTATTTATATTAGGATGGTTGTAATTTATATTGGAAACTGGACCAGTGCCCAGGGCTGGGCTAAGTGTCATGAAAAGCTTTGTATGTCCTCCCACACATTTCACTGCATAAACTGCTACAGTCATGCTGAAAAATGCAAGATTTTTAATAAATACATGGTGTAGAACTATTTCCAGTTCTGCTCCACCACTAAAAATCTTAGGTAGTACATTTTTTATCAAAAATTCTTGCAAATTATTTGGGGTGCTTCCAGATCTATTTTTACAGTACATGTTAAATCAGGTAATTTATTGCCCAGCCAAATTAAAGAAATAATGAAGTTTCCAGAAGGGTCCATTCTAGTTGCAATCTTACTCTTAACTTCCATTAATAACAGTGTATGGAAGTCCACAGTTCATCTTTATGCTGATTACGGTATTTTGTATTCAATGGGTACCTCTTGGTCAGCAATAATGAAGACATAACAATAGAAGTTAAATAAAATTCAGCAAGTATTTTCAGATATGCATTCTTCACTTGTAATTAAAGCTCCACTAATCTCTTTTAGAAGGGGTATTACCTGCAATATTGCTAGCACCTCACCTAAGTAGAATAGCTGTAAATCAGATAGTGAAGCAAATCTCATTTTAAAACTACTTGATTCTATGTAAAGCTATTCACTAAACTTTAATACTTACATTGATTCTTCAGAGCAAGAAGGAAAATAATCAAATCTGAACTGCAATTTAACAATAAGTCCCACTGGACACAGCTGAAGCAAAGTCCTGTTGGTGAAAATTGCCAAGCCAATGCACAATATTTTTTATTGCCAAAAGCTGGAGCTCTGCTCCACTGCCACCGTCCCTGACTGAAAGCTCATCCAAAACTATCCTTGCGATTAGGAAACCTCTATTAATCTCCAATCTAAAATTACTGATAGCCGGTTCAGAGGCATTGATTGTTGTTATCACCATTATTTGGTGAAAATCCTCCTTTTCTGGAATAGACCCTGAACTGTTCTGCAGGGTTATTTCCCTCATTGCCTTAATTTCATTACTCTGCACCACATGAGATTTTCTAGCCAGGAAGAAGCCGTTCATCCCTTCTTTCTCGTAACAATGCTTCATGCACCTACTCCAGTTTCCCTCACCTGAAGGCACAACTGACGAGTCACAGGGAGAATTCCCGCTGGATTCTCCTCCTTGACATCAGTTTTCATCACCAGGCTTCCAAGAGCAAGGGTCGATTTCTGTCCCTGTGTTGCGCGAGGGTCGGTTTCTGTCCCTGTGTCGCTGATCAGACACAGAGACAGGAGCGCCTCAACTCCCGACACAAATTTTCCATCTGTCCCACTCCCTTCCTCTCAAAGCACACCTTGGAATTGTCTGCACATGTTCACCATCCAGTGTTGCTAAAGGTGCTGCTGCTTTTCAGTTGAAAACCAGGCGTGTTTTTGGCTGTTTCAATGGTTTCCCATCAGGCTGGGCTTCTGACATGAACAAATTTACAGAAATTAATGAATCTTCTCATAAAGTTAAAAATAACTACCTGTTTTTCCATTGAGAAACCAGCACATCTCCTCTGAATACGGATTTTGCTTTTGTATTACTTTAAAAATCACCAGGTTATACCATAACACAATTAAGAATTTTCTGTGAAGTCAGGCTTGCCTCTTAAATATCCAGTACCTCAGAAAAAGGTGACATCTGGTGATTTGTGTCCTTTTTGAGACAAAGGAAACTGAAGTCCAAGGGTTTATACTAAAACAGAGCGGGAATATTTGTAAACACAAGATTTTTAATGGGATAAGATGTCATTTCCTGCCCAGATCCAGATCCCCTTACACATTCTCTTTTTGGCACAAGAATACAGGAGTCTGAAGAAACACTTGTAGTTATTTTTTGTGATGTGTATTTCTGAGCACAAGCTGTGACATTAATCTAATGTATGTCTCTCTGCATTAACCAATCAACAAATTCTTGAAATATTGCATTCCCAAACCTGAGCTCTGGAGGTTAGAAAGTACCTCAAATGTCTGGTGATAATTTGTTTCTGCCCTTTTGCTTGGGTGGGTAAAGTCTAAATATTTACACTATTTGGTACATAAATGGTATTGTACTTGGAATCATTCTGAAGTTCTGCAGCCTAGATTTGTTCCAGAAAGTGATAATATGCAAAAAAGTTTACAGTCAAACATTAAAACAAAGGAACAAACAACAACAGTGTAGATTTTGGTTGTTGAATGATGGTACTAGTGGCCAAACTGTAAGGAAAAGCATACTTAGAGATTTTTATTTTTTTTTCCCCAGAGCACTTCAGCAAAGAGTCTGGAGAGGCTCAGAAACCCAGCAGTCCAGAAATGTGCTGCCTGTGTAATGGTTCCCCTACAGATCTGCTGCAGTCTGCTTTTTCTCTTCTCTCAGAGCAATCTTTAAGGATCCAATAAATCCAAACACCACTGGGAACAGCCTCTACCCTCATATCGAAGTCAGAACAGTTCCAAGGCGAGGCAGGTAAACGGGGGAACACAAAGGCTGCATAAAACCTTTGCACCCCCATCGCTGTCAGGATTTAAAAATCAGGTGATGGGACCAAAATCCCACAACAAAATAAAGCAGACATTTTCACTCATAGTTATAATGTACACCAGATAATTAACAAGATAAATATCAATCAACAGCTTTTAGAGAATTCACACGTGGCTTTCCACGGTGTTTCCTTGGAAAGAAAAGCTTTCAACGCTTTCCATCACGGTTCCTTGGTGCTTTAGATCACAGGCACTACAGAAGGACAGAACTTTGCTTTCCCAACACTCTGGGTGGAGCCTGGCTCTCCCAGGAGCTCAATGCCATGGAGCCATGAAAAAGGCAGTAATTAACCTCTCATCCAAAATCCAGACTTTGTGCAGTCCCTTCATGGCTAAAGACTCCAGGCAGG
Source organism: Pardalotus punctatus (assembly GCA_013400915.1). Classification (NCBI taxonomy): domain Eukaryota; kingdom Metazoa; phylum Chordata; class Aves; order Passeriformes; family Pardalotidae; genus Pardalotus; species Pardalotus punctatus. The sequence continues at coordinate 98,327 of VZTX01020280.1, forward strand.
TGTAGGAGGCTGCAACCTTCCCTGCCGGAAGGGCAGGGCACAGCAGGGAGTTGGGGGGATTTTTACAGCAAATTCCCACCCCCCAGCAATTCAGGGGAAGAAGTGCAGTGGTCTGGAAGGCACAGGACTGTGGGAAGCTCTGTCTGCAGCAGAACCCAAAAGCAGGACAAGAACTGGATTTTTTTAAGAAAACAACCTGAAATCTGCGTTTCTATCGTGGATCCGAATCTCTGATCCCAAAAGGTACAAAGGTGGCTTCAAGACACTAAATAATTTTTGATTTATCTCCTGAAGGTATAATACAGACCAGATTTAAATGCCTACATTTTCTTTAGAGGATTTTCTGTTGATAAGACAACAAATAATAAAGCAAAGGGGCTGACATTAAAAAAACAAGCAAACAGAAAAGCTCTCAAACATCCCTGGGAACAAACCTGAAAGAGAAAATATTGATGTTTTATTTAGAATCATCCCCAGTACTGCAGGCTCAGTTCATGCTGGCACCATCCCTGCTGCTGAATTATAAACCTCTCAGAAAGCAAGGCTATAATTACAGCTGGGTGACACCTGAACTTTCCATGGCCAAACATTTCACAGGACATAATTTCTGCATGAGATTTCACGGCACATTGTAAAGCCTTGAACTTCTTCCATCACACTGGAATTTTGCGATCCCCTTTTGCCAAGACGTAAATGAATAATTATTGGTAAGTAATGATAAAAATTAATTACTTTCCATTTGAGCAGTAGAATCAGTAAGAAATCTCATTTTATATTGTTGGTACTGAGGCAAAGGCTAGAGGAGAGTGGCCAGCAGTGTTATCTGCAATGTTTTGTTACAGACAGTGATAGCTCCTGCTTTAGAGGAGAGGGCATTTCATATCTGCTCCAGCTTTCAATCACATCTTTTCATTAGCGATGACTGAACCTCAAAACCTGCTGGAGATGGTGCAGATGAGCACTTATAAACCTGGATGGTTATCTGGAGCTTATCTGAACAACTTTTATCAGCAAAATTGCAATGGGAATTTCATAAGAATAGTTTTCCTGGTTCTTCCTTTTCCTGATTAGGTGCTGCAAGAGCTTGTATGGGGCTGCTGCCAGAATGGGAACCAAACCAGCTCATTTCATCTGCTTTCCCAAGTGTCTTAGGGGATGCAAAAATTAGCACTGTGGCAACATCACAGCAAATCAAGCTATTCCTAATTTCCAGGCAAAAATCAGAAAGACAGAAAAGCTCACTAACTATAATCGGGTTTTTCTATCTCTCCAGTCCCCCCTGCCCCTCCTTCCCTATTTATATCATAAAACTAGGAAAAAGCAAATTGAGACCAGGTATGGGAAACAGCTTCCAAGACTGAGCACAACTGGATTGAAAAACAGAGGAAAATGAAAGCCTGGTTATTTGGGTCAGTTAAAATTGGACAAAGCAAATTAGTGGAAAACAGAATATAGAGAGAACAATTTTGAACTGGCTGGAGGGTAAATACAATGACCTGATGGAAGCATCCATTTCCAGCACACTGAATTCCCCTGCACAGCAACAGCTTTTACCAGCAAGAACGTGGACAACTGGAAAATCAGATGCCCAGTTAATGCTGGTTTCCCTTCCTGCAGCTCTGCCCACCGAAAGCATCTCCATCCATTGCCAGGGGCTGCCAGCTGGCCCAGGATCCTCAGGGAGAGGGAAGGGGTGAAGCTCAGCAGGTCCCTCCCAGGGACAGAGCTCCTGCTACTGCCACCCCCAGCTCAGACACAGCAGAGCCCAGGGGCTGCCAGGACCCATTTAATGCCGTTTCTAAAGTCAGCACAGAGTGGATCGTGCCTCTGACAAACAATGGCAATAAAATTGTTTTCATAAATACTTCGAAACAGGTTTAGGCCACCTAGTACATCTAGAAATTAAACACCTCGCAATACTTCCTTTCCTTTTTGATTGGTTTGTTGTTTGGTTGTTGTTTTTTTGTTTTTTTTTTGTTTTGTTGTGAGTTGGGTTTGTTTTTTTTTAGGAAACACATCAATTAACAGATATTGCCAAAGGCAGGCTTTTTGCTCAACAGCTGTTCTCTCACTCTAAAAAAGCAGCAGAATACATTGCAGACAGAAAAAGTCTCCCTCACTATGGGCTGGAGTTAGGTAACAGAGACCAAAAAGAAGTTCCAAGAGTGATCAGCCTGATACTCATTTTGTAGAAGTTCTTTTCCCTTTACATTGATTTTTCTCCTCTGAAATGTGAGATGTAGTTCAAAATATCCCATGTGGCATGTCAACTTCATTTACCCACTGCATTTCTAATATGTTTTCCTCATACCCTTCTATCCCATCACAGCAATTGCTGTATGCCACAGCATGCTATCATGTTTTATGCAGAATTTCACAGCGAATTCAATGGTGACTAATGCTTAAAAAGAGCTGCCACAACATGGCCCTACCTTTTATTATAAAAGCACCTACCCAGGGTTTGAGATCTGGTCCTTAAAGAGGAACAGTTCCCCAATTTCTACCACTCATTTCCAAGTGTGGGAGGGGGCCCACAACAAAAACTCAGTTCCAAGTACCCGTCAAAGATTCACATCCAGATCTGAATTTCGATCTAGGATTCATAACAGCTTCTTCCTTTTAAACTGTTCAGAACCAAAATGCTGCATCCACACGTGCAGAGCTGGTAGAGTTTCCCTGGCAGGCAAAACTCAGTGAAGTTCCCGCCATGAAACACTGCCAGCCTCTCCAACATCCCCGATAACAAATCCCACTTTAGAGGGAGAAGTTGTGTGAGTCCCCTGTGTAAAGCAGAAGCTGACAATCTGTTGCTCATCACTTTGCTGCTGGTTCTGTCTGCATTCCACTCAAAAATGAGCAATCACCATTAAACTCCATTGACACGACCCAGCCAATATAAGACGCTGCAAACGATATAATCCCAGTTTATAAAAATATTAAAGCTATTAAGAGAACAAACATTTTCCCATTTGTTAATCGCATCCAGCAAGACTTGCAGCAGGGTTTTGCAATGCGATAAATATTCAGGAGCTGGGAATTGGCCGTGTTACCAGCTTTGCAAACAGTGCTCTTTAGAAAAGTCCTTTAGAACGGGATGTAGGTGGCAGTGTCTTTTCTTCGTTGACTGTGAGGGAGTACAAACAATTAGCTCAGTTGGGGATGAATCATCCTTAATGCTTCCAAACAGGAATTTGCCAAATTATATACAACATTGATTATGTTTCCTAGTGCAAGAAGATACAGTTTTAATTATATGACAATTTTTCATTCTTATTGCACAAAATTGTTGCTCCAGACAAAGAATGTCAACTGCTATTGTGACATTCCCTAATTCTTGCCTCTTATCTCATATTAGCAAAGACCCCTGAACAAAAGGGAGAGTGACTGTTTTGACTTTAATTTTATATGCAGCAGTATTTAAATAACAGGTAAAGTTTAATGCTAGATGAATTTAAACTGTCTCAGCAGGCCCATAGCAGTCTGTCTCTCCTCAGAGTTGTGGGAACACTGAATATATATACATATATCTATATGTATACATACATATATATATATACACATACCTGTCTACACCAAATTTTAATCTAAGGATCAGGCGTGGTTCCTGCCTTGTCATCTTTCTCTGTCTCCCTTCACTTTGACAAAACAGAAACAAAGTTAATGCTGCATTATTTTATCTACATCTGTTCTGGATGTGTGTGGCGATTGAGGAGAAAAACTTATGGGCTGCTCATATATTTTTATGTCTTTAAGATTTTGGAATCAGCTGCTCTGCATGGTAAATAACAGCTCTCAAAATAGTTCACTTTGTTGGCAGGTAAATTGCATTATTTGAGTGTGTAAGGTCAGGAAAGGCTGATCTTCTGGACGTCAGAAAAGGAAAGTGGTGACCATTATGAGTAACTGTTTGCAGTAAAAAAAGAAAGGAGGCACTGTCTGCATGCCAAAATGTGGAAGTAGATTACAGAGGAGAGAGCTGCCACCGGCATCTGAAGACACAACAAAAGCAAGACACTAAGAAATGGAAATTCAGAAAGAATGATTATTCTAGGAAGGAGAAATAGTCCGGTCAAAGAGATAGAGGATTGAAAACCCCAGAACTGAACAAGAGTGTAGGCAGCAGGAAGATGGGATCCACTTCTAATTTGGGCTGTATTCTACCTGCTGCTTGTACAGAGACAAAAAGGGAATTTACTGAAATTTTCACTACATCAGACATATTCACCCATTCCTAAACTGTTTTTCAGATGGGCTCACGATGACCTTCGAGTGGCAAAAGCCACAAGGGACATATTACTGGCATTCCCACACAGAGATGAATTCTGTAGGTGACATTCATCATGCCTTGTTAACCGCATTTTGCAGTCTCCCCATGCGATATCAATGTCTGAACTCCCACGGAGTTTGATGGGAGCACGATCAGGTCTGCTATCTGTCACATCAGTAATTGCTACACGCATTAAAAATTAACAATCTAATTTGAAGGAGTGGCTTGTGAACTGAAGCTTTATTGGGTTAAAAGCAACACTTCCAGCAAGAAACATGGTTTATCTACTGCTAAATCCACTGCTTCCCATTGCTGTAAAAATGAGATCTCTCTCTCCCATCTGCAATATATATAATCTATAAAGTCCCTGATCCAATGATATACTCTTAGACTTGAAAGTTTAGACTGATGTTTTGCTTGAGATATTACAAAAGCTTTCTATTCCCATCAGTAGAAATTCGTGTCCTGTCAACACAAAATTGACTGTTAATGTACTGAAATAATTTAGTTGGGAGAAAAGACAACTAATGCAATTATCCCTGAATGGTTTAGATATTAATGTCTCTAGAGCATACTAAGTGCCCCAAAAGCCAATTGTAGCTTCTTGGAAATAAACCTTTAATCCTCTGCACCCCTCTATAAGAAAATCCACCTGGGAGCTTAAAAAGAGAGAAGAAGCCAAATTTTTATCCAAATTAATAGAGAAGAGCTTAGTTTACACAGGCTATTATCTGCTCCTCATTTCTGAAACTCAGCAACACATTCAGAAGTAACAAAATGCACTGACCTTTTCTAAGACATTTTACAGTCCCATGATCATGCCATTCATACACCTAGATTACCAGTCTCTAATTAATATTCCCAAACAAATCAACATAATCATGACCTAAAAGTTTTTTTCCCCCTGGAGCATTTTTTTGTTGCTGTATTAAAAATAGAATCTTGGGATCAGAGCAGAAGCTGAAGTGAAAAAGGAGACAAATTAAGGTATTTTTTAATGTTTCTGATACCTTTAATCATGCATTTTACATATATGTGTGCACACCCACATGCTTTTAACTACACTGGTGGCCGTGCACAGATATTTGAAACAAGCTTCCAGAGAAACCACTACACCTCTTAATTTGCAGCAGGCAAAATCAGGTGGAAGCAGGCTCTGCGCAGGTGGTTTGATTGAATCAGCTGCTAAAACTCACAGCCAGTTCCCAAACTGTCTACTTAACACTGCCTCCAACAAGCCCTGCTGTCCCACAGTGCGGTGCCATCTGTGCCTGCTTAGTGCGCAGCTTTTCCTCCTCCTCCCTCACATGTTTAGGTTGTACCCCAAAGCCTCTCTTTCCTGGCCCTCCTCCCAAGGTAGCTTCTCATTACTGTGGCAGCACACAGGAACGGGAGAAAGGCATGTCAGCCTTGTGCCCAAAATATGATTTCTGTAATGAATATGTTTCTTCAGGCAATTCCCCGCTCTTAGCTGCTCTGCTAGATTTTAGGATTACTGGTTTAAGTTGCAGTATATTAAACTGTCACTTAAAAAAAAATCCTAATGAAAAATGAAGCAGCTGAAATTGGTGAGCAGTAATAAGAGCTGATCACTGTGGAGATTAAAAATAGTCAGTGATGACACTGGGCTGTACGGAGAATATTCCAGCAATTTTGTGTGCTTGATTCCCAGTGCTGTAGGTGAGGGGAGAGGAATCCCAGGATATGATCAGCTCTTGGGTGAAGATTTCTTCATCTGCTTTACACAGTCTCTACCATAAGTGGTGACTATGAAGTTTTTATTACCCAGAAACACAGGCTCATCTTCTCACTCCCTGAAAGGTCGTGCAGGATGGGATTGCTGTGCTTCCCAAAGCCACACGCATTCACACAGTCCTTACGCTTCCACCTTGGAGGATTTTGGAGATATTGGCGCATTCCATAAAAAGCTGAGAGAGCTCTAAATGTTTCATGGATACAGAAATCTGAGCAGAGAACGGAGGCCCAGCAGGAGAACATCTGCAGAGTCTGTCCACACGTCCCTGACTCCAGAAAAGCCTCAGGCAGAGCTTACCCCACACCACAATTCAGCCCCAAAGCAGAATTCCACAGGAGCAGATTTCTGTCGCTGTATGGCTTGAGGCTCTGGACCACTGGAAAACAAGTGGCTCCACAGATCAAAACTTGCCTCTGAAATTCCCGGAGTGCCTCATTTAGGAAAAATTTGGATCCGTGGGATCCAAAAGAATGAAGGTTCAAATTCAATTGTATTTTTCCAGTATAATTTTCCTTTGTATGCAATACTCCTTTGGCCTCTTGAAAAAAGGCTTTTAGTTGACCATAGATAGTAAGAAAAGAATATCTCTGAATTAATCTTGGGTTCTTCCCTCCCTTTTATTTTTTCACTTTTCCGACAGCAACAATATTCCCCTGATTACTAAATACCCTACAACAACTCATTACTCAATAACAGCAAGAACTTTACCATTTTATAGAACGTACACTGAGGAAGTGCAGGCTTCTCAATAAGGCTAAACAAAATATCAAAACAGATGAAGGTCATTCTGTGCATGCAGAAAGCCACTGCAATAACTATGTAATGATTCACATTCCTGAGTAATTTCAGATATTAAATCCAGGCAAACAGAATTCTGAAACGGTCAAGTGAATGCCTGTGGAGAGGTTTTGTCAAAGAAAAATAAACTATGAGGAGAAAGCTACATGCCTGGCAGACATTTGATTATTCTATAAAATTTGTGAGTAAATTTGTCCATGAATTAAACTTTACTTTGTTTTAGGAGTGGTAACTTGAAACAGATCCCTTATTGACCAAATTGTGTTTCCTTAAAATCTGCAGTGGACACTCCCTACAGTCATTGAAAACAGACTGGGATTAACCCTGAATATTCCTGGGTTTCTTTGTATATGGTTTATTATTTTAGCTGTATAAAAATAAAAAATACACTAGGCCATTATTTGTTATAAAAATATCCTGAGAATTTTGATGGCAGTATAAACAAAACAAAACAGGTCTGTTGCCAAGACAGTTGACATAATCTTGAAAAATAGAAGTTTAGGCCTTCAGTTCATGTGAGGAGCAGAACAAGCAATCTCTTACATCCCTACCTGCAAAACCAGGGGTAATAATGTTCGTATCCTCCTGTGTTCTGTCTCTCTTGTCTATTTAGACTGTAAAGTTCCAAGATAAGACTTGTTCCTTTTTGCCATTCCTGTAGAATGAAACAGATAAAGATTACACTGTTAGAATAAATATCCATTAAATGCTTTAAGTTGAAGATGCATTTAGAAAGTTCAGCTGTACTAAAATCAAACTTCTTAGGTTTCTAAAATTGTGCTGGACACCTCGTGAGAGCAGCTTTACCTTGGAGTTAAGTAATTTATACTTTTGGTTTTGGTATGTCAAGTTTATAATCCCTACACACAGGATCCCCAGGATCCCATGTGTTATTTATAGCCTCTGGAGAAGATAAAGTAGCATTAAAAAATCAGAATAATTTTCAAAAACTCAATTTCCACACTGTTAAATCTCATAACCTATCCAAACCCCCATCAAATACTTTCTTTCTAATTTTTTCTTGTTAGAGTAGCTAAAATTTATTGACATCTCAATGACTTTGACTTGGGCAAACTTAAATAAAGATGGTAGGATGCTAAAAGAAAGTGTCATGTCCCAACCCCCAAAATGGACACAAACTGAAGTTTTAGTCACAGAGTCTTAAAAAGTAAAACAAATGCTGAGCTAGGGCCAGCCATCAATACTGAAAGGACAAAGTGAAATATTAAGATTGTGTGGCATTCAGCAGAAGCCACAGATCTGAAATTTACCTTTAGTATAAATGAAAAGCAAAGCAGAGAAAAACAAACCATGTCAAGCCAAAAACTCACTGTACCTCACAGTGAGATATACTGACTTGGCAGGATACCAAAAATACAAATAATATTCATTCTGTGCACTGCTTTAACGTAATCCACATTGTGGTTAACTTTATCTTGCTAAGGTTGCTATGAAGAGAATGCATTAAAAACTGATGGCATTTCCATGTAACTTCATGCACGCTTGGCTTGAACAACATGGTAGTGAAGTTATTCTTCTTTAATGCTATTTTTGGTATTTTGGGGCAAAAGAAAATTCTTCTGAACTCCTCAGCTAAACCCAAAGAGACAAGGATTCTGTCTGAGACTTTTGTTACGTTAAGGACAGCAGATATCCCTGCTGGAGGAGGTCAGTGTCTGATTCATTCCCGAGTTCCATTACAAATCAGTTCGATGAAGAATGAGGTATTGAAAGCAGATTTTAAATCTAATTGAGCATAAAAGGTTTGCCAATTTCCAAGACTGAGCTGAATCATATGAAATTCAACACCCACTAAATATTATTTCTCTCAACAGGCTGCAGGAAAGAGTTTTAATGATTTTACTTTCTCAGACTGAGCCAGCAGATACCCAGAAAAGATCAGTGTAATTGCTATTCCTAATTTAACGTATTTTAAATTATTTCAAGTATTAAAATGTCATTCACGTGGCAACCAGAGGATACGAGGCAGAGGGAAGTTAAAAAACAAGATCCCCATCGTGAACACGAGTCCTGATTCCCTACTTCGCTCCTGGCTCTGGGATACTAAAGGGGGAGAAGCTCTTGTCAGCATCACCAAGTCCAGTTACTAATATTGGTCACCTAAAGACAAGAATCTGGGCATTTTCAGCTTCATCACCACTGTCTAATGGTTGGCAGAAGGAAGTTGGTAAGAATTGTGCAAGTTTCTGTTCATGGCTATTAAAGGTTTTAGAAATGCTCCGTCACACGGAGCCAGCTCTGTGGTTTGCTGAGGGCTGCCCTGGGCAGCACAGGATGCGTGAAATCCTTGTCCATAATCTTTTCTGGGAGCCTAGAGCCAGGCAGGCTGAGTTCCCTTGGAAAACGACTCAAGTCCACCAGGAAATTGGGCTAGTCATCCTGTTTGTACGAGGGAAGGTTTTAATTAACTGGAAAGTCTAAGATTCAGAATGTTCTGATTTTTGAGTCCCTTCTGCTTGTAACTTCATGCATCAGCTTGATAACATTAATACTTAATAAGCAATATGCTTATCATCCTGGGCAGAGTGAAAACGGGCAGTATTCTGAATTTCTGATGCCTATTGTACATGGGAAATATATGAGAACTCATCTTTTTGCTTATGGCTCTGGAATTGTATACTCTGCTCGGCACTCGGTATTTCACTTAGCAAAGGACAGCACTTTATAACTATTAAATGCACTGCCTTAGGGATGTGGTAACCCATTGACTTGACAAGTCTTTTAAAAAATGCTATAGTCAAACAGCAAGGCAGGATACATAGGATTTATCTGATAAGCTGGAAAGTCCCTAATGACCCCAAACACTTCAGGCAACACTAAGTATAAAAGTCATTTTGATGAACCTGCAAATCACATATAAATCAGGAGAGAATTTTTGTGTCCAAATATTTTTAAAGGCATATATTTCCACTGTGTCTTCTTTTTCGCCCTCTACAATTCCCTTGACATGAAAATATAAGAAATCATTGTCTTAACCGATCTGAATTAAACATTTTTTTTCACTTTGGCTCCCTACCTCCTTTTTATGGCTTCAATGGGAAAATGGCAGCCTTCACTCATTTTCCTTTTTGACATCTTTCAACAGGACATGTTTTTTCTGGGATAATTTAAATTTACAAAAGGGTAGCCAAAAATGACTCTTTCCCACATGACCATGGGGATGCTATGCTAGTACTGAGGATGATTTTAACTGTATGGTACATGCAGAAATGACAGGAGTAAGCGACACGCTCTGTTCAGGGTGCCAGTGCCTGCCAGTCTGCTATTCCAACAATATTCTGTAATTAATGTTGAGTGAGCAATAAAGAAAGACCCAAGAGAAAGGCAAATCTGCTTGTTTTCTTTTCATTATGGATGACTATGCAAGAGGAAAGCAGGAATATTCTGACAGTGCAGCTAAGATCTGGAAACTGTACATCTGTTTTGATCATTTGGATCCCAGCATTCATAAAGATGAGCAGTTTATTATGCTCGGTGCCATTTGTCAATACATCTTTCCCTATTTGTCCCTGCTGAGATTATGGCTGCTACAAACCTAACAGCTGGCACCAGCACTGACAGCCCAGGGCCAATTTATGGAGCTCAGCTGGTGAAATACTGACCACTTCTGACACAAAAGAATGACGCTGTCCCAGCCACCCAGCTCGCTGCCCTTCTGCTGCCTCCTTTGCTCCTTCTGGCCAGGCCAGCGAATCCTCCTGCCAGTGCTCCCAGCTCCAGCAATGTTCCCACCCCTCCCAGTTTGGGAGGCTCTTTGCCACTCACCCTCCCAGTTTTCCTTCTGGCTGCTGCAGCGCAGCTGAGTTTTGTGCCCTGCCCACACCATCCTGACACCCAAACCGCCCTCTTGAAATGCGGTTGGGAGCACACATCCTCCTCCTCCTCCCTGCCTTGAGAACTGCATTGGAAGTTCCAGGCTTTTCCCACTAAAGGAGCCCCATTTATAATTGAGAAAGGAATATTTTTTTCTCAGCTGAGCAAGCCTAAAACTATTGACAGCCTCTCTCCTTTCCCCCTGCACTGTCCCTAGGGGTGGAATTTCACCGAGTACAAATGAGATTTTGTATTAAGGGTGAAAAGATGCTCCATGTTTCAACTGGCACCACTGTGAAGGTCATGCAGCTCTCCAGCCTGCTGCCCAGTGCTTTACAGTGTGTGTGGTGAGATTTTTGGTGGCATATCAGACAGACCCTGTGCTGGTTTTGCTTGGCCCAGATTTTCCTGGGGGGGGCACACACAGGTGGCTCCTGGGGGACGCTTCTGGAAGCTTTCACCACGTCCAGCAGAGCCATTCTTCGATGGCTCTGAAGATGGACATGCTGCTGGCCGAGCCCGGGCCAACTGGAGATGGTGGTTACACCTGTGTGATAACACCTGTGTGATAACATACTCCAGAAGAAATCAAAACAATGGGCACAGGCACTTCTTTTGAGGAAGAGGAGAAGGTGAGAATATGTGAGGGAAACAACATGGAGACACCAAGGGCAGTGGAGAAGGAGGGGGAGGAGGTGCTCCTGGCCAAGAATCCTTGGCTGGCCGTGGTGATGACCATGGTGAAGCAGCAGAGATCCACCCACAGCCATGGGGAGGTGCCCATGATGGAGTGGATGGATGCCTGGAGGAAGCTGTGATCCAGTGGGAGTCCCAGTGGAGAGAGACCTTGTTCCCAAGATGGAACAGCCTGGCCCCGGAGGGCTGCACCCCGTGGATGAGGGGTCCACACAGCAGCAGGTTTGGGAGGAATGTCTGCCCGTGGGGAGAGGCTCACGTTGTGGCAGGTTTGGGTGGGCTGCTGCTCGTGAGATTTGGACCCACCCTGGAGTTCATGGAGAGCTGGCTCCTGTGGGAGGGATCCCAGGGCTACAGAGGCTACAGACTTCTCTCCCTGAGCAGTGGAAGAAGATCTCATTGATGAATGGACCAAAACCCCCGTACCCAACCCCCCTGGGTGCTGGTGGGGAAGAGGGAGGGGGCTGAGGGACAAACGGTGTCTTTGAGGACTTTATTTTATTCTCATTATACTCCTCTGACAATTTACAATAAATCACTTTGCAACTTTAAATTCAGCCTGTTTTTCCCTCAGTGCATCTTTCTCCCAGCTCCTCAACTCATGAACCCTTTGTGTGTGTGTGTGTTAACTTTTCTTCCCTCTCCTCTGCCCAGCTGTGGCAGGGGAGAGCAGAGAGAGCAGATGTCGCAGGTCCCTGGCACTTGGCCAGGGTCAGACCACGACAGACCCCCAGTTGTGCTGTCCTGGCCCTCCCACCCTTCCTGTGCAGAAATTGCAACAGGCAGTCCCTTGCTACCCTCCACCTTCTGTGTTCTTGTTCTGTGCATCAGCATCTCGTGCTTTTAGATCCCCACCATACCATTTTTTGGCACACAGGATACACCACACGCCCCTGGCTGGCACAGTTTCTATTTTCTGTCCCCCGCATTCCAGCTGGAGCTGTGTGTATGAACTAACCAAATCCCACCCTTAGTCAAAGTCTACAGGTTGGATTTTTGTGATTTAAAGTCTACAGCTTTCTCATTAGGTGAAGTCTTGAACAGTTCTGGATCAGAACGGATTCAATTAAAAGTTAGGAAACACTTGTGGGCCCCATGCCTAGCATGGTGCTATTTCATCTCTCTTTGAGTGTCACTTGTTCTTGCCACTGCCAAACCAAAAAAAAATGACAAAATTAAGTACACAAGAATTCACAAGTCAAGCTCTCAGGCCATTTCCTCCAGTGTCTTCTCCTTGATGCACCTTGGAGTAAACAGGGCACAAAATGACACAACTGCTCTCATCACAAAAATGTTCCATATTTGCACTTCAGCTCAGTAAATGAAACTTTCTGTAAGGCCATAGAAAATGTTTTGTGTAGCATGTTCCTGTTGTCTTACTCCTGGGGAAGGGAAGTGTCCTTACAAGGCTGGTGGGACCTGAATGCCCTGTTTGCTCCTGGAGGATCCCAGTTCTGTGAAGAATTTTCTATGGAATCATGCTTGTGACAGCTTTGCATTGCAGCTTTTGGGAAGATTTCACAAGCTAAACTGTTCAATAAATAATCCTTTGGAGCCACAACAGCGTTCAGAAAAGCTTTACAAGTTGGCAACTTGTATGCAGGGCAGCCACTCTGAATAGATTTGAGAAGCTGAAGGTCTTGCTTGGGCAGATAAAGTGTCATTTTACTGGAACATGGTGTAAATTATAGAGATAAGATACAAATTTCCCTAAAATGCTACTTTTTAATGTGGTTAAATCTATCAAATGCTTCAAAGGGGAATGTGCAAGCAAGGCCTTCTTTGCAAGAGAGCACAGCTTGTATCTACAAAGGATATTTTGCAGAACTGCATTGCAGGCAGCCCGGGGACACTGTGTTTATACGGATTGTTCCAGTTCTGTAGTTACCTGAACCCCAGATCACCAAGAAGGATTTACTTTGCCCCAATGAGGTACTTTACAAACAAGATCTCACTACCCTCACAGAAGAGAAGTTAGGCTAATTTGTCCCACTAATAGTTTGAATTTTCCTCTTAAGTCTCTACAGAAAAAAAACAAACAACCAGTAAAACATAGCAATACCAGACTAATAATCATCAACCCAGACTCAAAGTTTCAAACCATGTCAAACAAACATTTCTAACACAGAGTTTAAGTCTCCAACTAAATACACTTAAAGCTTATTTTACACAGATGCTGTTGCTGCAGCTTAAAATCTACAAAACTTTTGTGAAATTAAGCCTGCTGGATCCTAAAATAGACTTCCAAAACTGAACAATCTAGTCACAGAGAAAATGTGTATGCAAATCCCAGGCAAAATATGACAGCCTTGCTTTCTAGGCTTCACAGACAGATCAGTCCATCGGTGATAATTAGCTGAGGTTAATTCCACTAGCACCTGGATTGTAAGAGAAAGCAAATCACTAATTGAAAGTTGAAAATGGATCTGGGCATCAGCAATACAGTCTTTCTGAATGCCTGCTGAAGAAGAGAATAAAGTAATGTGTTAATCTATATGAAAACAAAGGACACCTTCATTAGTGCTCGTTTCAGCAGTCACTGCATGACACTGCTGTTGCATATGAATGACTGAATAAAGCTGCTAATACAGCAGGACCAGATTCTGCCCCTGTAAACCAATTCTAATCTCAAGTCCACCAGCCTAGAAGTTGGTGATTTTACACCTTTCACTATTTATTACTATACAAGTGGTAAAAAGTAAATGTCTGCCATTTTTTTGTTCCAATATTTTAAAAACTGCTAAAAAAAATTTCAGAGTTCTCCTCACCATTGCTGCTCATCTGCTGCCTTCATTTGGCTTGTGAACTGCCAGCAGAAGGTTTGGCAATGCAAATTTTTAGTGGCATGCAGCTGCACCACAGGTAGCTACAGAAACAAACAGGTAGAGTGCTTTTCACAGCAGCATTTCTGAAATTATTGAGATAAAAATATAACAACACAAGGATTCAGGCCCAGCACCCAGAGAGCCTGTTCCCTCATTATGGCTGTAATTCACATGAGCAGTGCTGCAGACAGCCAGAAAAGTTCCCCAGTATCCCCAGCATCCCAGTGCCCTTGGATCTCACTGCCCTACCTGGAACTGGTGGGGCTGGAGCAAAGGGACACCAAACAGAGCCCTCACCATTCTCCAGCACAAGTGCTAAACATTCCACTGCTCTCCTGCCTTCCCTGGCAAAGCCTTGGCAGAGCTGTACATGTGAAGCATGACACTGTACATGGAATTTTGCTGTTGGGAAGAGAGAACAAACCGTCTGTGACAGATGGGAGTCGTGCTGCTTAATGCAATGCTGGGAGACACTGAGTTACACACACTCAGGGTACAGGGAGGAAACAGCAGATGGACCCAAATAGGATGGAAGAGGCACTGAGCTTAAAACTTGCAGCATTTCCTCTCAAATGATCTTGTTCTACCAGAGACATTTACTAAAGAGACAAACACTGGCCACACTGGGCCCTGGAAAAAGATTTGGTAATTTAGGGGGGAAAAAAAAGGGGAATTCTGACGCATAGTACCAAGTCGAAAATGTACAGGCAGCCTTCAGATTTCTCATGCTGCTCTACACTCCTGATACATCTCCTGAGCTATTTTTTAAATGTATGTACATCTTAAGGTCTAAGATCTAACATGAATAATAACTGAAATGATACATAATTAAACATTTTGCACATCAATGTGTGATATTGATGGTTTAAATATTTCATGACTAATATGTTCAGTTAGGTTTAAGCCAAGCTACTGAGTTATTTCTCCCTCACCTCCACTGCCCTACATCAGAGAGTATTGATATAGCTTTCACCACAAGTTGAAAAGATTTCAAATCTACTTCCTGGAAAGGTAGTTAAATAATTACTATCATGCTAAAAAAAGGAACACTAGGACTATAAAGGATAAGGGAAAGGCATCTTTTTCTACCACCATGTAATCCACAGCATCCTCCTTGTGCTCAGTTTTCAGCAGTGTGAATGCTGCTGATAGAGCTCTTCATTTTCAGGACTAGTAGCCCAAGGTACCAGCCCTCAGAGCCCCTGGACCCATATCCTCTATGTCATAAAACATGGTGCCTTCTGTAATGCCAGCATTTATTTGAACCCATTTACTGCACTCGGGTTAGTCATGTCAAGATCAAGGCCTCCAGCTTGAATAAATCACTGGTTCAGCGTGTTCTCTCTGTATTGCTCTGCTGCTGGTGCTGAGTTACTAGAGAGAGAATTGCTCCTCAGGCTCAGTGAGCGAGATCTTTATTTTTAGTGTTGAGGACGAGAGGATCTGTCCTTGCTGATGACTCATGTCTGAAGGTTGTTACATTTGCAGCCTGTCAGAGGCTGTGCTACACATGAAGAGTAGGGGAAAAAAGTCCAGTGACAGCAAAACTCCTCTTCAGGTTGCCTGACTTCTTTAGTTCTGTTCAATGGAACTTTTGCTAGCATTTCCTTCTAGCTTTTTTCCCCTCTCATGCTGCACTTTCCACTATCTTTAAACTTGCAGTGCACTTTGAGGCATCACTCTGAAATGCCTTTTGATCTATCGTGTTTATTATACTTCAGTGTATCCAAAGCACTTCTCTTTAGCTCACAGATGGAAGCAGTTCTCCTTTTCCCAGTTTTCTTCTATGAAAGTGCCAGCCCCAAAAACATACACAAGAACTTCTCTTAATTATCCCAAAAAGTACAGTGGGATGCACAATGCAGAAATGTGTTACCCCTGTTACAGCACAGGAGATGCTGAAGGCCAAACCTCAGCATCACTTGCACTTCTACAACTGTTCAGAATCTCAGCATAAGGCAGAATGTTGGGAAAAGTTATCCCTGAGAGAGCTGAGAAAGCAACAAAAGCCATGAGGAATGCTCAACACCATAGTTCTGCAAAAGTTTATATTCAAGACAAGTATTCATAGGGAAACTACCAATGCCAGGGGTTTTGAAGGCATTTGCATTCCTTTGGGCAAGAGGATTGAGGAACGCAGTCCTCGTGTCAAGACTTTTATGTCACCTGAAACACCCACAGGTACAGTCCAATAAAGAAGGCAAACCACATCAGACAGCCATTCCTAGCCCCAGTTAGGGAGATATGGATATTCCATGGGGATTAACTGGTCTGTGATCTGCTTCCAGAGCTGGTATCATACACACTGCATAGTGTGCTGAGTGTGCTGTCCACGGGTGACCATAAATATCTGCTGTAATAAGGGAGATACAGTCAGTTATACAGCTGGGATAGCAACAGAAGGGCACATTCACCGAAAAAAAAATCAATTTTAATTAGGAAGACAATTATATTTTCTCCCAAAGGTTGCCAGGGTCTCAAGATTTATCTTTAAGGTGATGGAGAAGTAATCTTTTGCCATTCTATATCTACTGGGTAGCACTGAACAGTGGAACTATTTCAGGTCCAAGGAAAGACCACGAGGTCCCTCAAGGTCTTATAAGGAAAGGCAATAAAAATCACTGGCACATCATTAGCCTGTCCCCTGCAACAGCAGCTTATGATTACATCCTTTGATTTCTCCTAGCACAGGTTTGTTCAGGTTATTTCCAAACTCTCTAGCAGTGCTGGTCCAACATTGCTGCCTCCATTCCTACGAGAGCTGAGCTTTGGGCAGGTGGGTGGCTCCAGGTTAGTGACCATCTTCCCTAAAATGGGGACAAATGATACAAACTTTCAAAAGGAGACAGCTGCCTGGCCACTGAGAGTTACTTTGGAACTCTTACTAAGGAAATTTCTTCTAGTAGCTGAGAAAAGGAGCTATCCAAATATTTCTGAAGCAGCAGCCAGTGGCTGCCAAGCCCTTCCAGTGTAATGAGGAAAAGTCAGCAGTTGAAATGGACAGGAGGCACTTGATAAATATTTCTAGATGTCAATGCTTGCCTTTCTCTACTGCCACTTCCTTGCTTTCTCTGCTCCGAGTTTCCTTTCTGCTCCTCCCTGATCCCTCCCTTTGCTTCCTGGGCAGAATGTCACCAGCTCCACAGCCTTGGGTCTCCTCACATCATTCCCTCAGCACTCCCCTCTGCCAGGGGAGCCCTCGAGCTCCCTGTCAGGTAAATCAGGGAGCCTGCAAACAGCAGCCAGGCTCCATTTCCCTTCTCCTTCTTGGCTACTTGCAAGTGAAATACCCGGCATGCAACTACCAAAGCTGTGCCCTTGGGCTCAGGATCACCTGTACATTCTCATCCTTCACCCTTTGCCAGCTGAGGTTTTGCTCTGTGGCACTGCCAGGCCAGACCTGTCTTTATTTCGTGTGTGCGTGCACAAAACTGGGTGCAAACTGTTTTGGCATTGTTGGGCCCCCTCTGCCTAATAAGGGAATAAACACAAATTCCAGGCAAACCACTGAAAAATCACAGCTGGCTACAGACACTTCAATCTACTTTGATGAACACCACCATTTGTAATAAAAGAGATGAGCACTGGATCCTCCCAAGCACCACTGGAAAAAGATCTGTCAAACTATTGCCAGCGTTCACATCTTCCTCTTCTCTCTTTTATTTCTATTACAGACTTCAAACATGCTCTGCTCTGAAAACACCCCATTGATGTCAAGATGTCTTCAGCATATAAAACAAGTGCAGGGTACATAAGAGAGAGGCACAGCATGGCTCTGCAGTTTTGCATATTCTTGCAGCAGCGTTCTACTTTTTGAGATGTTGGAATTGCCAACGAGTGGCCCAAAGCTGCAGGACCTTCCAGGGTGATCAATCTGTAATTTCTACATGTCTTATTTTCTCTCTGAAATATATCCCATTATATATTGCCATGGTGATACTGCTGTGGTTTTGTTTCAAATTGTAGGCAAATCAAAGAGGAATGCTTCAGAAACAATAAAATATTCCTGTGGCTTTTTAACACCGCAGCAATTTTAAGCTGTGCAATGCATGCTATTCTATACACTCATCTCCCGAAGCAGTGAAAACCTTCTTGTCCAGCTGTCACAAATTTGATCCTGAAACATGCAAGTTATTAGCATTTTAGGAAGGCTGAAAACTCCTCGCTTCCACTGACACAGCAGTAGTGGCTCAGCACCCCAGAATTTGGGATTTGTATTTATCAGCACCCCAGAATTTGGGATTTATATTTATCAGAGCCAAAGGTCCAGCCCAGAGCAGGGTCACTGTGATCAGAACCTTTGAGTAGTTTCACACCTAACACTCTCCAACGTGTAGTGCAGCCACTGGAATAAGTTCAGAACATACTAATATTGATAAAACATATACAAGGAATTAACATCTGTCTAAATTTTAATAAGTAACAAAATAAAGCTCTGGACTGAGACTAAGAATGAAGGAATTTTGTTTCTCTCCATCTTAGTGATCTTGGAGTGTCCAAAGAGGTGTGAAAGGCCATGGAAGCAAATCCATGGAGGAAACTCAGACTTCAGAGGGACACTGAGAGATTAATTTCAGTTGTAAATAAGAAACTTGCTTATTCTTTTCTGTAGAACGCTAGAACAAGCCTTTTTAAAGCAGTGTTTTATCACTATAAATTCTGGAAAGCTTTCTGATTAAATGCAATGCATTCGGGGATGTTTTTATTATGCGATTTCAACAAACAAACTTGAGAGTAAAACTCAATTTAATTTCAGGAAGCAATGAGACAGGGTAAATTTAATAGGAACATATTGTTCCAGGCATGCTCTATGCCAGCCTGCAGACCTTGAGCAAAGCCAGCCATCTGAGAGCAGCAGGGGAGAGAATGAGAGAGACAGAGGGAGGTAAAGAATGAGAAGGAGGGGGAGGACAGCACAGGGAAAGAGACAGATAAGAGAGGAAAGTTCCTGTCAGACTTTTCTGTGATGAGAGAGAGAGGAGCTGAACACTGTGGGAGAAAGAGATATGAGGGAGACTCTGAGCTGACTGTGTATAAAATAAAAACAGTACATACAGCACAAGCCCAGACGCCATCCAACTTTCACAAAGTCAAGGGAAAGACTCCTCTAATTTATCTGGTGGCATTGCTCAAGCTGCCAGTAAATAAAGCCAGCCCCTGTCCCTCTCTTGTCCCTGTCTTGACAATGGGAAGGGGCTGAAAAGCACCGAATGACACTGCCTGACCCTCCCTAACCCAAGCCATCAGGTGACAGGGAGGGGTTCCCAGGAATTCCACTGGGATAGTTTTTAACCAGGGGTGCTCCCCAGGCCCTGCTGGCACCCCAGAGAAGCAGTGGGGCAGGACCAAGCCACCCAACCAATAATGTTTTCTAGAGCAGGTTGTAAGATTTCAAGGGCTTCGAACAGCACATTCTCTATCAAGAGGTTTTCAGCAAGTTTGAGTGAAAAGCAGAAAATAAAAATGCTCCTAAGCCCTCTCAGGGGAGACACCAGCTTGTGAACAGAGCTCCAACATCCCAGCTGACAAACTTGTTGTTGTTCTTTTGTCCTTCCTCTCTTCAGCTCCCATCTCCTGATAATTTTGTTTATTTAACCAGATAGCAAGAACTCTGGAACAGAACCTGTGATATTGTATTTAAAAAGACACCACATGTGTGTTTGGTTTGAACAGCACTGCAAATGAGAACGTTGAGCACAAAGACTTCACCCTGATGATTCTCAAAACTCAGCTGAAGTCCCTGGGACGCAGGACGTTCAGTCTGATGTACAGACAGAGGATGAGAATGAATGTTACCAGGTATAAGCAGCTGAGCCTGTAAATATCAGTTGCTATGGCAATGTATACATTGAATTCCTCAGCATAGGAAAGGGCTCTGTGCTTTGTGGAGCCAGTTTGTGTCTGGAACACCAGTACTGGGCTGGCTCGTGGGACAATGTGGAGTCAGGATCTCTTCATGTCAAATCTTAGCTCTCACAACATCTGCATGTGTGAACTTAGGCAGATAATTTAGGAGATGCTGTTTCTACTCATACTCTTGTTTATTATTCCAACTGTTCAAATCAAACACTTGTCAAGGTTATAGAGCCCCTCTTGCTCAGAAATTATTTTGGTAAAAGGCTTGTGTTAAAATCTATTTTCTTCTCAGGATGGTGAAGATCAACCAACTTTTATAACTAAAGTAGCACATTTATAAATAATATAGGTCCTTAAATTTATGTTTATTTAACTGGAAGGGCATTTAAGGCACTTGTAGATTCTTTTGGAAATCCTTCCTTCAAGTAAGGAAATTTTCAATGCAGAGCTCTTTCTCTATTAACATGTTCTCAGTTGCTATGTGGTTATCCTGCGATGTACAATGATTTATGAACACAGATAGGATTAACTCTGACCTTGTGAAAACCACCAACTTCCCTCTTCCTTTTCTCCTCACCTGAATAACTTACTGGACCCCTTAAACAAATTAAAGAAATAAGTAAGAGTGACTGGAAACACTGCTGGACTATTTAAGTAAGCCTCAGAGAACTCCAGTGGATAATTTATTCTTGTGAGAAACATAATGATCACCCAACAAGTTTGGTTAGGAAGGTGGTTTATCAGGCCACCTTGATATACTAGGGCAAAAAAATACACAGAACACCTCCTGATGATGGATTGCAAGATATATTAATACAGAAAAGGATTGAGATTTACTTTCAATAGTAGATTAAGGTGCTCCAATGCAGCCAAGACTAGTTCTTTTAAAACAACAGGGACTGAATTTCTTCTAGATAAGGACTTAATTTTTATTGAAAACCTACCACCTTCAAACTGCTCAAAAGTTGAAGCACTATAAAACTGTCAAATAACACCATTATTAAAAGCTTTATTTGACAAATCTTCCACTGCTGGGATAACTTGTGTGTTTGCCTTCTCTCTCACATGAAATAAAATCATTCACTTATGCAAACTGCTGACAGGAACGGAAACGAATGGGGTTCTCGGTGCAGGGTGAAACACACTATCCCCTTTCTGCAGCTTAATGGAAACCAGCGTTATTCATAAATCACGGGGCACTCACACCAGAGAGCTGCTCTGCTGCTGCTCGCACAGGACTTCGGGAGATCTTCGGGATGGACTCGGGAAGCTCTGAACACTGTTCTGGAGTAGCTGGTGATTTTTCAGGAGCAGCATCTGCATGGAAGTGTTCACGAGGAGTAAAAGCGAGTGAACAATGCCTGACAAGCAAATGTAGGATTTCCTTTAACCTCATCACAAAAAGGTGTGAGTAGCTCTGCTCCACGGTGTGATAGTTAGCCTTTTATCTGTGCCCACTGACCTTTCACCAGCACTTGCTATCGATTCATAGATTTTTTAAGGCCAATAAGGACCTTTATACTTTTCCAGGCTGACCTCCAAATTAACATAAGCTTGTGGGAGCTTTCTCTCCTGAGCATCACCTCAGAGCAGCCTGGTATGAGCAGCTGATAGATAAATACCTAACACTGCAGGAGGGATGGAGCTGCAAGTGGGTCACAAGCATTTGAGATTTACCAACTTCAAGCATCTTTGAAATACTCCCAAATATCAGGAATCTTTGCATCTGGAAATGCCCAGGGAAGTTTCTTGCTGCTTTCATTTTTTAATAAGAAACAACTTCAGATTCCTAGCCAAACCTCCAGAAAAACTGCAGGACGTGCCTGATTAGGCAAGTAGGCAAATTCCTTCCTTGGGAGACCCCCCACAAACACCACATTTTCCAGTACACGCTTTCCCACGGCCAAGACCTGCCTCCTCTAGTGATTGATCTCATCACAATTCTGAATGTTGCATTGGGGCAGCCTTTATGGGAAGCAGAAAATCCTGGTGGTTCCTAAACAGTCATGGCTAAATTTCGTGTGGTGCACAAATCTGGGGCAGTGAGAAACAAGGAACCCCCTGGGCTCTGGGGAGTCTCCAGCCTCAACAGGCTGAGTGAAAGCAGGAAAAATAAACCCTTCCTCAGATCAGGCTGCATTTTGAATGGGATTTAATAGAGAATTTAAACTAGCAAGGTTAGAGAAACTAAACAAAATTAGTTTTCTCTGTTGCCACATAAAGACCAGGAAAAAAATTATCAATATAGGGTAGAGCTGAGCTCAATCACACTCGGAGAAGTGAGGCTGGAAGTCCAGCTGAGCCATTGCAAGAGCATGGGAACTCTAACACACCTTCTGTAATGAATTCTGTCAATCAGAGCAGAAAGTCCCACTTGAAGTTAATGTTCCCTGAATATTTTCCCCATCCATTTTAAACCATGAAGCCTGGACCACTCCTTGGAGATCTGGGAAACATTCTGCCTATCAAAAACATTATTGGGCACAAGTAATAAAACGCTGGCAATAATAAAATTACATTTTCAGGGCCCTGAAATAAACTAACGGCATCTCACAAACCTTTGTCACGTTCTACTGCTGCATCACACACAGAGTCATTCTTATTGTTTAATGCCTTGAGTTTTATAATTGTTTACTTTCCTACCAAATAATATTTCTTTGTTTCTTTTTCCTTCTATCCTTGTGACAGGTCATTCTGGTTCTGGCTGTACAGGATTAGCTGCAATTTCCATCAGCAGTTGGTAATCTATGTTTTATTTCTGCTCTGGACTGCATCTCTAAATAAAAACTGAGTTGTTTTCCATTTGCCCTGGATTTAGTAGGTCCAGCAGTTTTAATAATATAAATTACAACTCAGCCCAGGAGATATTTTGGGTTTGATTAGCAGAGAAATATGTACATGCTTGTGAACACTGTCTGTCCATGAAAGCAAGAGTGCTTGTGGGCTATAAAAGCATGATCACAAAGGTTAAAGCATGGTTTTGGGCAGCTTAAAACCCCCTTCCCTGCAGTG
The DNA here is from genome assembly GCA_013400915.1 of Pardalotus punctatus. Lineage (NCBI taxonomy): Eukaryota > Metazoa > Chordata > Aves > Passeriformes > Pardalotidae > Pardalotus > Pardalotus punctatus. The sequence continues at coordinate 121,371 of VZTX01020280.1, forward strand.
TTTAATGGAACAACCTCCATCCCTGCTTTTCTCCTTTCTTTGGTTTCCCTACACTTCAATTCTCTTCCTCAGAATTTACTGACACCACTTCTGCTCCAGGAACAGTCAATGCCATACAAATGATAATTTCCCTTTTAATATTGTTTATTAAGGATGTGGGGGGCAGCTTAGGGGATGGACGGTCTGATTTGTAAGATTGACCAAAGAATGCGAACATCACTAAAGCAAAAACTTAGGAGGTCCATTACTCGTCCTAATGAAAACATATTCAAATCTCATTTTTGCAATTCAAATAACATTTGGAAGCACCAGGTGAAACCAAGCCCTGCATGGCAGGTATTCTGCTGTCTCTCAAATGGTGCACAAGTTACAGGAAAGAACACAGAGGGTAAACTGAGTGTGGGGAGGGATGGAAGAAAACTGAGATGCAAAGGGTTGAAACAACCCGTCAAAGGCACGGACAAGGACAATAAACCAAAGAGATCACAGATGTCCTGAGCTCCACCACTGTGAGTCATCCTGCCTCACAAGCCACTGAAGAAGTTGATGAAATTAATAGACTTTTAAAAAGACAATGAATTTATTGGCATAATATTCTCCAAACACTGCTTAGGAGAGAGCGTTTTGTCTCAAATTACTAATAATTTTAGATCTCCTCTGGCATGATTACAGCCAGTTTATTTTTCCTTTGAAGCAGAGCTACCTCCTCTTGCCTCCCTTGCCACAGTTTCACCTCAAGGTGCCCCTCAAATATTATTTGTTTATTGCCACTTGACTGTAGTTTCCCTCCAAGCCTGAAAGGACTTTGTTTTCCTGTAAGTCAGCCCAGCCTTCTCTGAGAAACACCAAGAGTGGTGTCATCTACCTGGGAGTAATTTGAATTTGGGCATCCTCAGGATCCCCCCTCTGGTGGGTGATCTCGTTCTGTGCTCTGGGTGATGCTTTTGAAATACAAGTGTGTGTGAGAAAGGGAGGGAGGGAAAGGCAGAGAAAGAAGGAAAAACCCTGTGGTACTCCAGTGCTTATTACTGGTACTGTCAGGCTTGCAGAGAATATAGATTTTCTCAGCCTGATAACAGAGAAGGAATGGTAACAGGTAATAGGAGATGAGAAAGTGTTAGAGGAGTAGCACTTTCAAGAAGTGCAAACTTAGCTCGATTTATTACAGTATTTCATGATTGACTGGGAATTCTTACTCAGATATAATGTCACGTAAAAAGAAAAACTTGTAACAGCTACGACATTTCTGGAATCCCTTTACCAGATTTTGTCAGGTGTTGAATAACTTAAATTGGAAAAAACAGGAAAGAAGATTTACAGGTAATCAGTGTTGCCAACAAATGTGGCCTACAACAGCTGGAATACTGTGGCAGAGATACCAGCCAAATCTTTGTTTCACAAATAATAATATAACCGGTGTCTCTCAAGAAACAGGCTGAATATTGTTCAGTATGTGGAGAGCTGTGTGTGTGAAACAATAAAAATTTATTGCAAAAAGCAAAAGGAATGGGTGCTTTTCTGCTGGACCTGCATTCAGCACAGCTTCTGAATATCTTTGAAGATACACTGGACTTCCACTGCAACCCTGCACCCTGTGTGGTCTGTGGGCTATAAAAAATCTGGCACGAGATGTCTGTATAATCAGAAATTAATATACAATGAGTGTTTTAGCACTAATAGCATAAAAGACAGCTTGAGTAACAATTCTGAAGCAACAGCTTCTCACCTGGGTTTCTCTGGAAAAACGCAAATCCCTGATATGCTAAAACATTCTTCACTTTTGCTCCATAATGGGGGGGACTCTGTCCCGCTGAAAGGGGACAGCTCCCTGCCAGCAAAGGTCGATACCTGCACGCCAAAGTGAGAGACCTGGACCTTGTGGGAGAGGATTATTCTTGGAACAAGGATGTGGCAAAGCCATCCTTGTCGTGCTGCAGCATCCTCTGACAGGATGGCAAAGGGGGCCTGATGTTACAGAAAATACCCTTCAGCACACTCCCACCTTTTTGGGCCAGACCACAGCACGGCTAATACTGAATTGTGCTCTCTGATCCAGGCTTTGCTCTAGCAGAAAACACATAATCCCACTGCAAAGGAACAGCAAGCACAGCTAAGGGAAAGAGGGAAAGAATTGCTCTGAAATTCTTATTTTCTGGGTTAGAGAAGGTAGAACTTGTCAGTCATATTCCAGTATCATTTCTGATTTAAAAATAGACAATGTCTATTGATGCAAACATCTTAAAAATATTTCTTTCTGTCAGTAGATAGACAATATTGGTATTTCCTTTTCCTTCTTATCTGCTAAATGCATGAATGGTATTTGTCAGTAATTTGCCTCTCAGCAGAAAATGAAAGCAGCACCTACATACCAAAGAGCTGGTAACACAAACTTGCACTTCTGTGTAAACGTATTTACACAGACTTGTGTTTGTACACACTGAGCACCGTAGGCATCTCAGGGAATTCCAACAGATTCTGTGTTTTATACATCATTTCTCTCCACTAGGAAAGCACCAAAGTAGAATATCTTTCCCCCAAATCCCACCCTGTTTCTCTAGTCAGGATTCCATCCTGAGTTTTGAGGGCATGCCCAGAATCGTAGCAGCTGGGTGAAGCTTTACTGAACGTTTTCAGCCCTTGTGTCCCCCCATGTGGGTGAAGCTTTACTGAACGTTTTCAGCCCTTGTGTCCCCCCATGTGGGTGAAGCTTTACTGAACATTTTCAGCCCTTGTGTCCCCCCACGTGGGTGAAGCTTTACTGAAGGTTTTCAGCCCTTGTGTCCCCCCATGTGATTTTGAGAGGGGATGTCAACTGCTCAGTGCTGCACACGAGGATCTGAACCCAAGAACACTCGTGCCTTTGTGCTTGGACTGCTCAACTGCTACTAAAGAACAAAGAAAATGAATATGATGGAGATACTCAGCAGGTCAGCAATATCTTGCAAGAGAGGGATTTAACTTAGACATTAATCAGTATATAATTGCTTACGTAGCATGCCTTTCTTCAGTATTAATGATTTAGCATGATGATTTACCAAGGCACTGAGAGAATGTCTGGATGGAGGGAGAAAAAGCACAGAAATATAGCCTGTGGTATTCCCTGCCAGAGAATGAATCTAGCCATGCAGGAGTGTCAAATTGATAATGAAAGATAAAATGGATGGGGAGCCCAAGAGGGTACTTTACATATTGCACTGAATAATGCTGCTGCTCTCTCTGCCCATTGCACTGGATCAGCTCCTTGCAGACACAGACAAAAAAAATATGGTGACCCCACTTCATTCACAGAAAGTGTTTTTCACTCAGGATACCATTTCCAGTGAGCAATTCCTTATCTAGGCTCGTGCTGGTAAAAAAAAGCAAAATCAAATCAAATACCTGTTTAAAGAAGACTTGAGTACACCAAGATTTCGACTTTTAATATTAGCATTAGACCCCTAATTACTGCCCTTCCTAGCAATTGCCCTGTTACTACTTTGACTGAGCCATCTGCTGAAAGAAATTGCCCATGTAAACAAGAAATTCTTATCTGTTGAGTCTATTTCAACCTATAACAGTGGTTTTCAGGTGGTTGACTCTTTGGCATTTGAGGATTATTTGTAAGGAATAAATAAGAGCAAACCAAGAAACTCAAGTCCACTATCAATAGATTTACATTTCCTTAGAGGAGTTTGGATCTCCACACTACAAAGTTCTTAAAAACCATGTATCAAAAATGCTTGAAAACAACTTGGATCTAGGCAAATACTATACAAAATACGCTGTTAAATCTGCTGGTAACTTAACAGTGGGATAGTTTGTTGTCTTCTGGGATTAAAACATGTGAACTTTCAATTAGCATCCCAAAATGCTGTGAAAAGACTTAAAAATATATCATTTAATGAAAGCTGTGAAAAGAGAAATATTTTTAAGGTTTCTCATTTGGATCAACAAAAAATTCTAAATCTCTGAAAATCTGCCCTCATTTGACATTAGAATTGTATTGAAAACAATCACGTTCAACAACAGCTTAAATTCTTCTGTCACAAGTCCCATGACATCCATTCTTCCCCTTTCTAGAAGGGGAAATAGGAACAACAATAACATAACATTGTGACTGAGTGAAAAACAGAATTCACTCCATGTTAGATTTGTGTAGAATCAAATGTAATAATATCTGTCACAAACTCTGTCTTCCCACATAAAAATCAGTTTTGGGATCAAGCAAACACTTTTTGTGATTCACAACCTAAAAAAAAATCCCTAAAACAATACAAAACAAAAAAGCCCTAAACTACCATCTACCATCCAAAACAATCTTCAACTTTTGCCCCAAGTATAACCATATAGACATCTATATGAAAATATGGTTCTACTGTTTATAAAACTTTAGTCTCTACCACCATTCCAAAACAGTGGCTTGCAGAAAAAAGTCCCCATTTCCAAGCTCCTTTGTTTGCAAATTTGCATTCTATTTGCATTTATGGATTAAGAACCACAAAATTCTAAAGTAAATGGGGCAGAATTGTTTATAATGAACTAAGCTGTTGTAACATCCTCCTGTAGGATATAACTGTAGGAATTAATGGATCCAAAAATTGTGAGCATGAGGCAGTAGGAGTTTCACACCATCTCAATTATCCATGGTCCAGTTTCTGATCAGTGGAATGGTACAAACTGTGTGGGTTATTTTCTTCAAAGCCAATTAGCTTTTTCTTCCTAACAGTGGAATTATTCTAAGTGCCCGCTACTACACAGTCTGAAATTCCCATTCTGAGTGTTCCAGTGGGGACTGGTGGACTGGCCTGGGGTCAGAGACATCCCACAGGGGAGATTCACGGGTACCCGAAGTGTGGCAGCTCCAACTGGGACAGTTACCTGGACGAAGCTGAGCTGAAAGGATCCCTAAGGAATCTATCCCATCTTCAAGAAGTCCTTTTCCCTGAAACCTGTTACCACAGCAACCCAGTCTGGTGTTCGGGGTTTTCAAGAGGGATTTTCCTGGGGACTGAGCTTTCACCCAGATAAGTTGATGTGAAATAAACGGGGCCTCCTCTTCCACAAGTGTGTGCAACAGAACACACCAGAGGCAAACACCTCCCGCTGAGCTCCAGAGCTGCCTGAGCCCTGGTGCCAAATCCATCTGTAGCCAACCCAAGCTGCACGTGAGCAGCTCTCCAAACTCTGCAAACACGGACACCAAGGCATGGCTCCTGTCTGGGGGCTGTAACTCTCCCCAAGAGACTTGAGAGAAGCCAGCTGCTAAAGGGAACAGATCACAGGCTGTCCTGAGGCTCTGGATGACACCAGGTTCAGCTCTGCTGTTCCCTTACACAGGGATTTGCACTACATAAAGTCGAATTCTTGCCTGTGCTGATCCTCACTACACTTTCACCAATAAAGCTGCAGCCCAGTTCAGCCAAAGTCAATCAAATGAGGCTAATAAATAAGCCCATGTAACCTGAGTCAGGTTCTGGGCTTTTCTGGAGAGATGGAGTTGATGAGTTTAGATTTTGATAAGAATTTACAGTGCTGGAAGTGACCCCCCCACCACCTGAGAATGCTTGAACTACAAGTGCATTTGACAGTTAACTCTGGAAAAGACATGACACAGTGAATAAAAGCATCTGGCCAAGACATGGCCCCTGGTGGCCTCTTCCTCTGTAAGGCTCTCGTCTCAGAGATATGGAGGAAATGGAGAGGGAGAGAAAAACGGATATAAAACTGCTGACACTTCACAGATGATATTTCTAACTTATGAAATACTAAAGCTCCTTCCTGCTAATACACTCTGCAGTGGTTAGCATTAGATCCACCTGGGACAATGGACAAAAAAGAATTAACATAGCTGCTTCTTATTCCATCCACACAATCTGTTTCCATTTTAAAAGCAATTTTGTAAATTTCTCACACTCCTTTTATTTAATCAATTGTGATGTAGAGTATTAATTTCTAAATTGCATGAATCTTAAGTATTTGAATACCCCTGTGGTCCTAAACCATCTACATCAGTCCTGTGCATTTATCTTTGTTAGTAAATGACACAGTGCATAAAGAGTACAGTTAAAGAGTAGAAAGATCACAGCTGCTGTCGTATTAATATTTAGAGAGCAGATTTAATAAATACCATATCTCACTCTATGTTATTATCTGCATTAGCGCTATCAGGTTTTAAGGGAATTCAGGAGATGGTTTCTTATCCATCAGGTTGTCAGAAGCAGACAAGAGGAAAATCAAATGTTCATTTACTCACATCTGGTGTTCCACAGGGATCCGTGTTTAGACCCCTACTGTGTTTATCTGTATAAATGGTTTCTATCTATCATCTAAATCAGAAGAGTTTATGTGTAGAGCAAACAACATCAGATAAATATCCTTATCCACTAACTCGGTATAAAAGTACAAACCAAATGTACACAGCACATTGTAATTTCTGCTATTTACTGAGGTTATAAAACCCTCTTCCACTTTTATTTTTGCTTGAGGTTCATAACTTGATTTGCAACCAATTATTACTTTCCCCTTTTCCTCATGCCTTTCATCATTACACTGATACATAGCCCCTCTTTCTCTTGTACCGTATCAAGAAGCTGGAAAATCGGTTTTAAAAAGTGTTATAAATAGGTAACGCTGAATATAACATGAAAGAAAAGCAGATGTACCCCTGGAAATGAAATATTCAAACCAAGAGATATATTGCATCTTGCTCCAGGGAAGCTGCCAGGGAGGACAGAGGGGCCGTGGCAGAGGCAGGGGATTGTGCAGTGCTCTTTGCTAATGCTGCCATTATTATTCTCCTCTCTCCACCTGATCTTTTTACGACGGCTGCTTCCTTCCCCAAGGAGGAGCTGGGAGATTTTTTTATGGGAAGAAAGGAGCAGAGAGAGACCATAAGCAAATGGATCTTTGATATCAACAGCCATTTTGGCTTATAGGCTCTTTTTTTTTTAATGTGAGTTACCTAAATTGTTTTACTTTTTATGCAAATCTGGGTAATTAATGCATCAACATTGAGACCATGAACACCTGTGATTTCACTTCCCATCTTAAACAGCTCCATGGAAGTGCTGCTGCTCCCTTCCCTTCAGGCAGCTCTATGAAGTGCATATGAGGGCCCTATCCTTCTGCAAAGATAACTGTGTAAAGGATATTTAGGTGTTGTCCTGCTCTAAAATACTCCCTGTGGCACCACGAGTCTTGGCCGGCACTAATGCAAGACCCAGCTCTGTTAGGAAAGTGAATTCTTGGTGTCCTCTGTCCCCAGCTCTTTAATCAAGACAAATAATAGTCCAAAATACCCCAGTTTCTTAAAAACCCCCAAACCCCTCACCTCCAAATCCACCTCATGTTGCTCTCCTTCTCTCTGCCCTCTGATTTCCATACATTAGATTGTTCCATGAGTTGAATTAACACAAGACCCTGGACTGGGCCTTAACCAGCACAGCAGACACTAACCAGCTCTCTAAATAAGAGTTCCCTGCTGATTGTATCATATCAATTAAAATAATAAATGCATGATTCCTTGTTTTCTGTAATCCTGGCAACACAGTTGTACATTTGTTTTAACATTCAATTATTAACAGGAGTGCTATTTTGAATTTCTCATCTGCCTTGTTTAAACAGAAAATAATTATTAATCTCCCCCAATAAAATACATATACACTAATAAGCAGTCTGTGGCTTGCTTGAATCTTGTTGTAAGAAGGATGTAGTTTGAAATAATTAAAAAACAATAAATTTTAAGACTGCTATAGATAAGAGTGCCACATCTGCACATATTTTGTCTTGAATAATTCTGTGCAAATCTGAGTAACTCCTCAACACTGGAGTTATCATTGCTCTTTCCAAAAAGATGCATAAAATCATTTGACTATCTATGGGCAAAGACTTTTCAATCCACAGGCTGTCAGTGACATTTTGCTACACATACTTTTGATTATTATCCTGTTGGAAAGCACCACAAAATGAGCAAAGGAAATATAGAACATGTTCATTAACATGCAGAGGATGCATAAAAAGAAACTACTGTTAATATGACTTTGTCTTTGCAGAGAGAATGAAATAGAAGAAGTGTTTATCTCAGCAGAAAGATGGGTAGATGAATTTTTAAAATGACATATGGGTGAGGCCACCACCTGTAGGAAATTGAAAGTTGGAGACCCTGGGAAGGATGATGCAGGGGAAACAGAGCCCAGATCACAAATCTGCGCTAAGGACACAGAATTTTACCTGCTTGTGCTCCAGGGTGGCCTTAAGAATTGAAAGTGTATTTTAGAAACATGCTTGACAGGGTTTTTTGGCCAAACCACAAAGTGATGTGCATTGCCATGGGCTTGCATTCCCATGGTTTTACAGGGACAGCTAAGCTAAATTAATGCAATTATCTCAGGAGGAAGATATAAATTGTCCAATAGTTAAGATAACCCTGCTTTTATTCTATCATTGCACCAGTCATACAATTTAAGACAGAATTTTAAAAATCAAATTTTGAGCTTAATTTAACTTCAAAATCCACACCTGTGAAACCAAGCAATGTTACCAGCTCCTTTAATGTTAGCAAGAGAATAAACCCCCAGTCCTTACATATTCCAGATGAGAACAAGAAAGATATAACAAGTATTTTCTGTGCACAATAATTTTTCACTATACATTAAAATAATCTGATGTCACCACCCTATTTCCTTTTGACAGTGGGCACCTGTGCTGTACTGATGTCCTTTCTCACTGGTATTTAGCTGTCCATGCACTTCTGCTCTGTAACACTCCTACAAGAGTACAATGAAAATGGGTCCAGATCTTCTCATTTACATCATGCCTTCCCCAAAACTTCTCATGAAAATTTCTCTTTTGCTTTCCAATCACTGGCATCAACAATTTCAAGAATACTGCAACAATAGTTAAAATAAATATGCGTAAAGTATTAACTGGGAAAAGGGTCTGAGATGTAAAAATAGTTAAGTTTAAATTACAGTTAACATCAAATTAAATACAAAATGTAGTGATGGTGCTTTAAGAAATTGAGAATGGATTTATCACAGTAAAACACACAAATCTAAAATGTTATTAAAAAGCAGAGCATAGTAATGACTGCAGTCACAAATAGTTAGGTTTTATGCTATATATTTGATGGAACCTGTGTTTAGTGAGGTATGGATCATTGCTTCAATATAAGTGGCAAATTTTACTTCTATTTCAAGTTTCATCCCATTTTTAGGATTTCAGACGTATATTACTACTGTTTTTCATGTTCTGAACAACTGGGCTAAACTTTACACAGAAGGTGTGGGATTAGCCCTGTATTCAGGGGTATCTGGTACAATGTCACTTCACACAAAACTTTTCGAGCAAACGCTTCAATAATGAAATTGAAATCTGCATGTCAATTCACTTCATGCACTCCAACAAGCTCACTAAGGTCTATCAGTCAGGAACATGCAATGCAGATTTTTTGAATGCCAAGGCAGTTTGCAGAAATACCAGACTGCAAGAGTCCCCTCGCTTCTTTCTAAGCCAGCAGCTTGGGGAGGTTTTAATCAATGACCAGACAGGAGCAAAGCGGGTTCAGCTTCGCTGGGAGCGCAAACCAATCCCCTCATGCTTCCCTCGCCCGACTAGACAGGTGCAGATTTCGATATTTGCCACTGAATCAACTGGAGGTGCAGCATTTTTCTGCGGCACAAACCAGGTTACACCAATTCTGAGCGCTGCTGGAGCTTCCCCCGGTGCGCCGAGAGCCCCGGCCGTGACAGCTCCTCCGCGATGCTCAGCAGCAAGAGGAGCAAAACTTTCATTTCCCCCTGAATCACGTGGGATCTGTCACCAAAAGCAATCCTGACAGGGGCTGGGGAGGAGAGCACGAGTCGGGAGCAGCGACTCTCACACGGCTTCATTACAGCCCCTGCTCCAATTCCCACCAGGGGAACCGATATGAGATGTTGCTCCTCAGGGGGAAAAAGGGCATTCAGGGATCTTTTTCCAGGGACATTTAATCCACCCCTCCTTGAGAGCTTTAAAATAAAGTTTTCTTCAGAGGCACATCAAATCATACATCAAGGAGGCAAACTGGCTTTGCAGCCTTGCAGTAATCAAAGGAAAGGCTCGATGGTGAGCGCCATCTCTCAGGCGCTGACAAATTGGTTTCTCTCCTGTTTTCATTATGCACTACTGGAGTTATGTTCATTGAAGTTAATGGGAGTATTTCCATGGACTTTGGTGTGTAGTAGGTCATATAATAAGTTCCTCCATATGTTGTAGTCTGAGGGCCAGAGCAGCACTTACTCATTTTAAGCACTATTTTAAGATTTGATGGATGACTTAGCTCTGTTTTCCCAGTTTTCCAAGGGCGCAAGGCAAAAACAAAGCTAAATACAAAATATTTCATGGCATCCTCCTTTTTTTTCTTGGTTGGTTGTGCTGTTGTTGGGGGAAAAATGAGTATTTTGTACAGCCGATAAATCATTTTGTCACCTTAATCTTTTATTGATCTCAATAAAAATTGTATTTTGTTTCTTAACAAAAATTCACCAAGAAGGACATCACATCCAGAGATGTGTATAATGCAGGAAGTGCCCATCATTTAACATTCTTATTTATGGGACAAGATATGGATTTTTCGTGGAAAAATCTTCAACTGTTTTTCTAAGGTGATGCATCATATTTTTAAAGATGTGCTTGACTAAAAGGCAGGTTGTTTACCAACTACACTAAGAAGTCATATCTTATTGTGAGGTTTTATATAGAGAGATTATAAAAACACTTTTTCTGAAGCAGTAAATGGGAGGGCTTAGAGGACTTTTCCCCACTAAGTTTGTCCTGTCACTTCAGCTTGGTACATCACACTCACTTCATTTTGTTTCAGATGATCACACTGGGAAATCTTAGGGAAAAAAAGGAGAAGAAAGGAGAAGTGATCACTAAGGGAGCCCTACACTTCCCCAGGAGGCTCAGTGGGAAACCAGCCTCCCGTGGAACACACAAGGAACAACGCCTTGCCTGTCTCACGCTGGCACTCGCTGTCTGACCGTCTCTGAGAGTACAAAAGCTGTGCTGGAGCAGCGATCTGAGCCAACGTCACAAACACACTGGTAAAGCACGATTTCCTGTCCCTAGCCTAGCACAGGATGCTCTGGGAGCCATGGAAAGGGACACCAGCAACCTTTGCACACTCACACACCAAGTTACCGACTACAGACACGAGCCACGCCAATCTGACACTTTCCTATGTCTCGCCATAGATGGATTGCAATTGACTCCAATTATTCTCCACCACAATTATTTGAAGAATCTTCAGGCCCTGCCCCTTTCTACAGAGTCTGGCAGCATCTTTACTGAAGGCTTTAGTGCACCATAACTCTGTTTGTAGCCAGAATTAATATGTGCTTGCAATAATTGCTTAATAAATGTTTCACTACAGAATAACATTAAATGAGGGCCAGAATCCTTCCCATATAATTTTCATTACCTACAGGACTACACCCAAAACTGGCTCCAAGAACTGACTTGCATGGCCTGCAATATATCCAGGCTGCCTTCCTGCCAAGAAAGGCAAAGCACAGGGAAAAGGGCCCTGCAATCCCTCTTTGCAATGGAATTAAAAAATGCAGCCTGAAAAGTGGCCAGGACTCTTGGGCCTAAGATTTCCATCCATCAAATCAAGTCAGAGTCTGTACCAAAAGTCCCCTTAGTCTCTTACAGAAGGAAATTGCGTGGTCAGATAAGCATGTCTTTAACATCAAAGATTCATTGCTCATAAAATTATCATCAGAACCATCTCTCACGTGAGACAATCCATTCTGCACAGCAATAGCTACACCTTTGATTTCCTCCAATTACGGGTACGGGCTGGTTTGGGAGGGTTTCAAATCCAATATCTCAAACATACCGTAGCACCAGGCTTTCTCAGCATATACCCTCAGAAAGGATAATTTTTTTTCATTTTAATGCTAGTCCCTAAACCATTTCTATAACATACTATCATTGTCAAAAGATTAACCTTAAGCTGAAACAAGGACTATTTCTTTTTCATCAGACTCTTCAAATTCTCCAAATATTCATCTAGATTTAGAGATGAAGATAGAAAACCCTCATGTTTTTCATGATCTACTATTCAGCCTTCTCTGCTACTTCACAGTCTGGGCACATACACTGCTTTAGACTTTAGAGAAAAAGAAAGTTCCACCAGTTCCCACAATAAACCAGAAGGCACTTACTCCCTGCTCATTCCTATAAGAAGTGAAGCTGAAGAAACACTTTCTCTGTTCTTTATTTGTTTTTCAGGGTCAGAAATTCAAGGCACATTGCACAGGCTTCTTATACCATGGCTAGAGGTCAAATCTCGTAATACATGACTTGTCAGTATCTTTTAGCACAATTGATAGGAGTGTGCTGCTGACTCTTGCATTCCAGACTGAGAAGAAAATGTCCAGAGCAACCGGGGTTATATGATAGATTTCGTAAAATATCACCAAGTCTCAGAAAGAAAGATGGTGTTGGAGGCTAAGAAAAAGGGCTGCACATCAACCTTACAAAATGCCAGAGTTTTGATTGATGTTTGAAACTGGTCATTAACAGCAGTGACTCCTGCCAGCCACAAAAATCTCTACCTAGTTTAGGAGAAGCTCAAATATGCAGCAGAAGGACTTGCAAACAGATGACCCATCCCAATTCAAATTTTAAAAAAAGAAGAAAAAAATCCCAACATTCCTCCTTCGTTATATTTTACAAACATGTATAAAATATAGTGGTGAAATTCTGGCCATCTTGGAGTAAATGTAGAAATTCTGTCTACTTCTGTAGACACATAACTGTACAAAATGCTATTTATGAGGGGGCAGGAAGAGAGTCCAGAACGAGTCTAATTTTTCATAAGTAAAAGGAACTGATATGTTCTCTGTCATTGTGGAAAACTGGCTTCCAGTAACTTGCCATCGATCTCTCTGTTAACATATACAGAAGTGTTTCCATCAGATCTTGTGAAAGAAAATGCAATCAGCAGATGAGGCCACAGTCAGAAACAAGGGCTGGGGAGGGAATTCGAGATTTAGTGCTGGGAAAAATGATAGCCGTTATTTCTTATTTTGAACTCAGCTTCAATTAGCTAATGATAATAAAATCTTTTTCGGATTCTGAGGGCTTACTAAGGACATGTGAATACCCAAAAGCAGGTGTTCTTCCATTAACTGCTCCATCTATTTCCCCAGCAATCAGTGATGTAAATAAATCTCACACGCACACACACTTCAACACAATCCTCCCCTCCCTTGCTTTTTTTCCAGTTCTGCTCAGGTCAGAGCACTAGGGAGGATGGTAAATAATCATTAGGGAAAGGTGAAGCTACATGCACTCAAACCCACCCTATTTTCTACAGGAAAAAAGGGTTTTAGAAAATTATGAGCAAAATATTAAGTAAACTATGCATGCTTATGGAGGATCAAATCCTTTTACCCCCCTGGAATCCTGGATTGCTTTCACTTGCATCAGGACAGAGCAATATTGATTAACAGGACAGGAGAGAATATCAGTGAGCCCACACTGAGCAGGCAGCAGGGAATGTTCTTCAATGCACCCTGCTTAGTTTCAAAACAAATAATCTCCTGGGTATAAAACAAAGTCTACTACAATATCTGATTACAGACTGGTATCAGCATTTCCTTTGTCCACAGCTGTGCAAATTTCAGGAAAAATGGTTAATTTTCATTTCTGCAACTTTCCTTTTACTATAATTCCCATTTAACACAACTTTTCAAGAAATTACATTTTTATCCTTCCATTATTTTTCAAGGACTCTAATATTTCTTATAGATCATATTATCAAATATTTTCACAGTGCTATCATGTCCCATCAGCATGAACAGATGAATGTAAGGAGATTTTACTCGATGTACCAACATTTTTACATTTAATAAACTTTAAAAAAAAAAAAAAATCAGATGCAGAACAGAGACCACTTTTCCATTATATAGTAGGTAGAGATTATAAATAAAAATATATTTTAAAAGTTCCTCCATTTAGATTTGAAAAGGGAAGATACACAGAACCCTTCCTAATTTCACAAAAAGTTATCTTACAACTTTTGTCCTGTGACTTGAACACAGTTTTCAACAAGTTAAATGTGAAATGGGAGCAATGGAAAACAGGGTGAAATCCTAAAGCCAACCCAGATCCCTGTCAAGCAGTCAACAAACTCACACTACATGGCAGAAACTGTTACAACACCAAACTTATGAAAATATCAAGGTCCAAAAAGCATCTGTTGTGCCACCTGATTATGGTGTACATCTACTAGCGCCATTTCTACCAAAATTATGGGTACAATCCTCGTGCAAGTCAATCCTTGGGTGGTTCTTTGTGTTATAACAAAAATTTTATCTCAAATTAATTGCTTTACTATGGCCTTCCAAGAAAAGAAACTTACATATTTCAGAGCAAAGTTCTTGTGCTTAGGCAATTAAGAGGAAATACATATAATGCCTTTTTATAAGAACACAATTAAAGAGTAATCACACTTTTGTCGTGGCTGACAATTAGCAGCCCTCCTCCCCCAGGGACGTAACAGAGCTATGTCATTATCATTACCAAAACCTTAAGCCCACTGAGGGAGTATTAGATCTGTGCAGAAAAACAGGTTGGGAGAAATCCTGGCTCGGCTGAAAACAATGGCAAAACTCCCATTTTCCCAGCTCTAATTAGCTATGGTTAAATTACAGTGAACATAGAGTGAACTCGGCTAGAGCTGACGAAAGAAGAAAAGTAGATCTTAATAGTCAATGATCCCTCCTGAGCAGTGACTCCAAAGAAAGAAGTTCAGAATACTTTTTTGAGGCAGCAAGACTCAATCTCCCATCATCTCCTCCTGAAGTCTGTTAGCTTCAATCCCCAGATAAAACTGCAGAACCAAGGTAACGAGAGGGAAACGGTTACAACAAGCAGGCAGCACATCCACATGCGTTATTATCATTTCTGTTGTGTGCATTTTTAACCCTCTGGTGTCATTTATCTTGTGTTACCCCCTCCTCATGAGCCAGGGACCCCTGAAGCTGAGCAGCCTTCTGCTCTATCCTCCTGACTGATAAAGGATGTGGCCTCAGGCTGAGGTGAAGGGACAGCCCAGCTCACTCCAGATGTCACCTTTCCTGTTATTGGAGCTGGGATACTGCATGAAAAGCATTAATCCACCACCGGTGCACAGCAATGGGGTGGGACCACATATCAGCATCATAAATACCTTGATTATTCTGGTATTCAACGCTTTCGATATGCAGGATTTTAGAAGAAAAAACAGGAAGCAAAATCAGAATATCATAATATCCTTGTGCTGCCCATCTCCAGAGGAGGAAAGGCAAAGTTGCTGAGAGATGCGGAGGAAATCAACAATATTCACTTTGAATGCAGTGATGTGAAACCACCCCTGCATATGGAGGATGCAGAATGAAAACCAGCACTGGTTATCGTGGTAACAAAGAAGACTACAGCAACAGTGGTGAGAGTTCTGACAACTTTTCTTTGTGACTTATCTCTGCTCGTCGGTTTTAAAAAGGTTTTATTGAGTATACATTTTTATAGTTAATTTTCCACATCCTCAAAACACCAGACTCGAGAGGTTTCTCATCTGTAACTGAGATTTCTGCTCCTTATAGCCTGCAAGAAAAAGATGCTATGCTCATCCATCATTTTTTTTGGTAGAGATACATGCTGAGAAGATTTGATTATTCATCTCTCTGTTTTTAAACACATCAGCTAGTTAGCACAGCTCACTGTTCTATCCAGCTGCAAGTCTAATATGTTCTGGCACAGAAAGAGAAATAGATTGGGCCCAGCAGGACCTTCTAAAGAGTCTGTTGTCTGACTGTCCATCGGGGAGAGGAATGACCTGGTCACAGGGACCAGACTGCACATGCAGCACCACAGAAAACTGGAGAAATGCCACTTTGTGCAAGCGTGCTAAGCCCAGTCCTCAAATATTCTGTTCTGTGTTGTCCAAGCACATTTGGATGGTTGCCAAAAGACGAGAGGCGCAAATTTTGGAGAGAAGCCAAAAGACAAGAGGCAATTGACCTGGCACTTTTCTGTTCTTTCCTGGGAATTGCAGAGCTACAACATGCCACAATTGCTTACAAATGTAAGGATTGTTTTCTCTACCTGTGCATTGTGTAAAGAGACTAATGTGCTTTGACCTGCAATTTGCAAAGGGGTTACAACTACCATGGGAGAAGCAAAACGCAGAGCGTGGATTCGGAAGTGTTCAGGTGGAAGAAATGGAAACAGCTGAATTATATTGCTCCCTGCGAGGGAAGAGATACTCCTAAATCTTTACTTGTCCACAGACCAAACCAAGGCTAGCAGTATCAGGGAAATCTCGGTCTGATTAATGCACAACCTCCCACAAAAGCCCTCAGAGCTCTGCTGGGCTCTGCTTCCAAACAGGGCTGTGTTTGCACGACACCTGAAAACTTTTGAGTTTTCCCTGAGCGAGTTTTCTTGAGTCCTGACACAAATGGTCTTGGAAAACAGGGGTGCCCAAATTCTTGCTTTAAAAACAGGAATTTGGGTGGGTTACACCAGCCAGCAGTGGACACTCAGGCAGCTCAATCTGCTGGCAAAAGGTTTGGAGCAGGGCAGGGGATGCTGAACCAGCACAAGCAGCCCTGTAGCTGCACACACACAATGCTGCCCCCAGCTATTCGCCTTCAGGGATTGGTATTAATTTCACTCTGCCCTCAGCTGTGTCAATATTTGGGTGCAGCTCCACTTGTCCCATCCCCATGCTCTGGAATGGCTTGCTCGAGAATCAGGGCTTGGGATGCCACCTCGGGCTGAGGTACAGCTCACACACCCAGAGTGCAGGGCGAGGATGTCTCACACAGAGTTAACAGCGAGCACGAGGCTTCCTCAAACCATTTGATTTTGTTGCCCTTTTATAAAATGCAAATTAAAAAAATTATGAAACAGTAGGCAATAAAACCTGAATTTTTAATACCGAGCAATCACTGAACCTTTGCACGTGAGTATGAAGGACTAAATAATCCCATTCTTTCTCACAGCACAGACCCAGGAGAATTTCTCTCTCTATATTGCTTTTATAACAGCTATCTATCTTAGTCTGCTCTTGTTGATACATTTTAAGGCTTTTAATTTGGAGGCTGTTATTTGCTCAGATGTTATCTTCAGCATATTAAGTACAGTAAGCTTTCACCAAGTCATACACTGGGCATTTGAGCCGGGGCAGAATTTCTGACTCAAACACCCATGTACAATGGCAGAATAAATAAATAAAGAACACCTTCAAGGCCTCCGAGCACCTAGTAACAAAATCACTCTAACCTTACAATAATGCTCTGCTTACAGTCCTCCCAAAATGCAAGTCATTTGCTGGATCCCAAATGATATTTGGTTGATGGATTGCTGGTGATTTCTACATCAGAGCACCTTGGAGCCCTAGTGCTAAACCCCTGACAGCGTTAGCATAAAAGATTTACATTTATGTTATGAGGGCCACACAAGAATAATAATTTTAAAATACATTGCCTTGGCTGCTGGTGCACCATGGGAAATCTAGGAGCAGCAGGCAGCATTCCTGCGCTGTAATTACAAAATGGCAGCACGGGAGAGGCTTTGGAGACAAGGAACCAGAGACTGCAGCCATCTGCATGCCTTGGCGAATTGAAATTACAGTAATATATGAAGACATTACCTGAAAAGCCCAGCACCATTTAAATGATTTACTATTACGCCCCAGCAAGCTTTAATTTAAGGATAAAGTCATTCAGCAAGCTAATCTGATATAGGAAGCATTATTTCACACAGTTAAGTTAATTTACACTAGCTGATTGTTGTTGTTGCAGTTGGCATTATTATCTGCACAAACAGCCGATCGGCCCTGACAGAAGCAATATACTGTTTAATACAGCGTCTTAATTCAGCAGGCCAGCTATCTGTGATAAAGGTTTGTTTATAAGCAATAATGGGGAGGAAAGTCATTTTGAGGCTAAGCTGATAACGCTGATGAGAACTATGTGGGGGTTTTTGTGGTGAGAAAACAAGCTGGAGCCATCCACTCATTTGTCCACCTGTCTCATAACAGGAACATCCCGACAGATTTCTCCTACGTCGGTTTTGCTTTCCCACCCTAACTGCAGAGTGGATCCTTGGCACTGCTTTCTGCATATATTTCCTTTGACAAACAGCCATCACCATCACAGCACTGGGAGAGCTCCTCTTCCCTGGTGAAATACAGGCTTTGGGAAGACCTCCACAGCTAAACTCTCTGATGTGAGCTGGCTTTAAAAGCTCCTAATACATCACAGAAAAGGCAAAACACACATGACACATGGTATGGTTTTGGCTGGCTTTGCTCCAGCAGCTAATGGTGAGATGCACTGTGATAGTCTTAGCTGAACAAGATAATCCTATGTTATAAAAAAATCTGATGGAATGGGATGCCGGGGGAGGCAGAGACAGCCAGCGCCTGGGCCAGGGATGGCTTTGTTCCTCCTTTGGGGCAGAGCTGGGATCAGGTTGGCCTGATCCCCACAGGTATCAGGGGATAAGCATACAAATATTTTCATTATATTCATTATTTATTCATTAAGAATGGTAAAAGTCCTTACCAACAAACATCAGCATTATTTTTCCAATAGGAAACAAGCAACAAGTAAGAAGCTGTAAGGGAATGACTTCCTGTAGCTTCCTCTTCCCCACCTGGTGAAGTCACCTACTGACCCACAGACACCAAAAGCTGCTAGAGGGAATTCCTTAAGTCTGCTCTCCTCCTCCTCTACATAATATTTAAAGCTCCAGGAACATGCTTCTTGAAATTTCCCCTCTTTCCCAAAAAACAATTACCCAATAGAAACAGTTCTCTATTCATGAAGTCAGACTGAATATAATGCTACTGTGACCACAAAAAGAAAAAGCAGCCAACCTGCCCTGAATTTACAAGCAGACTTTCTTCATCTTTCAACAGAAATATGATATAATATTCTGTACTACTGACTCAGGAGCAGTGACAACAAAAAGATGTTTGGAGACTTCAGAGCAAAATGTATATTAAAACCAGATCATCAAAAGCATTTAGAGGGCTCTGTACCATTTACAAGTCAAACCCCATTGAGTCAGAATCCTAAATACTCCTGAAGTCTCAAGTGTTCAGATGTTTCTGAAAAAATCATCTTTTTCACCAAAAAAGCTTAAGCATAAGTGCACACAAGCTGCTCTAATACCACTAAATCTGTGGTCAGCTTTTCTGCTGGTCTCACTGCACACTCTGAATGTTGGGGTCCAGCGGGGCTCAGCAGTTTGTCCCTGCCATGGACACAAACACTGCTGCACCCAGCCCCTCCTCGGAGAAGCTGTCCTGGCAGCTCAGAGGCTGGGTGCCAAAAAAACCCCCAAGTGTTGTAGAAAATTCTTTTTGATTGCCAAACCTTAGATGCTCTGTGTTTTGCAAGCTTTTATTACGTAGGAATTACATTATTTAGCAGAAGGTCACAGAACCTGCACTCATTTCAGCCACTCCACAATTAGTTCTAGTCAGAAATTGGTGGAAAGCAGCATGAGAATGCACAAAACTAATACATAGCAAAGAAAAGTTTAAAGGATTTTTTTCTCCCATGTTTTATAGTAATAACGGGATTTTAATTACATGATTTCTCTTATTAAGTTGATTTCTTTCTTAATTTGTGTTTCTTCACCCATGTTTGTTTACGGAAGTATGTAAATGGTGCAAAATAATAATGAATACAAGATGTTTAAAAATATTCAGTTAGAGCCAAGTTGTTACTATGCTATAGTCCTTTCTAATTACATTTTCAGGGGCCTAAGCTAGAGCCTTAGCTGGTATAAAAAGTGAATAATACCTAAAATTACTTCCCATTCCAACCCAATAAAGGCAGCTGAGTGTGTGTGAGCCATTAGATCTAAGACCTTAAGCAAGGAGTTAGGTTTGACTCCTTTGTAAATTCACATTTGAGGATCAGGGTTCTGATGTAGAACAGTCTTTAAGGAAGGGATTATGATGGAAAAAAAGAGGGAGGATACAAAATGCCCATTTTTTGTGGTTTTACTTTGAACAGCGCAAACACATTCAGACACGCAGAAAATAAAGAGGAATAATGCAAATTAATTTGAAATTATTTGGATGAATTAGGCTTATGGTCTGATAACTGAATTATGCAGTTACATATGCATAACATATCCCAGTGTATGGGAATCTAAGGTAATGAGACTAAAAGCCGAAACATAATCAGATATTAAAGAATAAAAGGGAGGCAATGCACTTTCACAGATCATTTGGGGTAAATTCAGGATAAGATGATAAAACAGCTGAAATGTTGCAAATGGAAAACAGATATCAAGAACATAGGCTGAATAAATTATTCATCATTAACTCGCATACATATTTTCCTATTTACAATACTCCTCACAGGCAAAAAACTTCTTCCTTTTGTAATATTAATTTAAAATGGACTAATTTCATAAATCACTGAAATTCTATGACAAAAACATGGCTCCAGCCTTGCAGAGTTTGAAAGAGCTCATGCCCAAACTAATTTTAAGTAGTTGACTCTCACTCCTCAATATTAAACATTTTTACTCTCCTGTGACTGGACAAGTTGCTCAATATCATTATTCCCACTTCTGAACTGAATGGCATGATAGCCTGTCAAGGGTGAATTGCATCCACCTCAAGGCTGAAACTGAGAATGCATTTTGGGGTTCTTGCCTCTCTCATGCAGTTTCTATTTAAATATTAAATTCAGACAGAGAGAGAGGACATGGAGGCACTATATGTATACACACAGAGACAACTGGGAGTATTTCTAATTTCATACCTTATTCTGTGGGCAGGGAGGTATGTCATTAAACTGTTTTATTCCACCTAATAAAATTAGTAACACTTATTAATGGGGGGAAAAACACTAATTGATTTTGTCTCCTGGACACACATACCTCCTAGCCATGTTTAAGTGCCTGGGTGACTGTATAAAAATGGAGTGCAGTTAGATAATTAACGGAATATGGAATTAATGATTGAATTCCTCGTGCTTGATCCATATTTTGTAGGAACCATCAACCCAGCTCCTGCTCCCTTTCATTCCAAACTGGAACCCTCAGTTGGGAGTGAATGGCAATAGTCACAATAAAGGCTTCGGGTGAGGCAGAAATGGCAAAGCTCCCTCTCAGTCAGTTCAGGGATGTGTTTCTACTGAAGGAGCAAGGGAAAAGAACAGGATAAACAAGATTTGTTCAGTACAGCCCATCAATTTGTGACTTCATTTCCTCATCATGCCTTCCTTCCTCTTGACAGAGAGAGGACCAAAAGGAAAAGGTGTTTGCATAGGCTGGATCTTATTATAACAGCTAATAACAGACTTTCATATTCAAAAAAAGCAGGATGGATTTTGGATTGGACTACGAGATTAGGACACAAAGACACAGGTCTCAAAAATCAGGTTTTTTCTTCTCACTTTTTGTTAGTCTTTTTATTGTTAATGTTATTGTTTTAAAAAAATACCTGACATCATGTACTATCTCACCTGCTTCCATGTTATATTTATGGATTTGTTCTAAAACTACTTTTAAGGAGAAAATCACTAAGAAGGAAAAAAATTTATGTGCTATCTTATTAGATTAAGATATTCTTAGTCATTCACAAGATCTTATTAAATGCTTCAAATAACACATAATTTTCCAATCATGCAGGACTCTCAGGTATGTTACTTTTAGGAGATAGAGCACAGGAAAAACCTTAGAGAAACTTCCTGATAATTTGAGCAGAATGAACAAAAGATAGAAAAGACCTACATTCACTGCAAAACGTAGACATATGTTGGACTAAAAGTAACTATATGACATTTCTCCCACAGGTTTGGGGGTTTTTTTGAAACAAAAATGAAGAGGGCATTCCTATTAAAAGTATACAAAGAAATGTCTCCAAAGCAAGCCTCAGCAGGATAAAAATATTCCTGCCATGAAAGATGATGAGGTGGTACTTAAATCAAGAGCCTTAAACAATGCAGGGAAATCAACAAGCTGTTATTAGTAGACATTGATCTGTTAAATTATATTTGAATTTTTAATTTTTTTTTTTGAGAATGTGCACAGTGCTGTAAAGGCTTGGACCAGAGTCATGGCTAAACCTGAAGCTGTCTATATTAAATTAAACAAGAAAATAGAATGCCTAAGGCTTTGCCATGGGATTGAAGTGGATTTCCACTGGCTGCAAACAGCCCCAGGTGACAGCACCTTATTGGCACAGTCCTAAGGGTCCCAGGCCATCCTCCCTCAGTGGCTCACAGGACAAAGCTTTATCAGCTCTCCAGAACTCCAGGTGAACCCCTTAATTCATCGTGTCCATGTAAATCCAACACATTCAGCTCCAAATCCCCCATTCCCCCCAGCAGGGTCACGGGGTAAATCGCTACTAAAGAGTTATTTGGGATTTTAAAAGCAGCAGAACTATCAATTCCACTTAAATGTGTGCCTTCAGTATGAGGACAAATTACATTTTGCAAGACCGTTTCTGCACACACCACCTAAAGCTTCCAGCCTGGCACAGAGCACACAGGTGAGGAAGGAAAGCACCCAGACAGCCCAGAGCGGTGTGGTTGGAGAAGATAAGTCCTGCCAATTAAAAAAGGAGCTCAGCTCGTTGCTCTGACCATCCCAGCCATCCCTTTGGGGGTGTGATACAGAACAGCTGGGGAGCAGCAGCACTTCCCACGATTCCACAAGGAATCGTCAACGAGGAAGAATTTCTGCTACTGCCGTTCCTGTCATCGTAATGGAAAGATTTTTAATGCAAAATTCTGAGAAATAATGTACAATGATAGCTTTTCTGGTTACAAGGTAAGAATTTAATTCATTTTTGTTAACATCTTTTAAAATTTTGGCAGTAAATAACATATAGAGATGAAACCCCTTCACCTCTGGGCACAGATGAGAATGAGGCAGGGTTTGTGGGTAGTGTTACTTATGAGATCCATGGAAATAGCAAGGGAAGAACAGAAAATGCTGTCAGGTGTGCAGGCAAGTCACATCAGTCAGTCTAATAAAAGATACTGCCTCTCCCCACAAACTCCATCTCTCATTCTTAAACCACTTTCTTCACAAGAGCAATATGGTGCACATAAAAGGGCACTGGTGTTTGGATCAATCCGATAGGAGCCTTGCCAGTGAAATAACTTCTTCATTAAAACATAACACATTTAAAATTGGATTCTGGTCTTATATGTTTCTTTAGGGCCTCTCTGTATCTCCGAGTAATGAATTCTAATTGGAAATATGCATTGACAGCTGTAATTTGTGGTACGTTAGAGGTGTGATTCTGTTTTCACAGGATTTTTGTATAACAGTAAATCGTCTTTAAACTATACAGATATTTCTGGTTTATAAAGAACAGAATTAAATAAATATGCTTTTGTTCAATAGTCAATCTACATTAGAGATATCCAATATGGGATATTCAAGGCCTTGCCCCTGCGTCTTCCATACATTTCTACTCTTTAACACATTACCCAGCACAGAGATATAAATATTTGGATTAAATCACACACGCACTGTGCAGGTCCTCTTTATACCCAACTTTGTTGTCTTTCTGTATTCTAAATCACATGCATCAAATCTTCACTCCTTCTCTTACATTTAATATGCAGCTCTGGAATTGCAGTTATACATCATTTTCATTTGTTGAAGAGTGATATATAATCTGGACTGAAATTAAATAATGTCATCCTGTGTTTAGTATTTATTGATACAAATTTAACCTGCTCATATTTCAACCTCCAATCTTCCACCGAATAATCTGTATTTAATTATGCATTCCACCTCTCTATTGACCTATGAAAATATCCCTTATGACTACCAATCAAAAGTGATATAAATTAGAAATTCTTTTGAATCCTTTTGCACTATTTATCATTCCACTCCCCAAATTAGTCAGCACTTCAAGATCGTTCTCAAAACCTGCCTCCCTAATCCTAAAAACTCAAAGCCCCCAAACCCTTCAAGTTCTCCAAAATTCCAGCTAATTATTAACACATCACTATCCATTTGGCAAAGATTAATGAATACATGAAGCAGTCCAGGGCAATGGAATGGCTAAAAGCAAGAAATATTTCGGGCATACCGTTCTAACTATTGTCAAATAAGTTCATTCTTAGACAGGAGAAACTACAGCTGCACTTTTTGATATTCAATTACAACTCACTAAAAAACATTTCTAATTTGATGAAAGAATCACCTGAAAAAGGCACAAGGAGGTAATAAAGTGGGCAGAATTCTGGTGCCTTCCATGATTTATTTACTCATTCTTACCAGTTGTGTAAATAACTAAGCTGCCATTCAAACTGCAAAGGAATGTCTCTTATAGATATGTGACTTTTAATTTACTACACAGCACAAGAGTTCTAACTTAGAAACAACCCACAAAATAGCAACATAAAATGTTTTGAGCATGTAGAAAATAGTACCTATTTAGATAACTAATTTCTATGGTCTTACCATGAAATTCACTGTACCCTCCTGAAGCCTAGGTGTATTCTGACTGTTCTCAGAGATATAAGGCATATTCTTGAGGGACAGAAATCCATCCCATCTAAACTTCGGCCAGAATGTTCCTCAACATATATCCTATGAGTCAATACACAGGTTCTGGCAGTGGTAATTCTCTGAGGTTACACCTTTCTGACATTGAGAGAGATAAACCCAAATTTCAGCAGTTTCAGCAGCTGGTACTCTGTGCACGTGCAAGGAGCAGTCCCTGCTACAGCCCCAGGACTGGAAGGACAGACTCATATTTTACCTAAAAGTTCCTGCATGTAAAGAAGCCTAAGGATGTAATCCATTATTTAAACACCAGTGGTCCCAGCAAAACAGAGTGCAGTTACCAGTAATTGGATTAAATCTCTCATATAAGCAGAAAATTGTAGGAATGTACCTCAGAAACTTCTCAGAATTATTTAAAAGCTCGGTGTCTGACACACTAAGAGCAGACAACTTCTGGTGCTCCAGAGACTACTCCCACTCCAGCTATAATAAGCCAAAACAAAGGAAATTTTCAGTCTTTAAGAGGAACTGGCAATAACTCTGCCATTTGGATTAATAGCAGTGTATGAACTCAGGGCAAATAATGCACTGGAAACATCCATCCACTTTACATGGACTTTATTAAACACTGTCTGGAAAAAAAATAGGCTTCTTTCTGCACTGCCTTGTGTTCTAACAGTACTAGAGCTTCATTTTTGTGATTGTTAGTAATCTTGGTCATTTTAAATATGATCTTGTACTGCTGTTTCCAGCTTGGCACTGACTTTTATGCTTGTCATGCTCATAAAAGAATAATCACATGCAGCTCTTGTTTGGCTAAGTGAAACAGAGTTCTTTAGGTCTCATCACCCAAAACACCCTGAGCACCCTGAAGATGTCCCTGCCCATGGAAGGGGGGTTGGAATAGCTCAACTTTAAAGGTCCTGTCCCACAGAAACAGCTTTCTGATTCTGTATTATTAATCAGCTTCTCCATTCTTCTGGTCATCTGCCAGGCCTTAAAGACATTCTTTAATTTTAACCTTCATCTTCTCTCAATATGGGGTACAAGTAGTTGGCAATATTCTGCACATCGTCATACCAATATCTTTCTAAGGATTTTAGTTCTACATGCAGAATTCTAAACTGCTTTAACTTTAGCCCATGCCTTTACTTTAGCACACAGAACTTCCTTCAGCTCAGTCCATGGCCCACTGATGATGCTGGAAGCCTTTAGTTTTGTATAAATGTGCCTGGCTGTAAACCAGCCCTAATCCTGAACAAAGATTTCATCCCCTGTGCTGGACTTACACTTGGTTTGAATGAGGATGATTACTGTAATAAATCACATTATGAAACAGCATCTTTTTTCTGACAATATAACCAAACTTTCCACCTTTCCTCCAGGACTCTGAGGGTGATCTCTGTCACTGCAGTTCAGATCTTCCCATGACACACTGAAGCCCTCAGAAACACAAGCTGTTGCTATCAGGAGAAAGTACCTCATGCATTTAGTAGTAATAAAGTAGTTAATTAATATTTCTAATATACTGAATATGCTATCCCCTTGGTGAGAAATGAATACTGAAGGGGGAAAAAGCCAACAAAGCATAGTAGGAGTTGCATAGGTAAAAGTTGTGATTTGGTTTATCTTTTGAGACAGTTTGATTAGATAGATTAAGTTTCTGTGCATCTCTCTAAAGACCACAGTAATAACCAGTGTCATGACTTTCAAATCCTTTGAACTGCAGAAGGGAATCAAACATAGTTGTCTTTTTATCCCAGCTTTTACTCTTTAGAATTCTAAAAGCTTGCTTTGCTCATCTGTCAAAGGGATGGCATTAAGGGGATCACTGTTGACAAGTGATAGTACAAATTATGCAACACAAATGACATTTCACTACCTCTCCTCTGATCTGCAATTCCCACTCTCAATCATTCCCTATTCTATGAAAATATTAAACCACAGATCCAACTGCAGAAAAAGTGATAGTGTAGGCGTCTCTTGATATCTTGCTACTGAACAAAAATATGTTCTGAAGCCCACACTTATAATTATGTTTGTGAAAGTGGGTTCCATTTAAAGTCCCCTGGTTCCTGTGGGGATCTTGAAATATAAGTATATAGATGTCATGACAGGATCAGGGCTACAAGGTCTTTTCTAAGTAAATGTTAACAGTTCTGAAAGGTCTTGCATTAAATTCAATGTAAACCAACAGGCAAAATCATTAGGCTGTACTTCATCCAAGAGGTTTCTCCTTAGGCAAGGAGAAACTGAAAAGTTTGTGTGTCCTTCCAGTTTGCCCCTTGACAAAGCCCTGTCTCGGACCCATTCAACATCAGGAGTGTACTGAGGAGTGTTCCTGTATTCTTCCAAGGTTTAGAAGGAGAGAACTTGAGTGACAAGAGGATTCTGAGCAATCAGATTGCAGCATTCAAGCCCCTCAGGTCAGAGCCAGAGCAGGAAAGCAAACTGCCAAGAGTTGTGTCAGCAGTGCTGGTGGTGAGGACAGGAGCAATTCCAACACTGAGGGCACAGCCAAAATCAGCGTGGCACCAGAAAATCCACACACATTGGCTGCTTGCACTGAACAGAACAAAAACCAGGTTTTGGAGTTTTAGTGCTGCAGTCTTATCACTGCAGTGAGACAACTTAGTCCTTAGACTTTACAAACCAGGCTACAGAAGGCTACCGAGGAGGAGGAGGACAGGGGGTGGGTTTTTTCCTGTTTGATGACATTATTCCCACCTCATTGACACATGCTGATGCTCATGAAAAGTGGAGGAATACAGATGGCAAAGTCATTTTAAGAGTCACCTGACAAGACTTCATGGGCACCACAGATGATATTGTTACCAAGGAACTCTCTGCACACAGACTTTGTAACCAGGACTTTTGATTCCTCTCTAAGTCAACAGGATGGGGGGGTTAATCTTCAATAACTTCTCTTTTGGAACAAAAAAAGTGACTAAAAACACACACAAGTGTTTTCAGAAGTGGACAATTGGCTAATTTTGGCACCTGACCTCAAGATACTGTCAAAGCACTGAAATATTAAAATGAACATGAGGGTTGTATCACACGAGAGAAAGAGAAATGGGATTAGAGATGGAGGTTTTCTCACAAGGCTGTATTTAGACTAAAGAAGAAAAAGAAAAGAACAAATAAAATTGTATTAATCTATTTTTGCCCAAAGCTGTAAAAAGCTCTTGTGTCAAAAACCATCCCTCTAAGTTACACTTGGTATTCCTGCTATACATTATATTAACTGCTTTTTATTAGCAGTCTTATTACTCTCAATCTGCACAAGAACAGAGCGGTTTGCAAATGAACAGAATCGCACTGCAAAGAGCACAAACCATGGGAAATGGTACAAGTTATTTACTGGATATAGATTGAGGAAGTCAGTCATAAAGCACCTCCAGGTGAGCCTCAGCAGCCACGATTATGAGGGCATTTGGAAACTTTGTGTGCTCACAATGGCCACTACAAATGGAAGAGAACAATCTGTCAGACACGCTTAGGCATCTCTATTTATTTGGGAATTATGGCATGGTAGGTCTTGGAAGAAAAGGAAATACAGACCTTGGCTTGCTGCTACAGAGTAAGCCACTGGGGTTCTTTGTAAAGTAGGATTATGCTGAGTTTAAGGATAAAAATCCCATAGTCTAATGCGATTTAGGACATGCAACTCCCTATGCAAGTTTTCCCAACCTTGATCACTTTTTTAAAGCTGATTTTAGTTCTGTTGAGTAAATTATCCAAGAATCAGTCAGATTAGGGGGATAAAATGGAACTAGAGGGAAAGATAGATGCATTAAGAGCATTAGAACATAAAATCTTCAGTATAGCTCCCAGTTTAGCTGAATGCTACCCCTTTTTAAAATTGATGATGTAGCCTCTACGGATGCCTTCTCACCTGCTGATGGAAACCACGGCTACTGTAAGGGAAATGAAGGGTGCTTCTATTTATTGTGTATAGCACAGTAGCTCTTAAACATGCTTCAGTTCATGTTTGTAAGAGTTTTTGTTCAATGAAAGGAGAATAGCTGGAGGTAAGTTAAAATTTATTTGAAACCATGGCTCTGATTTATGCTCTAACCCAAGTAAAGCCTGGGCACTAACATGAAAAACCAGGACCGTGATCTTTGAAAGTTTGATTGTTATATAGTAAGACTAATTCCTTGCAATCAAGCAAAAATTCCTGAATTGACATAGGAATGGTTTATGGTTGTATGAAAGAAGACCCCAATACACTTAATTTTTGCTATCTGTTGTATGATCTACATAAGACCACTTGACTTCTCTTAAATATTTGCATCTCTAATTGAGAAGACAGTATTTCTCAGGGAGATATATTAAAATAAGTCCTAAACCTCATCTGATCACTGAATTATTATTATTCATGGGAGTTCTACTGTTAGTGTCACACATAATGTAATCTCAAGCCATATTAATTAATGTAATTTTAGAGTGGTCTCCCCATATTGCTCCTCTCCTCATCCTGTCCCTTGTGTCATTTTGTCACCATGTTCAGCATGGATAAAATTGTCCTGTGGAATATAGTGCTTGACAAAATCAACCTTTTATGTCTTGGACTGTCTCTTAGCTGGGGCTGCTTGCCCATAAGGGAATTATTCCTTACCATAGCTGTCATTAAGGATTCTGAACCCTCTACAAGTCCATAGGAGGTGAACTTACAAAAGTCAATAAGCCTCTGAAGGGACCTTAAGCTGTGATATGAGGATTTAATCCTCTGTTTCTTTTGGAACCTTTACACAAAGTGCTCAGCAGTTGAATTCTGATAAAATGAAAAGGTAAACTCTAATTAGAACAACGCAGTTCGGGCTTTTACATTAAGATTGTCACAGCACTTTCAATATAAAAATCAATCTGTGAGGGCTTACAGCTCGGACATGAAAAGGTTTCATGAACTTCACTGGGCTGGTCTCTAGCACATTGTAAAGCTCATTTTTAGCCAAGTTTCATACAGAAAAAAATCTTGTTAAAGAAAAGGGTACAACTGATACTGCACTGACATGAGAGCTCTCTGAACCCAGCAACTTTGGAACCTATTGGTTATTTTCACCTGAGACAAAAATGAGTTACTTTCCTGTGCTCTGTGGATGGAGGTTGTTAGGCAGAGAAGGCACACACCAAAACACAGAGAAAGCTGCAGTGCAGAAGTCACTCACTGCTACAACAGCCAGAATCCACGGAAGCTCACACCTTACAGACAATTATTGCCAGCCAGAGACTGCACAAATGCAGAAAAGCTTTACTCATAGGAGCACTTGTTTCAGATAAACTTGTTTGTATAGAAAAACCCCCACAAAATTGGTAGAGTATGATAGTGAGTTTGTTTGGTGATATTTATAAGACTTGCATTAGCAGGCAGACAACCTGCTAACAATGAGCAGAGGACTGAATTCTCCATTCCAGTCTCTTAGACACTTACATTCTGCTCTTTTCTGATGAATTAAGATATTGGCAAAATTTATTGCCATAAAAAACAAAGATCATTTATCAATTCTTTTTTTTTTTTTTTTTTGGTCTGTTGTGACTATGTGGCTACTGACATATGAAAGAAACCAAAATAAAAATGAAATGCATTGAGACTTTAATACTTTCCTTAAAGGCAAAGGTCACACTTTTGCTTAAGGGATCTGGGAGATCTGAAACAGGACACGTGTGTGAAAATGAGACTCCTTTGTGCTGAGTCCATATAAAGTTAACATTCCAAAGTGTGATGCTACTTGATAATACACAAAACTCATCCACAACAAAGGTAAATTGCTTCCTGGCAATGCTTTTCATCTCAAGCCTAATTACAATGTCCCAAAAACCTTCTGCTGCAACTCACTAAAATTCATTCCTTCCTAAATCTATTTCCCTTTAGGACTAACTGTATATACACTTTTCTAGGACTTTCAAAGTACTATAAGCAAAGAACAGCTTTATCAGCAGGAAAAAAAATCAGCAAAAGAAGATCTAGATACTTTCTGCTTTCCCATGTAGCTCTAGAGCTCTGACAGCCCTGCTTTTTTAAATTTATAACTTTATGTAATACTGTGCCATTACAGCTTTATAATTCAGTCTCCTGGGTAATTTGCTTTTCTTGTTTTGAACATGCAGTGAAAAATTAAAGAAATATTGATAATTACTGCTAAGACCTGAGATTTGAGTGATCTGAGGACAAGTATAAAACAAAACAGGCTTGGTGTAAAACTTCCAGTGAAAGAATTCTCAAGAGAAAAAAAGATAATTGGAGAATAACAACATGGGTTTGGGCAAAAGAGGGAGGAAAGCAGATTAACTTTAGTGCTGTTTTACATCACATGAAATAAAAGTGAAGCATCACCCTGGAAGAGTTAGCCTGGAAACATCAGGCCATTAAATTCTTTCCTGTTTCATCCTGACTCTGCTGTCGTCCTCTGGCTGTCCAACTATGTTAAATAAAATACTTCAAAGGAAAGTCTCAAGTGTTCAACAGCTGATTTTGCTCCCAAAGGTGCTGAACTGGCAAAAGTAGAAACATGTGGAGCAAATATAATTAACCAGAAAGGAAGGATGGACTACCAGAGCACTTTAGAGCAAGAAAATAAAGTAGTAATGAATAGGCCTGGAAGATGAAGGTGAGCACGAACCAGGCTTCATTAGAACTGCAAGGAATGGCAGGGATAACAAATCCACAGCTTCCTAACACACATCTAATTTGTGCAGATAAAATTATATTCCCGTGCATAAAAGGAAATAACACCTTCCTTCTGCCTCAGGTTGTGAATAAGGTGCTCACCCATTCAGCACCGGGTCTCTGGGCTAATAAAGGCTGGGGAAGAAATTCTGCACAGCCCAGGCACAGCTTGCTCATGGGATTAAGCACCTCGGTACCCGAATATCTGAGGTAAATCCTACCAGAGTCACCCACCATTAATATGGTGTAATCCACATTAGTACAATCCAGTTCCTTCATGAAGAGTCATCTCTGCTCCCCAAGCACACAAAAACCCCAGCCCAGATCTGATAACTCAGTGAGAGCAAACACCAGCACAGTCCTTTGGGCTGAGCATTTCCCTAGAGAAAACACCAGGAGCTTCAGGCAGAACTGGTGACACACATTCCCACTGGGCCAAAGTTCACGTGGGAAAAGCAATTCATTCCTGCCCCACATTTCAGCGATGCAGATAAGATCACTGCACATTTCTGTTGCAAATCACTGTTGATAGAGTGTCACAGAGTATTAGATTTCCTGTGTCTTATTTATTATACATGTCCACATATTGTGATAATTGGGTTGAATAATATTTCATGCAGGCTAATGTGAAAATCATTTCAGCTGAATATAAAATTACTTATTTTGATTCTGCAGGGTTTTGTTTTGTCAAAACTCATGTAGCATTTAGGAAACTAATAATTGTTCAATTGTGGAGCAGAAGTGTAAAATTATCTTAACAGAAGTGGAGAGAATGAAAAGAACAATGGATGTGACCTCATTTGTTTGATTATTAATGGTGTTTCATCTAATTTACGAGGTCGAACCTTGTGTGATGCAAATGTAGAGTGCAAATGTATCTTTTTATCTCACAGCCACTAATTAGTTATGCTATATATCACCCTAGTTTTGCTCTAGTTAAGCAATGGGACAGAAATCTGCAGGAAAAAATCTTCCAAGAAAAATCTTTAGAAAACACCATAAGATTGGAAAGGCTGAAAAAAATCCACAAAGATTATTTAATATAATTTTATAATTTGGTGCAGCTCTCGCTCCTCTGCTAAGGAAATGAAAAAACATTAAATATTAGAAGTGAAACCTTTCTGGACATGCCGTGATTTACCCAGAGGTCTTTTGTTTCTCTTCCTAAGACTTCACAGAGGTGTCAACCACCGGCAGAAAATGGCCCTGTATTACATTCAGCCTCCACCCTATCAATGACATTGCATTTTGGAGAAAACCATCACCTTTTGTAATGACTAGAATAACTCGATTTCAGAGATGAGAATGGTAAAACAGTGCAGAATCTGCACCTCCTTCTTCTCTAACCAACACATAAAACTCACAGATGGATGTGCTGGGAGATGCGAACAGGAACGTGCGCTTCCCCGAGCTATGTGGGTTATGTGCACAGCAAGGAGTCGGGGAGAGGGTGTTGGTTCCTCCCCCTGCCCCAGATTCTGTTGCCTCAGACTTCAGATGTCTTTCACCACTTTGGTTTCTCAGGAAGTTTTGGAAAGTGAAAATCCACACTCGCTCGGCTGAGGGATTTTGCTCCTCCCAGAATTAAATGACCGTAAGAGCAGGGCACGTGCTGGAGTCAGGCCGGCAAACCTCGCTTTGGGAGTTTCTGTAAAGCATTGGCATATCAGCAGAAGGGAAAACGCATCTCCACAAAACAATTAGGTAAAAATTAGAAGGTGATAAAATGGAAAATTAGTGTACTTAGATAGAATTTAGGGCTGAAGCTTCTCTCCTTCCCATTAATTCAGTGATGGATTACACCGCTGTGTCCTCAATGCATTTGTTTTAATTAAAGAAAACTGAAGGATGGTCCGTGCTCATTCAATATTTTAGGTCAGCACCACTACAGAATTCTGTGCAAGTATATATCCTACCTATCTCTTCCCTTATGCTCTAATGAGGTCATATATCAGTGAAAAGGGTGAAAAGCTCTAACTCTTTAGTTTTCAAACCGTTTTTTCCTTCTGAAAGGACTGCCCACCCATTAACAACAAAGTCTTCTCCTCTCACTCCTGCCTGACATCACCTAAGGACCCAACAGTGACAAATGGAGCCTAACCAAGGGTCTTCCTGCTCCTCATCCATTTGATTTCATCTTCCTGTTTGATGTTTCTGAAGTTCCTAGCACAACAGGACATTGGCCCATGATAGCAGCTCTGAGACACAACTATAATACAAATAAATAAGAAATGTTTGAGAGCACCTCCACTTCAAGGAAAACAAAAATGTTCCAAAAGAACATTATTTTTAAAGTTTTACATGCATATATTCTCTTTAATTTCATTTTTCTTGACCTCTGGCAATTAACTGTCTTCTCAGTCCTCAAGTCTGCCTGGGTCACAGTAGTTTAGTGCTAAGGGAGTTCTGAGCTGCTCTTTGTGGCTTCTGGACAAAGAGAGGGTCAGGGTAGCCAAACCCACTAATGACACTGAGGAGAAAAATGCTCTTTCTTATTGATTATATCCAAACAAATTCCAAAACCTGCTTCTAACACGCTGTAACCGGGTTTTGCAAAGCCATTTTTGGGTAGCTGTCATTATCACTATTGCTTGCTCTAAGTTAGTGCCACACTTATTTCCCTTTGCACTGTGCCATTATCAGTTATTTTCATAATTCCACAGATTTCCACTGCACACACAAAGTGGGGGTGCTGGAGGGGCTCCTGAAGACATTGGACCAAGCAGAGCTCTCGAGAGCATATCAGAGGTGGGAAGGAAAGGGAATGCTAAAGCAAAGGTGATCTACAGCCTGAAATCCTAAATCCAGAGCACCAAACACCAGTTAAAATATGTCAGCTGGAGCAGAGAGGTTCCTTCACAGAGAATAATGCCAAAAGGTGAGAGGCTTTTCAAGAGTAAGGTATCTGTGGAAAAAATAAAAAGCCCACAGAAAAGCCAACACCACCCAGCCTGAAGAAAAAGACTCAAACCAACAAAAAAACCCAAAAAAACAAAAACAAAAAACCTGCAAACAAACAAACAAACAAAAAAAAAATAAACCAAGCAAAAAAATCACAAAACAAAACAAAACAACGCCAACAAAACCACAAATTGTCCTTTGCATCACATTTTGTTCCCTAGCACTGTGCATGTCAGCACCAGGGCTGCTCCCTGGCAAAGGACTTCCATAGCTCCTTAGAATTTTCCTCACTGTAACAAGGACAGCCTTCAGACTGCAGGGGAGTTTAAAAAATCTTGCAGTATCAGCAGATCAATACTTTGGTATTCAGCAAAACTCTGTTTCACTTTTTTCCCATTTCTCTTCCATCTCTGTTGGCCAGCACATTCAGGCTTCTCTCTTCCTTACCAGAAATCCACAGAATTCCTGTTCTGAAGCTTGACTTTTTTTTCAGACCCCTCCACAGAATTCCCTATTCTGAAGCTTGATTTTTTTTCAGACAACCAAGAGCTGCATTTACCTTCATATTACAAATGCAGAGTATAAGATTATCTTTATTTTCAGTCACTTTGAGCACAGAATCATGGACTTAGCCAATTATTTCATCCATATCCTGCCAGGCACGCTCTCTCTTCCTCTTTCTCAGCCTGGTTCGCTCCTCTCTCAATGAACAGGTTATCAGTGCACTTTTTATCTGCCCCTTTACCTGGTCCTTTTCCTTGGAGGAAAACAATTCTCTTTTCCTCTGCAGGGCCCCACCAAACACCAACCAGCACTGGGTTAAAGAAGAGGTAGGATAACACACTGCTCCAGAACACAGCTCAGCAGGAGCTTGGCTTCCCTCCTGCTTCTGAAATAATCACCTTGCACCCCCACTTCACAAAAAGATGTGTGTAGATTTGTTTTATTTATCTGTTCAGATGCTCTGCAATCTAGAGAGAATTTCTTCAGATCATACAATATATCCTCATATGACTGGACACCATGCAATAATTCTAGCTGGAAACTTCTCAATGCCACTACTCCTGGGTGCTTTAGCCACTGACCTTCATTCTGCTTGCCCTTCACAAAAAAAACCACATTACAGGAAGAGAAGGCGGTCAGCAGATAAAAGGAAAGTAATCAGAGGCTCAGAAAAACACCTACTTTTGAGACTGAGCTTCCAGAGACATTTACAGCAAGCAGCAGCATTGGGAAGGTATCAGAATATACCTATTTATCTTATGATATTAGGGAAGAGGTGAAAAAATTCCACAGGAGCAAAATATTGATTTTTAATGAACTATCTTTTGTTCATAGTTGTCTAAATTGCTTCTAGTGTTTTGAACAAAATAAATAAATTGAACCCCGGGAAAAAAAAAGAAAAAAAAAATACTTAAAGAAAGGAAACTTTCAGTTAATTTTTAGGCTGTTTAGTCACAATGGGGCTCATATTCAGAAAGCCCTGGTTTTAATGGTACACAATTCAAAACAACAGCCCTGCAGACCTGGGTGTTTTGGAGCACTCTGCTGTGCTACCCTGGCTCACCGTTACCTCTTCATTTTAAAGTTTAGATCAAGGTTCAGGGTTTGTTTTTTTTTGTTTCAAGGTCTTTGCTAAAACATTTGTACAGCACAGCACTACCCAGTCACATTTATTTGTGCTTATTATCTTAATTATTTTTGCCAGAAAGACTGACAATTATGCATTTGCAGACGGAGTAGATCAAAACCCCACGGCCACTCTGGTGTTTGCTCTGGGCTTATTACTCCCTGATACTTTTGCTATCAGTAGAATTTGCTTGTTTACCATTGCTATCTCTATTTAGATCATTTATTTAGACGAGAAACAGTGAGGAGTCACACTGCTGGCTCCTGGGAGGCCTCATTTGTTATCTGCTCCTAAATGAACAGCGGCTACTTTACTCCTGTTTGCTATTTTCAGCCAAAACTCCACTCACACCTGCGTTCTCACTTCACACAGATCTGAGTTGGAAAGAGATTAAGCTACACTGGCTCCAAATTCAGCAAAGGGTAAAAGGCTTCCAGAGCAAAGAGAAATGTTAGATGCTAGGGAGGTGAGTTGGAGAAGCATTTGGCTTTTACAAGTTGGAAGAGAGATCATTATATTGCTAGTAAAGAAGAAGGAAAAGAAAAATAACAAAAAATATCAGCTTAGGAATTTTGCTGTGAAACTTCTCTAGCAGAGAAGACGAGACACCCTCAGCAGAGAGACAAATGTAAAGCAAGAAAGTAATTTTATTTGGAGTCAGGTGCAGTTCCAGGGAAATGAGTGTGAATTGCCTCTAATGTTTCAATGCCTTTTTAGAGGTTGTCTTTCTTTCTCTTTAAAGGAAGTAGTTGGGTGAGCAGGTGGGTTAATAAAGCTGGATTCATAGAGATTTCTATTTTGTGATGGGATTTGACTGAAGTTTATTACAGTGTAAACTCTGAAACTTTGATAGAAATCTTTCTGTCAGGAAGGGAAGGAGAAAGGGAACTACTTCATAATTCTAGCTGCTATTTTCATGTAAGCATGTTTAAACTATTAATTCTCCATCAGACTTGGCTGAAATAGGCTGATGCACTCAGAATGGAACATCTTCATCATAACAGATAGAAATCATGATTAGATGAGATAGTTCCTAAAGAAACAAACTTTGAAATTAAAAGAATTATGCAGCAATGCCACAAAGCACTATGAAATCAAAGGTACAACTTTGGTCATGAGTCAAGCCACCCTCTCAAACAGCTTAAGGTTTATTTTTTCATGCTAACTGGATTAACTTGCCTCAGCTGAGAACATCCTACCCAGAGCTAACTTTAAATCTCCAGCTAAAACCCCAAAGCTGTAGTCTGGACGCTGGGCTTTTGGCATTTTCTCATAATGCACCCTCCATCAATTGATTTTGAACTCCATCTTATCATCGTGTGTAGATCAGCCTTATAGGAATTACATCCAGCTTGTCTTCAGAAACTTGCATCATCCTGACTACTGTTTCCAAATTATACACTACCATCAGCATGTGGATGTCATGGTGGATCAGGGAAGGGCAAGTAATTTACTTTTTAGTATTTTTTGTAGTTTCCAATCACAGATCAACCTATTTTTGTTATGCTTATGGCCAGGTATAAAGGGGTTTTTGTTTGTTTGTTTAACAGCAAAGATTTCTGATATTGAATTTCCCTGCCAAAGAGGCAGATTCTGGCTTGCATAGCCCTCTCTTGTGACCGTGAATGTGGTCAATTGTTACCTGCACTGGAACAAGAGAAATAACACAAAAGACTGGCACAAACGGCTTAGAAGAAAGCGCTGATGACCAACTTGGCCTCCATCTTCAGTGCAAAAGAGCGATTTGCTTTTGTGCTCTCATTACCCTGACCCAACTCCTGTCACAAGAACTCTTTTTGCCCTTGTGGAAAGCACGTTACAGCAGTAAAAGATCCTTCTTATTCGGAATGGCTCTGCAGGAAAGTATAAATCTCACCACTAGCACTAATGCTACACGGAATTTTCTGTATCAAAAAAATGCTGCCTTTTCCTTTACACAGCTCTTCTCAGCCTTTATATTTTTCATATCAAGGATTATCTCAGCCCTTTGTGTTTTTATGGA
The DNA here is from genome assembly GCA_013400915.1 of Pardalotus punctatus. Lineage (NCBI taxonomy): Eukaryota > Metazoa > Chordata > Aves > Passeriformes > Pardalotidae > Pardalotus > Pardalotus punctatus. Next base: position 159,099 of record VZTX01020280.1, read on the forward strand.
ATAACATTACATTGAAACAAGGATCACGCTGACCTACAACATTCCCTCTCTTCTGCACCTCTCCTTAATCACGTGAAATACCTGCACACAATTCTCTTCTGTCACAGTCCTGGACTTTTCAAAAAGTATTTCAGCAACCTAAACAACAGTGATCTTGTTTGCAAAACCAGATAAGTAGCTGACAATAGCTCCCAAGACTTTCTTAAAGCACACTGAACAGAATCTTAGGAGACTGAGTAGCTCCTGCACACCAGAAGCACTGTAAATATTGTAAACCACTAAATGGTGCTTGGGCTACACAAAATGTAAAATTTAAACCCTCAGGCCACAGGTCCCTGGTGCTCCTTACAGATGCTTTCCAACTTTGTTACTGTTTAGAGAACTGCAGCTCAACTGCAGGGCATTAACATTAACATATATCCAGATGTTGTCCTCTGATCTTTGTTTAAAAACTGTCGAATTTTCAACAGTGTAGTCGCACTGTACGACATGGACTACCCCAGCATTTGAACCCAAATGTGGAAACTCTTTCTTTTTTAAAAATCCCAAGATGTTTGTAGGAAAATACAGTGGGGTCTCTCTGAGGGCAGCAATTGGCCTTAAGCTAGGGGCTGACAAATCTCTGCAGTGAGAGGTGAAGAATAAACGGGTAAATTCTATCCAAAGAGGCACATGTGCTGTGGTTAAGACTTTAATTTTCCTTTTTTCCTCCGTGGATAAAGTAGACAAAAGGGATGCATGGCCTGCAGACTACAAAGCTTTCAGGCAGCAAGTCACTGGAACAAGGAGAAAAGGCTCTGCCTCAAAACCTCTTACAGCAAGAAGGAACACTCCGAGCTGACTGCAGTGCTTTCCACAGCATATCACGACTGACTTGAAATCATTACCGAAAGCCAGGCCACTGCTATCGACTTTGCAATAACTCCATGTCTCAGCGTTGGGGCGGTGGCAGCCAGGATCGACAGCGAGCGGCTAAATCTGGCTCTGGGCTTTTGTATCTATTGGTCTTTGTTAATTGCATTTCTACTTTCTTTATCACATTTGTTTCTAAACACTCAGCAGTGCAGAGGATGCTGACAGGGCAACTAAGTTTTGTCCTAAGTTCAAACAGAAGCCTCTAAAATCAGGCTCCAGCCTCGGTGCCGCATTATGCGAGGAGGCAGAAAAACAAAGCAGTGCAACTCTTGGCAATGATCCTAAGGATGCAGGAAGGAGCGACAACAAATGCCTCCAGGGACTCACTGATACACGGATGGAGCTGAAAAGCACCTGAAAAGCCCAGCACCTGTGATCCTCCCACTGCTGGGAGCAGAGCTGTGTTGACTCAGTGCATTGCTCTGTCACACGGGGATTCATCTCCCCTCATCTGAGGTGCTTACAGAGCAGACGCTGACACCTCAGGCAGTTATCCTTGGATAACCAGTGGGAGACAACTGACACTTTTACTGCAGCGTGGATCATCTTGTCCAAAGAGGCACATCTAAAATAGGTCAGAGGAATCGTAGCCCAGGAGCAATGATTTCTCTCCATTTTCTGTAAAGAGCTCTGGATGAGAAGATGCCTTGAGAGGTGTAAGGGCTTTCCAGACAATGAAGTAGGAAATGAAACCCAAGATGTCAAGCCTATTTACATCAATAACTAAATTAGTCTATTTTCCATTCACCACACGGTATGGAACAGCAAAATCACGTATGATTTTCTTTATCACGTTATCCCAGCTTGTCAATCTGCCATTTCTTTGTGACATACAAACACACCAGCCCTGAACACGCCTGTCATGGAGCAGAGCACGGCTCCCTGGCTTCACACTGTTAGCTCAGAGAAAAAGGAAAAAAACTAACTCCATTCCATATCTCTCGCCCTTTTCATACTCCTGTTCATACATAGCTACAATAACTATCCATGTGTAAAAGAATATGGGAAAGCTGCTCCTACAGATCACAAAGCCTGACTGCCAAGAATAGAGTACATCTGTGACTACTTTGAGGTGGATGCATGCTTCTATTTCTCAACATTCATATCAAATAGAAAGTGTTTCACAAAAGCACCGCTCCTGTCGTGCAGCAGAAATGCACAGTTTGAAGCTCCCCTGCCATAGCCTTGGTGTGGTTGCTCCCACCTGTGCTGACCACAAGCCATGTTCTCACCTGCACAGCTGGACATGAGCACCTGAGCCGGCAGAGGCAGAATCCCTCAGGAGCCACGAGGGCTCTGAAAGTGTTATTTCAATATATATTGTCTCCTCTAAATTGGATCAAACCTGTTTCCACTGAAAAGTGCATCACTTCCTAACTAGCCTGACACCTGAGCAGACTATTCAATAAAGTCTCTCAGGGTAACAATTCTATGCTATATCTGGTACTGCCAAGAGGATTCCTGAGTACCTAGATTATGTTCTTTAAGCCTGTCAGTTAAATAAGAGAATAAGGGGAAGAAGGGTATTTCTAATAGTGCAGCAGGTCCCAGAACCATGCTGGAATACTGTAGCCAGGATAACTCAGATGCTGCTTCTGCTCTTCCCTCTTAATTCAACTTCTCAGTTTTGTGGTGGTGGGCAAGGATTATTACAATTTTGGTGAAATTTTCTGTCTTTTGGGAAGGGTTACAGGTGATAGTATTTTATGAGATACAAAGTGGGAAAATCAGGCTACAAAAGAATTGGGGCTCTAGTCTGAACAAGGAACACTGTACTCTGGGCAAGAGGAAATGCTGCCATTATCCATTGGGACTCCAGGATCCTGTGGTGCTAACGCATCCCCTCTGCCTCTCTGCTGACCATGTCTCACCAGCACAATGTACAATGCATGGGGCACTGCAGGGACAAGTAGCACCTGGCCTGGCTTACATGGAATGACGTGCAGATTTTGATAAAGCTTTGCTTCACAGAGGGAAAACTGGCTCTCCACAACAACTCTCTGTCACAATTCATCTCAGATGTCCTCTTACTCCTAAACCCATTAGTCCTCACAAGACTAAGTAGCACAGCACAGGCAGAAAGACTACAGGATTGGGATTAGTTATGATTCAGTGCCTGAGCTCTGCTGTTTTCACTTCCTAGCCTGCAGCAGAAAACACCTCCAAATGCATTAGCAGCAACGAATGGGTTGAACTTCAGTTGCTCCTCCTCATGTCTGTGAAACAGGAACCGTGCCGCAGCTCAGCTGCTGTGAAATACCCAACAAGGGTTTGGGATCTGAGCACACAGATACACAGTGAGTAGGTGAGTGATACAGATACTGCTTGCAGCCCGAGGTGGGGTGGTGGCTGCAGCCTGCCTTAGTTCCCAAAACAGGATCAGTCTCAGACAGATAGAGCTTGAATACTAATCAATGTGTTCTGTTCAGGTGCTCATTTATTAAGCTTCTACTTAAACCTAAAGGAGACACATTTTTGACGTGGTTCAGATGTACTTCACTACATCCAGGTCTTTTGTGCCAGCAGACTTTTCTTTGATTATATTCCTTGTGGCAAGGCTTTTGGAACGCCTTCCAGCCAGCACAGGTGCCCTGAGCACTGCACCAGCGCAGCCCTCGCTGAGTCAGGCAATAGATTTTGGAGGGACTCATTGCTCCCCAGCTTGCCAGTTTGATAAGAGTCACACCAAAGTTCACATTTAATCTCTTAATAAAGCTGTCAGAGGTAAACAACACTTTACGACTTTCTTCTTAAGAACACTAGAGACACTCTCTGAGGGAGAGATATAGATTTAAATGAAGCCCTCACTTCGACTACTCTCCATCTTCCATAAGAATAAATCTCCTTCAAAGGGCTCTGACAATATGACTGGTTTGGGCATTGGGGCAGGAGGGAGGATGAGAAGGGGAGAACAAAACAAGATCATGCCCCAAAACCAAACAAGCTCTCACCCTGACCTCAGATGCTGAGAATACAAGATTCTCTGTGTTGCTTCTAAGCACTTTTCTATCATATCTGGTCTTCTATTCCCAACCATGGCTGATTTTGCTTCAGAATAAGGCAGAAAAACAAACGGGATATAGCCAAGTACATGCTGGAGGGGAAAAAAAAATCCTTTTAATGCAGCTGAGACTAAGGTACAAACATTGGAGTACAGAATCTCAGCCTGAGTTTCAATAGCTCTGTATATTGTAAGATATTATACAAATGAGAAATGAGTTTAAAACAGTCCTGCTATTTTGATCAGACACAACTGTTTACAGGTCATGGCACTGGCACTTATTCTCACACGAGATAGAGGTGATTCAAAATCTGCTCTAGTCCAACACATGGTCCCTTTTCAAACCCGGAGCGATTCTTTTTTCCTGTGACAACTTCTAAAGCTTCAGCTTTTTAAGATTTGCCTCTGAAGCCATCAGCTGTCTCTCCTTGCTACTCATTTGCCAAGCCAGAAATCCTTCTGTGCAAATGCCCAAACTGCACCTCCAACAAGGCACCAAGAACAGGCCTAGGCTGACGGAGCAGCGTGCAGGACACGGCGAGTGCCGGGGCTGTCAGGGAGAGCTCACAGCAGCTCCTGTCTGCACACATTAACATCCAGCTCACCCAGCCACTTCTCCCGTGCCTCTGAGTCATCTCGATTGCTATGGATTACCGTCCCTCTGGAGATTCAGGATGGCATTCCCGTTATCCACTTAGGTACATGCTTTTACTGTATCATCTACTTAAGCTGATCCTACCAGCTGCCGTTCCCTCTGTGCTATGAATACCGGAGTTGATAGACATCAACCTGCCACTGCTCTCTCTTCCAGGGTGTGTGAAATCAGTGCTGCAACATTCAGCTCAGGGCTTAGGAAACAACCTGAAATGGCAAAACCTACGCTTGGAAATTGGTTCGCCATAACTTGGATTCCTTGGCTAGCAGCAGGTGAGCATCACTTGTTTCAGGACTGATCTGTCAGAATTCTCTACAAAAGAAACATTTGCTGTAAATCTAAACCAGACTGGGAGAACCAGACATGCTCTTGTTGCTCCAGTATTTTGTTCAGTTGGTCCAGTGAATGACAGGACTCAGCTTGCACAGCTTTCCCACCCACGTGTGGAACATGTCACTTAGTGCAACAAGGTTATGAGGCACAACAACAGTAACTTGCATTTTAACAACTAGCAGGTGTAAGGTTTTCAAAATCTATTTTGTTATAAACAAATCAAATGATTAACACAGTACACAGAGTCAAAGACCATGAGCCACAGTGCAAGACATTCTGCACCCAGTTCTATAATGTTATTCCAGTTTCAACACAAGCCTAGTTTTAAAATGACCTACTAAGTGACACTACTCCATTAGGTTTTCCATAAAAATCACCTTATTACCTTCAATTGCTGTTCTCTTCCTACTGTCATAACTCCTAGACTGAATACCTCTCATGGAAAGACAAACTTATTCACTATTTCAAAATTTTCTCCAAAACTGTTAATATTACCTTTCTGGAAAATTTGACAAAGTTGATAAAGTCATCACATGTATTAGAATGGCCTAAGGAGCTACAAAATAACAGCCAAACTGTTCCAGGCATTGTTTGAAAAGGCAGAAGGACCACAGCCTGAAGAATTTTAATTTAGAGACAGAGTGAAAAAAACCCACATAGGAGAGACATGCAATACACAAACAGAATGAACAAAACACTCATCATTCAACAGCTTTTGGAAGCAAAAAAGTACCTGGGAGGGCACAAGCTACTGGGGAGATGAGGGTGTGGGAAGAAAGGATCCCAACTGGGGGAGAGCCTATGAAGAACAGTGAAGCTGTGGGAACACGTGTGCTGAGCCAAGGCTGTACAAAATCCTCTAGATAAATCACGGGTTTACTGAAAGGGAGGAGAAATTTCACCTTGGATGAACATGGCCCTTCCTTCTCCTTCCCTGTGGTTTTTATTGCCACACACAGTGTCATTTATCATGGAATATCCCTTTGGTCAGCTGGGGCCAGCTGCTCCAGCTGTGTCTCCTCTCAACTCCTCGTGCACCTGCAGCCCCCTCGCTGGTGGGACAGTGGGAGAATCAGAAAAGGCCTTGAGGCTGTAAAAGCAGTGCTCAGCAACAGCTCCAATGGGTCTGTTAACGCTGCTTTCATCACTAATTCAAAACCCAGAACCAGCCTAGCTACTATGAAGGAAATTACCTGTACCCCAGCCAAACCCAGTACAAACATCTCTGCAGGACAGCAGCGTCCCTGCTGATCCCACAGCGAACACCTAAAGAAGGAATTTGCACACTCAGGACTATTCTCATAGCCCAACACTGCGTGCTAGTCCTACAACCTGTTTGATCTAATTAACAGGAAGAGGATGCAATCCCTCTTGTCCTCCGTGGTTTGCTTTGAAGTCACAAACAACGCCACCAGCAAGGCTGGAAGCTGCAGAGTATTTTACAGGATGGTTCCTGGGCTCTCTGTGTGTGTTTATCTGGCTGTAGTACTAGTAGTCATTAAAAAGTCTGTCCCCTTTTCAAGAGAAAAAATATTTAGTTTCTCTGGCTTATGACAGTCTTTGTAAAGAGCAGTGCTATATTGATTCTTTCTTCAGTGTGTATACAAACTCATTTATAATGTTGTGACCTGAACTGTAGAGCACAAATTTAAAATGACCTGTACACATTACTTGGTAACATTTGGATTGCAAGTTAAATACTCCCTGATTAAACATGAATGCTTTTCCCTGGGAGTACGAGATATCTTATCAGAAACGCCTTCTTATCAAATTCACCATCCTGGAGGCAGACACATTCTCTTGCAGTGCTGGGAGTTTATAATGATAAAATTAACAATGTTGTATTTCCCAGTGAAGTCAGCAGTAGTGCACTGCATCCCACCATTAATCATTAGAGCCAGTTCTCATAACAGAGCCACTTGCTGGCCCTCAGGCACCTGCAGCACTCCCCAAGCAATTCCAGTCCCCAGCAATAACTTATCGCAGAAGCCAGGGATCAAGATTAAAAACCCGGTGAATAATGGGAGACTGTGTGCACCTCTATTCCTCTGGTAGATACAAGCAAGCTAATAACCTCCTTAAAGGGGAAGCAAATCATTCCATATTTTTCACTTTATAGACAAGCCAGAAAAGACCTGCATCTATGTCTCAGTAAAATTTATTGTATTGTTTAAGTTACTTGTTTCTGCCTTGTGCAAGGCACCAGCATGCATAAAACATTGGTGGGGGAGTACACTGCATTCTGCTTACAATACAAAAACTGCAGGGGAAGGAAATTTTCATTTAAATCAGAAAAATTACCCATTTTGTAAAAGCATTTGGGCAAGCAGTATAATCAGAGGCCAGATTTCCAGCAGGCAAAAAGTGGCTTGAATTGACATTTGGGCCATGGCGGTGATGAAAGAGCCCCTGAAAATGCATTTCAGCCATGGCTTCTCCCCCTCTCTCCTTCCCAGTCACAGGGAACAGCACGAAAATGCCAAGTGTTCTGCTGCTTCAAGCAGTGCAATTCTCTGGGAAGGAGTCTGCTGCAGATCCCAGCTTGCTAAGCATGCAAGAGAGCCTGGCAGGGCTGGGAATACAAAAGGAGTGTATTATAGAAACTTTCATGGGGACCCAACCTAAATGTCCCTGCTGGGGGGACAAAAGGAATGCATACACACACCTATAGATATATGGAGGCAGATACAGCTATTTGCAGAGAGGTTTTTGTCTCCTGTTCAGAATCAAATATTCAATTTTTGAGACCGTGCTCAGAGGTTATGCCAGATATTCCTGTTTTTACCTACAAACCAAATGCAACTTTTAAATCGCTATACTGTTTATTCAAAAATTAATCTGGAAAATCAGTTGCAGTGCTACAGTAATGTGAAAGGAAGGGAAGCAAGCAGGGTCTGATCTAAGAGAAGGAGACACTCTGCTGCTCTTTAGTGTTCTCAAGAATTTCATACCAAGTTTTCACTTTTTTGGAGGTTACTACAAAGGGAGAGCATTAATTCCTGAGACAAAAGCAATAATTTCTATGCCTAGAACAATGAATATTTGCTACATATTTTGTATGAGGTGAGCACAGAAAGAATTTCAAGTGTAGCATTGAAGAGAAAGAGAATAGAGGGAATTTAAGAAAGGTAAACGCAGAATGACTTTGTTAAAAGTATGGAGTTTATGTAGGCAGCTCTCGGGCACACCTGCACACGATGCCTCAGTCAACAGCAATTTCAGACTGAGCTGAGCCAGCCCAACACATCACTGCAGGTTTGAGAATAATGTGTGAAGGAAAGAGAACCGAGTCACAGTTGGGCTGATTTCATAATGAAAACCACACGGACGCAGAGGAGAATTCTCTGTCACTTTGGATCTAATCTGCCATTTAGACTACATGAAATGTTAAGAATTATGGAAACTGCAAATTAATCTTTAGAAGCTGAAACATAGCACTAAAGAAATCTGGGAGAGAAAGGAATGAATATCAAACATGACCGCAAAAATTTGTCAAGTGAGATTAATCACTGAGCCTGGTTATAAATTCTTAGTGTTCGACTGTTTTCTCAAGAGTTTTCATGAAACATTTATTTTTGATTGTCAGGTCTCAGGAATTCTGCCTGATTTTCCCATCTGCTAAGAGTATAAGTTCATCATGGTTATAAAACTTGATGCCCTCCCAAAGCTTCCCAAGCATACAATGAAATGAGATAAAAGTCATTACAACTTACTGATGTATCTGTAAACCTACATAAAAATCACATTATGCTTAATGATTTAGAAATAAATAATAATGCATTAATGCAATGGCTGCATCTCTGAATACCGTGAGGTATATATTCCACAGATATGTATATATACACACACCACACACACATAAATGCACATATATATAGATAGATAGATATGTATACACACAGTGGAGTGTCAGATGGTTCAAGCCAAGTGCTACTGCCATCACTTCAAGGGGTGATTCGAAACAGGGACAATGTTGGACTCTGAAATGTGTTAAGATCAGCCCAAAACATGAAGTTAAACAAAAAGGAAAATTACAGACACTTCTTTCCATCAAAAAAAACATATAAGATGTCATTATTCTCTGTTTCATGTTCAGCTTGTGCCCAGGGTGGGAATCACCTGGAAGAATTTTGATTAATTATTTTTCCTGATTAACTCATTTTCCATAAAAATTCAGTCCTTCCTGATTTCATCTTTATTTTGATAAAAGAATTAAACCCTCTAGTATTATAAACCAAGATTCAGCAAAATATCTCTACTGAGCATATCTCGGAATCCTGTGATTCCTATTAATATTACAGGAGTCTGCTGTGGAGGGAAGAATAGAGAATACTGCAAGTCCTACAATTGCTGGGATTTTGAAATACACCCATCAATGCATGTCAATCACTTTACAAACATCAGAACTGGTGTCAACTGGAGGCTTGAGAGACATCATGCTGTTAGCAGCTTCTCCTCCAGCTCTTGGAAGTGGGAGGATCAATGAGAGGATGCTTCAAAAGCTGGGCACAAGTGATGTACATACTACTGATGGCAACAGCAGAGGAGCTTTGGTCATGTCTTAAGAAAGAAAAGTGACAGTCTCATAAAAAAATTTCTACAGGATTATGCTTCAGAGAGCACAGTCCACATCTGGATGAAGAAAGCAGCACAGCAAACTGTCTCTACAATTTTGTGGGTTAGTCTGGAGCAAAGGGTTTATTTAACAACAAGAATTGGCTTTCTAGCCATGCCCCTGGGGTCACAGAGGTGTCATCCGATGTAAATCAGATCTTTACATCTAGTCAAATAATTCATTAAGGACACAGCCACGCAGTAGGATCTCTTTTCCATTCCTGAGATGATCTTTGCCATGCAGAGCTCAAGCACCAGAAAGACCTGTACCTTTCATTTCAATGTTTATTTTGCACCACTTTAGTTGACCTCTGCCTATTTATCAGCTTGAAGACCTCTATTTATCAGCTTCAAGACCTGTCCTTTTGCTGACTTTAGTGGTGAATAATCAACAGCCCCCTTGTACTGTCACTACCAACTCCTTATTCACATGCAGGGAGGACTAAGCCAGACAGAGCTCTCTGGTGTCCAGTGAAAGAGCAAGAGATGGCAAGCACAAACCAAAGTACAAGATAACCTATTTAAACATCACAAAAAGCTTTTTTTCTCGGGGGTGATTGAACACTGGAACACGTTGCCCAGACAGGCTGGGAGTTTTTTCATTCTTGAAGCTATTCAACACTCATTTGGACACTGCCCTACACAAGCCGCCCTGTCTGACCCTGCTTTGAGCAGGAGGGTTGGACTCGGGGGTTTCCAGACATTCCTACCAACCTCAGCTATTGTGTCACTTTGTGATTCTATAGAAACGCTCCATTGGTTGACACCTTGTGACTCACCCTGGTCCCAGACCCCTTTCTAATACAATGCATTTAATCCCACAGCTCCCGGCCCAATACAATTCACCATTACTCCCTTTGCTCTATGAAAACAGTAATTTTGTTAAGACCAGCTAGTGGATGACTGTATTTGTGAGCTAAAATTTCGATTCCTTAGACGGCTAGGAAAGCTTCCCTAATTGGGTTATTTTTTCTGCAAATTGGTCTAAACATATCAAAAATCTTTAGTACTGTTGTAGCACAGTTCATGGAGATTTAAATAAAAATAAATAAAATGCTGAAGTAAAGTAAACCAAAATGAGGAAATACATAACATTTGATTTTTCATGAGGAAGCAAAAAGTTGGAATTCTTCTACTAGGTTTAAATGTATGCAAAAAAAAAACCCACTAAAACCCAGAACAAATACAGGAACTATAACTATAAGAATGAAAACAAAGGTTTAATCCCAAAAAAGCCTCTGCACATAAATAATTAAAATACCCCAGAGTAAAATTATTGCTGCTCTGGACCTCATGCACAAGTATCAGGTTTTATTTTGTCTATTTAACTTTCCTAAAATTCCTGCTGATTGCAATGAGGAATTTGCAGGAGAAGTTGATCAGTATATGATGATGCCATTCAAATTGTGCCTGTTTTGGTTATGGAATACATTATTTAGGACTATATCTGCATCTTACCACGTCCCACCTTGTATTCAGCTACAGTCAAACCCAACACACTTAGCCCTCAGTGCTAAAAGATCATACTTTTTCTGCTAATGCATTCTTGGAAACTGCTTAGATTAAAGACATCTCTAAAGGAAACAAAATGTGACATTTCAATAAAGCTACTTTTTTGCTATTTTTGGCAATAGTCCTTAAACAATGCATGCAAAAGATCAAGCTGTTGAGCACAAGCCACCTCTTTTCGAAGGCCCTCAAATATGTGAGCAATTCTCACAAAAGGAAAAACACAGACATCAAAGGAACACAACCAGTCCTCAGCCTCGAATAAAAATACTTTCATTCTACCAGAACTGCTCAGGTACAAAATGTCATTCAACTCTTTTCCTCTTTCAGGTGGCTTAATTTTTACAGAAACTTTTCTTCAATGTAGAATGTGATGTGACTTTAGAGAGAAGAGGGATTTGGGATTTTTTTAGCGTGTTGTTAAGCCACGAAGAGTCAAACATTTTGCTGAGTTAAGGTGATTCACTACACTGCCCTGCTTAAGCTCAATATCTATTTCTGTGTTGCCTATTTTAATCTTAGTTGCGAGTTAAACTGACATTGCTGAAGCTCTTTCCTAAGGGTTTCCAACACATGAGCTAAATTGCAGTGCCTTGTAAATGGGGTTTTGTCTGTTCAGCAGACGGATAGCGATTGATTAGGCTTCAGTGTCTTGTCTATGGATATGAATTCTTAGAGACTCTGATCTGCAAAATCAGAAATGCAGAGATAGGTTACATTGGTAAAAACCCCAGCACAGTGCTCCTGAAATTAGTGAAAGCTGGGTGTGAGGCAGAAGGGCTGATCCAGCACTCCGTGCTCATGCAGGCCAACAATTTTATGCTCTTTAACGTTCCACCATTTGGAAGAATGGAAATACCTTTACTAATCTGCTTTCACCAATATTTAAAGGTCTGCAATCTCAAAAGAGGTAGATATTGTCAGCGAGGCATTTGTAACAGTAACAAATTATAGAACTAATGTCAAATTATCCTTCTGAGATGGCTTAAGGAACTGAGGAAACACAAATGAGTTGACTGAACCCCACAAGCTGAGGGCTGATGAAAGTCAATGGCAGAAAGGTGTGCTATGAATTCCTTTCCATGGCTCAGGATGTGTGATTCCACTCAATATTTTAAAGAGAAAAGCATATTTCAGAGCTGAGCCCATTTTGAACATAAATCCAGACTCCATCCTTCCAAGACTGTTATCCTTATGAACACACCCTGGAGTACATTAGTTTTGTTTTCTCTTCTGAGCAGCAAACTTTGATACAAACAGCTTGTGAATCAATAAGCAACTTGTTTTGTGGCCTCTCTGCATCGATTCACAAACCATTTGTCTCCTTGTAAACACTGTAATAAAACAATTATCACTTGATAATGCACCATTACATCATCAGCAGCCAATCAGAATGCTGAGGAATCACAATTTTCTTGTCGCTGTATATCATCTGTACATTGTAGTTCATTCAATTTCATAATAAATCAATATAAATTTCTTTCCCGGGCCTGGGTGTCTTGGGAGTGCTTAGGTAATTTTTCCCCTAAATAAACAAAAGACCACCTGAGAAAATAAGGTAACTCTAGGTTTTAATAACCTGGAAATAAAGGAAAGAAAACAGATTTTAAATGAAAAGTGTTGAGGTGTTTAGCTTAAAATTTCTATTACAGCTGATATTCTAATTTTTACATAGAAACATGCTCTGAATTAATTTAAGGAGCCAATCTGGGGAGCTGTTCACTGAACTCCCCCAGTTCATCAGGGCCATTCCTGTGTTGTGGGAGCTAAACCCAGGTGCAGGGTTGTTGATACAGCCTAATGAGTGCTGTAAGCAGAGGGGAATAATCCATGCTCCTGACAACCCAATGGGGTTACTACCAACGTAAGGTTAAGAGATTATGACAAATATTAAATGGGACATTTAAAACATTTCATTATTGGAAAAAAACTTTCCATGTTTAAACTTCTCCAATGAGCCCAAAAGTTTGGTAAGACTGCGGTCTAAAAATACCTAACGCTTTCTGTCAGCAATATTTTTCTCAAGAGCTATTGATAAATCCTCCTAGTCTAGAATAAATTTATTCCTTCTGAACATTGTACACGTGTACTACGTTACAGTAAAGGCACTCATTTGGTCATTTTTAGAGCAGATTATCAAATATCACTGAAACATCTCCGAAGGGGACTTTTTTGAGGCCATTAAATCAAGCCTCTCATTGATGTGTATAAATCTTAGCTAGGAAGATTCTCATAGTTTACTTTAAAAAGAGTAGACCTCACATTAAAATTAAAAAACCCAAAAGTACACACTTGCAATTCTCTCATCCTTTATCTAAAACCGGTGAAAATCTACCTCTGTTCTGATTATCCACAGCTTTTTGGAGGCATTTAATACTCCCTCCCTTGATCCCTCAGAACAAGCACTGCAGTGGACAGGCAGATAAATGGAAAAAGGTTATAAAGGGAACTCCCTGACACAGAAAAGTCAATAAAGGTCAACAAGCAGATGTTAGCCTGACACAGCATCAAGAGCTGTGTCTTTATATACATACATGTAATGGATCATCCCCTGCTGCTTTTGGATTGTGCTGGAACCACAAATTACAGCAATTTTTGGTTGATACTCCAACTACTACACAGGCATTTGGACAGAATATTATATCCTGGGAAGACAGGCTAAGTCACCTCTGCAAGAAAACTGAATACCTAGGCTATTGGAATGGATCTTATTTAGCTATAACTTTAACAGTGCTTTACATTGCTTGTTTCAGGATAATTTCTCCGTGTTATTATTGTGTTGGTCCATTATCCCCCTTTTTGGTATCTTTAAGGAATTAATTCCAGTGACCAAGGAAGCACCTTGTGTAGTGATACAGATTCAATGAGTACACAGCACAATCCCTCTTCTGAGCATAATTCCTTCCGAAGACAAACAAAGCCCTCTCTCCGCCTTGGTCTGACAAAACCCTGCTATGGCTGCATCCATTTGGGGAATTGCACTGCCTGCTTTCACTGCCACAGCACAGGAAATTCCTGTTTCCACCTCCAGTCACAGCAGCTGCTGCCTCAGAAATCAAAGTTTAACTCCTTGCAGAGAAAAATATGTGGTCAGAAGAACAACTCAGGGCACTGAGTGCAGAGTTATCCCAAAAGCTCCGGTACAAAAATTGCACACAGTTCTTGATTTTCAAGTTCCTGCAAGGTACCACCACACAGTCTGACAGGAGGGCTTAGCTGATGCCAACAGTGCAATGAATTGGAATATTCCTAAAGAATAATGGCCCCTGGAGGCTGCAGGAGCACTACAGTACAGCAAAGCCACCTCAGATTTTCACACCTTGCATGACCAAGCAGAGTTCTGTTGTAATTATGACCTTTCTAGTAAGCCCAGTGGCATTTGAAGCCCACTTCTTTCCTCAGATGGTTATTCCTGCAACACTGGCAAGGGATCAAAGTCCCAAGAACACACAGGATGTTGGAGAAGAGATGAACTGCTCTGGGCTCAGCCCTGCACCGTCCTGTGCTCAAACAACATTGCTGCAGGTGGCAGCTCCATTTCCCCGACAGCCTAAAGCCCATCTGCTCTTTCTGCTTCCACCTTGGGAAGGATGCCACACCGCTGGCTTTTTTGGTAGCTTTTGAGGTTTGTTTTTTTTTTTTTTTTACTTCTAAGGGAGAATATTTTGGAAAACAATTTTGCTCTAAGCTAATGAGGCCCAGTTCTTTGATGGCAGGGACACAGGAGCTCCCCACCACTGAGGTTTTCCATGTTTCCTGTAACAATTACTTGGATTACAGTCACTGTACTTTTTCCAAGTTAATAAATATTATTCTCTTAAACGGCAATATCTGCTAATTGCTGCACAGCCATTGAATTGCATAAGCTTTTAAAATCCTGTATCACACTGAGGAAAGGCTGTGCCTGTGAAGCCATAATTAACAGTGCATGGTAAAAGTAAAATGAAATGAAATTTGGCCATTACACATCTGACTCTCGGGGGAGGCTCACCACATTCCAGGAAATTTTGGGACTGCACAGGGTATGCCAGTGATCTGAGGGAGGGGAATTCAAACCATTCTATGTGGTTTTGATCCTCTGCTCACTTATGGAAAGAAATCAAGCCCCATGTATAAATCCTAGCTTGAAATAAACAGTCATGAAATTGTTTGCTAACCATATACATCTAAGCACACAGTTAGACACAGTAGATGTTGACCACCAACACTTAAGTTCAAAAGACAACATTAAATTCAGACTTTAAAATACCACACAATAATGTGTTTGCATAGAAACTGTTCAGAAAATTATGAGTTACAGAACCACAACAGCAGCAATTCAGATGCAACTATGCAACAATGTGCTTTTATGCTTCTAATACTGTATTTTTCTCTGTTTGGACAAGTGAATGATGATTATTTTGGTTGGCAGTATGGTAGACTTCTGCAAGTCTGAGAAAATAACCTCCCAATACACATAGCAATGAGTGTTAAATTCATCTGGCCCAGAAAGAATGGCATCTGCTTCTGCTTTGATGCTTGGCTTACAGGGAGTTTCCCACTCTTCATGTCAAACATCAGATTCTATCTTCACATTTTATTTTTACCAATGCCAGTATCAAAACAATTAAAATATCTTTCAAGATACGACATGGGAAACATCAAGATGATTCCTTTTATTCTTTACAGAAGTTGTGCAGACTTAGTATAAAGTACAAGGCTCAGTTAGATTCCTAAATTCTTGAAATTACCTGATGTATCTTGTCATCTATGTCACCTTTATTTGCTCAGATTCAGCCATGGAATCAAACTTCCCATCTCCCCCCAAAGAAATTTCCAAAAAAAGAAGTTTTCCAAAGATCCTGATAGGAACTGCATGAACCCCTCAGATGTCAGTAAGGGACAGCGATTCACCAAGGTGATGATTTCTCCAGTAGAACTAAAAACTCTATGCTGCCTTTTGAGTTAACAGAGCATGCTAGCCGGACACAAGGAAGCCTGAACCTGGCTCTAGACAAAAATTAGACACGGCATAAAACAGCAGAACATGTTAATTAAAGTATTTGTCGACATTATTTGTGGGGAGGTGATGAACTCACCTCAATTTACATAGTGCCTGAGAATTCTGATTTATGATTTTGGGATTTTTTTTTATTCCCCCTCCCTGCCTTTTGTGGAGGAAAAAGCTCTCTGGTGAATCTGCATACCTTTAAAAAGGAGGAGGGAGGGCTCTTTATGGCTCTCTCTCTCTCATGCGATCAAACCTAATTTCCTTCTCAATTTGCTGAGCCACTATCTCCAGTAATTGCAATTGGACTGTCAAAACTGTTGACATCTTGAAATAATGGAATACTACCGAGTATCAATCTCATTTCACAGTCCTGACAGAAAGCATGATTTCCCTTTGTCTGTCCCATTTGCAGTAACAAACTGCATGATTTCCATTTGCACTAATAATTTCAACACACACAGTTGGCTGACCAGCATTTCAGATCTGTTCCTTTATTCTTACATTGATATAAATGTTATTTAATATCTGAAAAAGCACTTAAGGCCTCCAACACTTTTATTTTGCTTTTAAAATAAAAGACCAGAAAGGAGTTTATTTCCTTGGCCTGGATCAATAGTGAAAAATAATTGCTGAAAGCCTTAAGAATTCAAGTTTTATCTTATGTTAGATAAAATCCAAATGAGACAAGCTGAGAATAACAAAGTTTTTCACTTTACTCATAACTAGTATTGGTCCCAAATAGCCAAGATTTCTTTTCTGCATACTTGAGATGGAAATATCTTTTCAATCTTTTCACATAGGATCTCAGATATCCATTTTGGAGATATTTCCCTATTGCCCACATGCCAAAAACTTTTGGTCTTTCGCATTTAAATCCCACCATTTCAAAAAAGGCAGGCTTCACATTTCAAATGAGGAGAAAATGTTAGATCATAGCAATCAATGTAACATTTGGAAAGAATATTCTTTTAAGTGGATTATGACTGATTTATCCAAGAAGAAAACTCCAGAGAAAGGCTATAAATGTAAAATCACCTTTAACTGCTCTCAGCGGAGCCTCTTTCTCTTGGCATCTCCTCCTTCCAGCCCCCAGACTATTTGGGGCCCATCTCAGCTTGATTCAGTCTACCAGCATCTTTTACTGGACATCCAAAACTGTACACAGCATCACAAATCTGAGTTTAAAAGTGCCAGGTAAAGGGAAATGTTTGTATTTCATGGTCTGCTCCCTTCTAACTACATCGTGTTGTCCACCTCTGTCCACCAGAGAACATTTTCTCTTTCCATTTAATGGAAATCCCTCTATTGCTTTAAAATTTTGTCTTCAGATCAAAAGATCTATTTCAAGCAATACTTTTTGCTCCTATACTCATCAACTCCTTGAAGGCCATTTTTTCCAGTTAGCTGTTTTACTACAGCAGATAAACTATGTCCTAAAGAAGATGTGCAATAAATGGAATTTTAAAGTATGAATGGACTATCAGATTCCTTTTCATCCACCTGTTGTATAAAACATGGGAATTGATCATTAATTAAGAAAACATTGCCTTATTTCCCATTTTATTTAAAAAAAAAAAAAATCAGAAATTCCTACTTGACAGTAATTTCTATTTTGACTGAGCCAATGTTGGTTTTAATATATCAGTGCATATATTAAAACAGATAACCACATTGCCTGTAATAGGGGGGGGGGAAAAAGGAAATTTTGAATGACTTACAAGACCCTTTTGTTAGCATTAAGGCCATTTCCTCCCGAAAGGAACCTGTTTCTACTACATCACGTTCTTCCCCTTCCTTACAATAACTGTCCCAGCAGCCCCCTAAGCCTGACTTCTGGAAGATTTACAGACAACACCCCCTGACTCCTCACCGAGCTCAAAATGTTTGTGTGATCAAAACCACTAATCAGGTTGCTGCTCTGACTCAGATGACCCTGCCTGCCCCTCTTGGAAATGCCACGGCTGCTGCAGCGTGTTACACAGAAAGAGCTGAGAGGAATTCAGCCCCTGCTGCACTCTCTGAATAATCATACAGCGCCTCACGGACTGGAGCTCGACCCCAGAGACCTCGCGAGCACAAAATGCCCACCCGTGTTAAAAGAAGTTTTTGGCATCCCCACCTTCCAAAGTGCTGCAAGTCCCAGTATGGCCCACTACGCTGCATTTTAATGAATGCATAAATTAATAGGAATGGTTTTGGCACTGGTTTTGTTCCTTCTGAGTACGAAATGCTGCTAACAGCGATTGCCAAGCGGTATTTTTCATTATCTCCAATGAACAAAATTATCCTTCTCCCAATGCCAAGCTTCAGAGAATTTCACGAGACTGGCATTGCTGCCATCTCCCTGACTCGGCTGCAGGGCTGGTAAAATGCAAGATGATAAAACAGTCCAGACTCTTCTCCAGCACAGTAAGGATTTTAACACATGCCCAGTGTGGCCTGAGCTCACCCCAGCTTTTGAATTTAAGAACTCAATTTTTGAGGGGGCCCTGTGGGTCTGGCAACGCTGTAGTGCTTCCCAGGTCAGAATTCAGATTAAATACAGCTGCAGAACACTTCTCATTTGTATTTTCTTCCCTCTGTATATACATAGTGCTTCTACTGCCTGTGCCAAGCAGCAAGATGAAATGATAGCTGACACCCCAGGACCAAATACTGAAGATCTGAGGATCAGATCTTCCCCTCTCTAATCCCAATCTCTATTACAGACACAGAGACCTCAGGGAAAATATTCTATTTCTCTGTGTTCCCTTCTCCACCTGTAGAACTAATATTACAGTATCTTCTTGTTTTTCTGTTTTTGGTTGTTTTATTTTTTGTATTTGAATTACCAAATTTACTCTTGAAATTAATTCTAACCTGCGAGTTTACAAGTCATATGAAATATGAGAATTAGAACAATACTCAAGGGAAACACAGCAAAGAAGGGAATTAGCCCAACACTGACATTTCTAAAGTTTTAGTAGACACCACCTTGTGCTGGCTCTGGGTTTGATTAGGCAGCACACTTTAGTTCCTTTGGATCAATCTAAAGTGAAGCAACATGTACATTTTTTCCCTGTGTATTCCATTGCCATGTGTGTGATTCTGGGGGAATGTCCTTCCTCAGAAAGGACAAATTCACCTCCATCCATCTACAATTCATCGAGAATTCGACGTGGGAGATTTCCATAAGTGCAAAATGAACCTGTTTGACCTAAAGTCCCTTGCACAATAAGTTTTGAGTCTGAAGGTAAAGGATTAAGGCATAACTGGGAAAACAAATCTCACCCCTTCTCACCTCCTGACATGTTAAAATACAGCTAGATATTTTGAATAGGTTTTTGTGATAATTATTGCCATACACACTATATTTGCAAGTCACTCTTTTGTGGGGACACAATTTTCATTTTGATGACTAATCTCACAAAGAACCTTGGAAAACATCTTCTGACAAAAAAAAAAAAAAAAAGTCCAAAGCAGGCATCCAACAATAACATCACATAAAAACTTTGGTTATATTTCACCACAGTCATCTCAAATCCCAGCTTTTTAAATGAATCATGGAGCAAGACTGACCAACCTGCTGCACCCATTGTGCTGTTGGACCAAGGTTAGAAGTGTTTCGAGTTTTTCACCACCAGGGTAAATGTCTGTGTGATTTGGAGAGTTCGCCTGTTCTTTGTCTTGTTTAGTTCCCTCACCTGAAAAAGAAACATGAAAAGGTTTCCTCAGCAAAAGTAGTTAAGTAACAGCATTCAGCAAGACATTGCATGTGCAACAGATACACAAATGTGGCAAATGAAGGTGTTGATGATCCTAATAATTGAGGGGAAATAATAACAAAATACTTGATCTAAAAATCTACAGAGCTAGCTTTCAAAATGCTTGATACTGTCGGTAAGTTCAATAATCATCTTTACAGTTATACTACAGAAAAAAAAAAAATCTGTATCTCTTGAAATTATTGTAATTCGCCTTCTTTTTTTGGCATTCAATTTTTTTCCCTTGCAGCAGTGGAAGGGAGCCCCTGGAGTGAACACGGAGTGCCCAGCAGTGCATCCACTGCTGCTGGAGCCTCCCAACCCGAGTGTTTGACCACAACACCTTGTGTCAGAAACAGCTATGATAACAGGCATTTTAGCTATGCCTATATTAAATAAAATTTAATTATACCTGCAAGCATGTAACCGTGAAAAATGATAAATAACCCTGCCTTGATGACTGAGTGACCATGAGCAGGAAAATCTGCCTCAAAGAGCTCTGTGTGCTCCTGGCCAAGAAGGGTGAAGTGCCAGGGGCTGCCCAGGGAAGTCGATGGAGCTGGAGCCAAAACCTAATGAGACAATTACACCTTCACAGGGTCTTTGTCTTTAATCTCATTCAGTGAGAGGTGGGGACACATTTTGTGCTGAAACAGTGAAACGTTCTCTCCTGCTTTCCCTTCTTTCTTGCGTGACAGCACCATCTGTTTATAAATACA
This sequence comes from Pardalotus punctatus, assembly GCA_013400915.1. Lineage (NCBI taxonomy): Eukaryota > Metazoa > Chordata > Aves > Passeriformes > Pardalotidae > Pardalotus > Pardalotus punctatus. The sequence goes on from VZTX01020280.1 coordinate 179,578, forward strand.
TCACAGGGATGACAGTGCTCTGATGATGTACTAATATAATACATCATCAAAGTGCCATCAGTGATGATCTAATGATGTATTAGAAAGCTGTTTATCAAAACCCTGTTGCTCTGATGATGTATAGGTGCAATACATCACCGGAATGTCTTGCACCGGTGGCACTGCTCTGATATAGACCTTGTGGGGAAAAATGGGTCCTGGAAGGATTCGGCAGGAGAAGGGAATGCAGACAGATGAAAAAGGACATTGAAGGAAATACAGAGGTAAATGCATAAAAGAGGAAGGTTCAAAGGAAGGTTCAAGAGGAAAGGGACACCGGTTTTAGATGGCTGAGTTTCTAATGAAATTGGATTCATCAGCTGGAGAGACAGAAATTTGGTCACATGATAAGCGGAAGAGAATGAAAAAGAACATCAAATACCAAAAAATACCTAGATTATGTATAATCTGTTCCACAGCTCAAGTCCTGATTCTCTTTCACCCTTTCCTCTAATTCATTTCTGCAAGTAGGCTCAGAAAATAAATAAGTGGGTTTAGAATATGAGGCACAATAACAGGAACTGACCCAGAAAGCCTCATGTACCTCACAAAGCCAGTTTTAGTACACTTAAAGATAAAAGACTCTTCATAGTTGAATTTTTTTGTTGTTGTTGGTTGGGTTTTTTTGCATTTTTTCTTTTTTCTTTCCCCCACCTGATCCTGCATTTCCAACTGCATCCTCCTAGTGCTGCACCTTGCATTTGTGACCAAAACTGTTGATAAGAGATGAACCAATAAAACAGAGGAGCTGAGGATGACACCATAAAGTGCCAGTCAAAGCTCACTGCCCTTCCCTCCAGCTTATTGTTGAGCATGAGGTTAAACGAACCCCAGAATAAATCATTTATGATTTAATTAATCGACACAAAACAATTTTTCTTCCCCCCCCCACCTCTCTTTTAAATGAGAGAGTGGATTGTGCTTGAATTCTTAATGGGACTTCCTTAAAAAGATGACCCATATCAGAAATAACTCTTAAATGCTGTCTGAGAAAAAAAAGAAGACTGAAGCATGCAATGGCTGCTCCAGCTGAGAAGTTCCCACACCTTTGCACTTAAACAATGTAAAATTTCTTAGGGTTGTTTTATTGTCTGGGTTTTGTTTATAAAGGATATTTTTCTTGTGGATAGGCAGGAGGCAGCTGGGTTTGTTTTGCTGGTACAAAGTGGGTCTCATAAATTTTCAACAGCCATCACAGTAACAAGCTCATTTTATTTTTTTCTAACCTCATTATTATACATTTCAGAGGTTCTTCACAGACTCACAAAGCATTTTTCAACCAGTGGAGGAAAAATGTCTTAAAGTGACCCGCAATGGAAAAAATTACCAGGAAAGTGTCACTCAGAATCCTCTTTTGGCAAATCCAGGCTACAATGGCAAGGCTTGGAGGTGCAGGAGGAAGTTGTGCTCCTTCCACAGAAGAGCCAGGGCCATTTCTCTGCTGGGATGCTACAAAACTTAAGGCCAATTGTATGAACACAAACCTCACAGAGTGTTACATTTTCAGGATGTTCCTAGAAGAACATACATGCTAAAAATTAAGAACCCTAAAAAAGTCTAAATTGGTAACACAATACCTTATTTTCTCTGCTTTTTACTTTTTCATGCTTCTAAGCCTTTGAGGAACATGCCAAAGGTACACAGCTGTCAGAAATCAGTTTGGTAACTTTACCAACTCGGAATAACCAACATTTTTCTGTGTTAAACAAAAGCAAAGAAGACTTTTCAACGGATCTTGTCATTTTCTGTTCATGAACTCTCTTGCAAAAGAGACCCTTTCCTGACTTTGTCACTCAAAATTATCTGTTCTTTCTCCAAGCAAATTATTCCCTCTCTACAGACTGCTTAGTTACAAAGTGCAAGTAAATTACACAATTCTCTCTGCAATGTATTTGGATAGAACATATAATTTACCACGTGTATATTTGTAGTTCTTTGTGTGACAGCAAAGCGCAGAGATCACGCAATCAGGAAGCTACTAAATTCTACATACCCAAAATATATATTTTACAACCATGCTAACTTTACTCACAGCTCACTCTGCATCAGGAAAGATTTATTGTTTCAGGCTCAAGTTTCCAGAGTGCTGTAGGCACTTAAGAGGGCCTGATTTTCTGAGGCAAAGTCAGTTCCCTTCCACCACTTGGGACCGGAGAATTTGGACATCAAAACCAGAATATTGAATGTGAAAACCGAGGCCTTGCTGCTCAAAGAAAGGGAACACAAACACAGTGTGAGCTTTGGAAAGCTGAAATGCAAGCACACACCCTCAAATGTAAAAATTAAGTAGTGAAAAATCCTTATCAGGATTTAATGAAGGTGTTTAATCAAGTCTGCTTCCAACAGCTACATGCATCAGTGACAGACCAACCCTTAGTGTGCAAGAGCCTAGAGAAAGGTAATACCTTCGATTAGTCCAGTTGATTTAAGGGAAAAAAAAGAAGAAAAACCCTAAAGTTTGAGCCTTCCCATGAAGCTGGTAATTTATCAGAGAGTTGCTATTTCAAATGTGAATTCTCCCATTCTACAGACTGCACTCTAGCACAGACTGACCCAGCTACAGAAGGTACTTGGAGAGACCTGGGCTGGAGTTTGATGGTAGAAAGAGGGTTTGGTTTTCACACCTGATGCCCGTGAAAAATTTTCCCAAGAGAGACAGGAACATTTGTTTCAGTTCCACTTAAAGGTGCCAGTCTGAGACTTTGGGGCCATCACGATTCATAGGAACACTCCCCCTCCTGTGGCTGCTGACCCTAAAGAAGTCTTTAAATGTCATGGAAGCGAGAATTGTACAGAACTGTCTTTATTCTAAGGGCAGGAAAAGAACAATTACCAGGATAGAATGATTTGTGTGATCTGTTGGAAGCCACTGAGCAGCTCTGAGCTAAACTGGAAGAGAACTAAGCCAGGTGCAATAACAATCTTGTTAGGACTCACTTTTCTCACACTGATTTTCACCTAGGGCCACTGCAAAGATAAAGAGCACGATCACTTTTGAGGGAGGAAGTAGGTGTTTCTTGATTTAACTTCTCAGTTCTTTGACAGAATGTTTGATTTAAGAGATATTTTGAAGACACAGATTCCAGCAACACGTACAGATTTGAAGGTTGGAGGGGAACTCCTAAAGAGTTACTGCATCTTGCCCAGGGAAAATATCAGTCACCCAAAGAGATGTCACACTGCCTTTCCCTGTCAGTGTCACCTGCTCTAACAGGACCCTGTACATTATCCTTCAAGTGCTGGAACTGAAGTTTAAACAGTAGGTATCTGAGGAAATGGGTACAGAGACAGTTATTAAACCTGGGCCTTAAGAACTTTCCTCTGCCATGCTGTGCCTAACCTAGGATTCTGATCCTCACGTAGCCTAAAGGTTTCACTACAACAGCTATCAGCAGAATTGCATGGATTTTGTATTTTAGTGATGTGCTTTAGCAAGGCCACAGACACTTCTTGACACCTGGGATGGGATGGGAGCAGCCCTGGCAGGGAGAGGAGCAGCCCGAAAGCAGGGGCCGGAGCACCAGTGCAGCACTGCGATGCAAACTGCCGGCGTCAAGCAGGATTTCTGCAAGGACAGCAACACACTGATGGGCTGACTACAAGTCAACATCTGCCTGATACTGTAAAATTGAAATTGTGATAGTTCTAAAGCAGCCAGAATCCTTGGAAAAGTTGGAACAGTTCTATGGCGGGCTATAAGAGATTCTGGAATACCAGCAAGAGCGAGCATCGACAAAGCAACGAGACAACCAATGCTCCTGCAGTTTGAGCTGCCTGGCCATTGAACTACACTGTGCTGAGGGTGCCTGACTTTTTGATATGAATTAACAAGAGACCAGAATTCAAGGAAGGACTGAGGCTTCAGTTAAATAAATGGAAAATAGCCAAGCGGAAGGCAACACTTGTAGAACAGCTTTGTACGGGTTTTTTCCTTTCCTTTTAGAAAAATCCAGAGGCACACGACAACTTCACATACAACAGAATCAATGATTTACCACCTCATTTCATTTTTAATTTAATGGTTCTGTTCATTCATAAAATAGAAATACTACAAGGTGAAACATGGACTGAAATTTAAACACCTCATTAGAGTTACATATTATTTTGTCTACCAAATATATTGCTTTGTCAATGAAACATGCTGGTTTATGCGAGATCTCTACCAGGCTGTTACTTTACAGTTATTTGTTTGGGTTTGTTATTACTGTGCAGTTCCCTGATCTACATGTATATAATTTGATTTATGTGTAGCACACTCAATGATATTATAATGATTTGTAAGGTATTTGTATTGATTTCACTTTACAAAAAAAGTCAAAATTCAATTAATCATAACAAAAAAAACCTAATGCAATATTTAGAGTTTCCTCCATAGAAAAACTTATTGAAATGAGACGGTATCCAGAAAAACATTTCAGTTTTCACATTGCAGTTTGGCTTGAAAAAAATTTGATTGCTGAGAATATTTGATCAATACTTGTCACTTCTGATTTGTCATTTCATAATAGTTGCAGATAAAATTCATTGTAACACAGAACTGAACACTACCAAGATCATTTATGGATTAGATACATCCACTTAAAGTTCTATAAAAAAAAATGAATATTTGGGTTTCTAAGCTTTTGGAGATAGAAATTACAGCATTAAAACAAATCTGAATCTAATGAAAGCAGAAAACACTGTAACTTCTATGAAATTGCTCTTCTTTTGTTCAAGCTACTTTTTACTCAAAACTTTTCAGCAACTTCCCACTTAGGCCTGGCTGAACTTAAAAGATCATGGCAAACTGGAACCTACAGATAGGAAAAAATCCCTGATGAACTGCGTCAATAACCTTCCACTGAATAATAAAAAAATCTCTAATAACTCTGCTAAACAATCACCTGGTTTACACAGCTCTGTGCACTGGCCAGTTATTACAGTGCTGGGGCAGATCCAAGCACTGCAGGCAGAGCAGGAAGTCAAAGGATCAGCAAAAATCAGAGAAAGGAAAATGGTAAAAATCGACTCCAGACATACACATGTTGCCCTCCCTATTTAACAAATCAATACTCAGGAATTCACAGTTTGTAGTTGCATTGTTTTAGGATTTTCCTTTCTCTCTCATGGAAAATATAGATAAACTGTACTTTCTTAATCTCTGTGTTTTGTGTTAGAGGTGTACAAGCCATAACCAATAGGTCTTTGGGGGTGGATTGTCTTTGACCAATAGACAATTGTTTATTACTGTGTATAGAAAGAACTTCTTGTAAATAAAACCTTCTTCTTCGCCATCTTGAAGCCTGTCTGCCTGACCTCTCTACCTGCTTCCACAAATCCCACCAACAACAGAAAAGCAAACCATAACAGTTGGCACCAACACAGCTCTGCCAAACTCCTCCTGTGAGTTTTTCCTCAGATAACGGGAGATGTTGTCAGACAGTTTCTTGTTCTTTTGAACTGATTTGCAGAGTGCAGAGGAACAAACTTGTCACCACAGGAACACAAGGACTGGGAGAGAGCACAATGCAAGCAGGGCAAGGTGAAGCCACCAAGAGATGACAGAAAAAATTTTAGTGAAAATAGTACTGGTCAGGGTCTCAGCAAAACCAGAATTCATACATGAAGGAACAGCAAACAGAAGCCGTGCCTTTTCCCAGGATTTACACGGCTATGATGCCAGTAAAAAAAGCCAAACGAATCTTTTGGAATAGCTGGTTATCAGCGCACGAGAGTTTCTAGCTGTGCCAGGGAATAAACCAGACAACCTGTTTTGCTTTCCCGAAACTCCTGTGCTCTCAAGCTGCTCTCAGCATTCTCCAAGACCTTCTCTGAAGGGTCAGAAGCACCTCAGAGCAGTCCAAGGGTGCCTCTCCAATGATAATCTTACAATCAGGAGCCAGGGCATGAGCTGCATTCCTCTGTCACTGTCCTTGCCTTGACCTCATGGAAAAGCCTTCAAGAGCAGCAAGAGCTTGAACCCACAACCAGCAGCAGAATCAGGCAGTTAATACACATTATAATGCCACCCCACTATCTCCATAAAAGATATGTTTAACTGAACAAGATATAAGGGATGTTTTCAAAAATTACATGTAGACTATCTTTCCAAACCTCAGTTTTACCTTCTTTTTTTGTTTAATGGAGAGTTGCCAAGCTTTTCAACAGCTTTCTCCAGGCTGCCAGGAAACTGAAATATCAGTAGTTGAAACCCCAAAATATGTTTAGCTAGTTAGGACTGTGCAATAACAAGGTCATGTTAAATTGGTTTTGCTAGGAGCATTTATTCTACTGAAAAATAATAAAGACAGTATTTGCAACTATAATAAAAGCAATAATACAGTGACAAGTTACACCTGTTCCAGTTCTCATTGACTGGACCTCGTGTAAACCTATCAGAACACAATTGGGTTCTATTTTGTGGCTTTTTCATAGAAGCAATACAATTAACAGCTAAATCAGTAAATGAGAGATGATCAACTATTTTCTTTCTAACACAAAATGCAATGCAAACTAGTTTTACTGCCATGCATTATAGGAACAACACTTTTTGGCACATAAAAATCAACATAAATCTAAAGTACCCTACAAATTAATGCACATATTTATGCAGAATGAGTAACCTTCACTGAAAATACATTTAACAGACGCCAATAGAACTCTCTGACACAACAGTCTATTACACCTGCAAATCGATGTACCTTCTATCCTGTATAATTTAATAACATCAAACAATGAGATTTTTTAACAAAATCAAATTTCACCCTTAAGTTGATCTATTACAAGCAAACATTGATCTATCCAGAACAGCATCAGGTACTAACATGGACTGCACTGAGCACATGTTAAAATCTGCTGTACAGAGAGAGAAATTGAGCCCTGTGCACGGTCAGTCCATGATGTCTGATCACCCTTGGTACCTTGCTGCAGTCCTACACGTTATTTTGGGAGCCAGATGCCCTTTGGGTTAGCCATGCCCTGAACTTCTCTGGTAATTGACTTTTTGTTCTGCTGGAAATGATACAGCTACAAAAGTGCTGTAGCTAAACTCACCACACAAAGCAAACTCAAATCTAAAAAAATGTTCATTTCTCACAGATAAAATACTTTAGTAACAGAGTCCCTTCCAAGGATAAAATTTTCAAATGAGTAAACTAAGATGTGGGGAACAGAATTAACCTTCCCAAGACCTCAATGGGCCCATGTTCATTTTGGGCTTTCCCCAAACCAGAAACTAAACCAATTTTCCTTAAATTCAAGAACAACAATGAAAAAATATTTTTAAACACCTGTTTAAAATTCAGTCAAGCACAACAAATCTAACATTTCAAGCACTCCACATCACTGTCATTTCAGACAAACCACAAGATACTGGGAAGGTTTGGACAGGTGAAAAGCACAAGGCATGGCATGGAGCGCTGCTGCATGGTTTTGGCCAAAAGAAGATGCTCCAGTCTCACCTAGAACATCCCACCGCTGTCTGCACCATCCCAACCAGCAGCAGAAGCTAAAAAAAACATGTTTTTTCCATTCTGAATAGATCCCGAGGCAAACCAGGGAGCATTGAGCCCTCCGGTTTTCACTTTCCCAGCTGAGGTGGTCAGGCATTCATTTTTACACCCAAATCTAGGGGAAAGGGGTTCTGCAGCACTTGGGAGCCAACACCTGCCCTGTCTGTGCACCCACAGTGAAGTGTCATCTGTCACCAAGAGCAGGGAACCATCTGACACCTTTCTTTCATCACTCTTATTTAGGTCTGTGTAAATGCTTTCAGAGATAGAGAAACACAGAGACTCTTAAATAACCCACCCCTCTCCCCAGAATTTTCAACATTAATGTGGACCTTTCCCCCCCCCCTCTAAATTTGGGATTATCCTTAATATTTTCTAAAGCAATTCTTAGACTTCACCCTATCATTTGTGATTTATGGCTTCAAAATTGTTAACCTAAGTAATGAAGCAGGGCAATAATGATAAAGAAGTTATTCTTGCCAGAGCAAACATCTAAGACTAATTATTAATATTAGTTTTTAGTGACATCAAAACAATATTCTGATTTCTAGCAGCAATCTAGTGGTTGAGTGGTGGGGACAATTTATCATGGAAGAAGGAAAAATGGTACATGCTGTCACATCATGTATCATAGAAGTATCAAAATTGCTATGGAAACTGTGCACTTTTTATAGAGTAGGCACATAAAATTCACATAATATGTCAGAGAATAAGTTATTACTGTCCCGAGGCTGTAATAAGATCTACACCCTTATTAGTGAAAAGATTTGACAGATTTTGTTTATAATGAATACTTGTAGCCAATGAGTTTGAGTCAAAGTCACCCTATTTTGACCCATCCACTTGCTTTCAGGTTTCTGTCTCCCTTAGATACAGGGAGAGTGCAGAGTAATATAATTCCAATGGTTATTAGATTCCATTATAGTCACTTGTGATACGACAGGGAAATTGGCCATATTCAAAATTATTACGAGGAAATACCTTCTTCATCTTGGATTTTATTCTTGTATTATACAGAGCTATTCTTAGCATTTATCTGAGTTGTTTACGATTTGTTGTTGAAAAAACAGAGCAGATAATTTAGGGTTCATCTGATAAGACTGCAAATAGAAAAATCTAGGTTTTAACACAAAATGGATTAAAGCATTTCCTGTGAAGAACCTAAACACTGGAGCCCTCTGCCACCCAGATCTCCATGTGACAGGTTTCTCATTGATTGACAGCACCTCTGATGGGTTCAGCTGGAGAAAAATGAGCTTGTTTAGGAGAGCAGAAGATACTACAATTAGGTTTTTGCAGTCCAGCGAAACAGTGACTGCTAAAAGAAAGGAAAGCGAAGAAAAATGGATGTCCATGTAACACCCTGGGGTGCAAGGGTACATTTATCACCTTGTTTTATATGACACACCGGATGAATGTTGATGAAGATTGTCAGCATCAATGTCAGGGGAAGCAATTGCATGAGTAAAAGAGTTTGCGTTAAAAGACTCTCCACCAGGAGGAAATTCACGTTATGACTTTGTAAATAAACAGCCTACAAAATGGAGCAAAGCAGATAGCTGCTGATCGAGATAATTTTTTATATTTTGTTTTAAACGTGGGCTCCTGCTTACAGAAGGAAGTGCTCCTGTGGTAAGCACAGAGCAACCAGTCCAAAACCTTGGAAAATTATAAAGGTTTTAAAAAGGCCACTGTAAAATGAGCATACCACAACAGCAATCAGAGGCACAGAACTGCATTACATGTAAACATTATGTTCGCATGTTCTGTTGATTAATAATGTATACATTACAGTTTTTGACAGTAGTCTGTTACCATTAAACCACATTGTACCAGCTAACAAGAACCTTAATTCATTTATTGAGATTATATATCTTCAAATGATACGGGAAACAGCTCCTGGAAAATGGAGTTGCTGAAATCATTACAAACTCCTGCAAATACCCTTTCATTTTCCTTTAAAACAACAAAAACAAGCAACACTCAGCAATTAAAAAAATCCAAAATATCCACCCTGCTGTGGGTATTCCCATGGGCAAGGCCAGGGAGAGGGGCTGACCCCAGTGCTTGCCCATGGATCCACATCCCTCATTTTCCAAACTTGGAGCTTTCCCTCAAACCTGCAACAGGCACACTTGAAGGGGCAGCCACTGGGGAAATTCAGCTCTGCATTAATGAGGAAGGGTTGATTTGTCCATTGGGTGAGGATATCTCCTGTGCCCATGCAAGGCTGAAACCACACACTGCATTTTGCAACAAACTTTTGCTATTAAATTCTGAAAACTTATCCTATTTTTTGACTAGCTATGGAAAGACAAACTTTTGAGACAAACTGCTTCACTGAAATCTCATTTTAAGGATTATAATTTTTATGGATGTCATACTTGCATGTATCTATACCCTCTATTAAATGCACAACATACACTTTTCAACATATTTAAGGATATTTAATGAGTTTAATAAACTTAAAGGGATGTTATATCTGCTCACTCCATAAAGATTGTTTATTTCAGGAAATAAACCATTTTGAAATGAATAATATGACTTTTAGAGTTATGACTATCTCATTCAATTAGTTTCTGTAATTACTGTCATTCCACACAGTATATGCAGTACTAAAGGAGAAAATACATTTTGAGGAATTACAGTGTAGGTGTACAACAGTTATTGTTAATGAGCCATAAACTTTAGTCTCCTGCTCTGTAAATTCATGCCAGTATAATTTGGCAAAATAAGTCGACAGTTACAGTTGGACAAATACTGTTGTATTTTAATATTTCCTGAGATTATTATCCTCCAGCACATTTCATACAACTTATTTTTTCTCTGAATTTTAAAACATCATCCTACTTCTAAAAAATGCATTGTGAGAGACGCAAACAAGATCTAACAGTACTGAATTCTCACTGCTCAGCTGCATGTCACCGGAACTAAAGCAGAGAATTTATAAGACACTTTCACCTCTACCCAGTTCTGCCTTATCTCAGCTTCAGAGAATCTAAAGGACAAATTAAACATAATCCTAGATCTTCACAATTCATGGATGTAGACTTGGTTTACATGACCAAGTGGCACATCCAGCAGGAGCAGATCTAGGAAGGAAGCAGTGGCGAGGCCCAGACAAAACCAGGCACAAAAGAAACCCCCAAAAACAAAAACCAACACACCACGACAAACAAACAACAAAAACCAACAACCCACTGGAAAGCTAATAATTCCAATTAATGATTTTTCATTGGCAACCTTATGTACACAGGCCACAACTACAGTGATTAATTTCTTTTGCACAGTGCAATGGTACATGATAAGTGCTTTAAATCAATTATCTATCAATTATCATTGTCCAGGAGAAGCCAACTATCTCAGAGTTCAGTCAGTTGCCTTTAGAAGTTCAGTATCAAAGTTAGTATCCAAGAACACCATAGAGAAACCAAGAAAACACCAAGAAAAAAAGATACAAGAGAAAACGCCATTGAATTTTCACTCCATTTTAATTACTTTAATAATCTCTTGAATTTCAGAGCGAGCCTACAGAGAAGCAATAATGCAAAGAACACATTTCTCGGTTTTTTCGTACATTGCACATCAAAAATGCATATTCAACCTTACAAAAGGCAGGAGGCACAGCACCAGCACTGGTGTTATGTGAGTTACATTCCAAGCACACAGTGAGTACACAGCCAGCGACTCACAGGCTACAAACTAGTTCAGATTATCCTTCTCCACCAATGCATCTCCTTCCCTCTAGATGTATTTTTTGGCTCGCCTGGAGTTTAACTTGAGCACATTCCAGAGAAATCTCCTTTAGAATATCTGTTCACTTTAAGTTTTACTTTCCTAGGAAGTAATTGTTATGTCATAAGCTACACAAACAATTATATCTCGATTGTCACTTAACTTTAAAAAAAGCCAAAACAAACCAAAACAACTCAGTCACAGGAGAAGCAGACTACTCAACATTTTTTATGGGGGCTTATGTACCACATGCCCTCTTTCTTCAAATCCTTCCACACCTCCTTCCTGCAAGCTCTCAGAGATAACAAATGACACCTTCAGAGGATGACTGAACACTCCCCAAATGTTAGGAATGGCAGAGCAGGCAGTTGCTCAGCACAGCTGGCGCGGTAATTGAGATGCATTGGAAGCTCCTCGGTGCTCCACAGCCTCATCCGTGCACAGCAGGGCCACGCTCCGCGAGGGCTGCTGGACCAAACACGGGAACAAGGAGAGCACAAGGTTTGTGTGGGATTTCTGTCCCCCAACTATGACATGACCACAGTTCTGTCCTGCTCTCCAGTCACTCCCACTGCAGGAGCCCCCAGACACCCTACACAGGGATCGGGGCTCACCGAGGACACTAAAACCTGTTTATCAGTCGGTCTCATTTCCCCTCGTCCCCACCGATAAACTCTGCCCAACGTACCTTGAGGTGCCAGGAAAAGTTTGTTAAACGTCTCAGAAGAAGACATAAACTCTGCCCAATGTACCTCGAGGTGCCAGGAAAGGTTCGTCAAACATGCAAGAAGAGCAGCCAGTTGAGGCCATGTATTGAAACTCTTCCAATCCTCCCCCCATGTCCCTTTCTTTTCAGATTCCTCACAAGCAAATGAAATCAGGGGTGGCTCTGGCAGGTTACACCTGCCCTGGTTTCCCATTTAAGGGCCATTCCAGGCTGAGACAGCCAAAGCAGGACCCAGGAAACAACAAGGTGAGAGCAGAGGGCTTTGGGATCTGCATTCACACTGGTCTTGTACCCCCGGCATGCCCCATATGGTGGAGGAGGGAAGGGTGGCAGATGTTCTTCTGAACCACAGGCTGAAGTGGCAGCTGCTGAGGGGCTCTGCTACACCCAGGGGGCAAAGACTTTTCTCCAAACCTCTTTGCTGCCTTGCTTTCATGCCCCACTCTTGGAAAAAAAATGTGAGCAGCAGCTGAAAGCAAGCTTCAGCAGCTTGGGAGGAAGCAAAAGGAACAAGGACTTGGCATATTGTGTCTATAACACAGTTAGGGTAAAAATTCCCAGTTTGTAATTTGTCCTTTCATTAAACTATAATTCAATAAATCAATTATAGTACAATTCAGTAAACAGTGTAACTGAAAATGCACCAGTACTGCTTTTCAGGGCACAGCTGCTCTTCTTTATGGATCCAGAGCTGAAACGCCACTATTTGCATTAAACAGAGCAAAAATGGGAGCTCCCCTCTCTGACAGGTCACAAATCTTCATATGTAATCATTTTGGTTATTTGCTGAAGATGAGTTTTCAGCCACTTTGGCAGCAGAGAAACTGCAGCGAGGGCAGTGAATTAATACAAACACGTGGATCGTGTTCTGTGTGCCTGAAGGACTGAGCTCCCAAAACCACATTTACTTTCATCTAACAAAGCTGATTGCTTATTCTTTGCCATAAGATCATGCCTTCTCCAACCTCCACCATTTTGTGCTTTATCTTCTCATATCACAGATCTCTTACAAGTTTTACACTGAATCTCTACTGTACATTCACACAAAAGAATGAATAAACCATGTTAAATACAAGTGCCTCAACAAACAGAAGCTCTTGTCAGATAAAGCTGCATCTACACATATATTCACAAAGGAATTTTGTAGCATCTGGGAACCTAGATTAAAAATAAAGAGATTATAAAACTTGGCCCCATTGAATCATAAACAACACAGAAAATGCATTCAAGTTCTGCTTCACACATAGCTGGGTTTTGGGAGAGTTTGGGTGAGCCCAGGTACAATTTTAGAGCAGAGAACTGGGCAGGTTGGGAGTTTTGTGCATACCCAGGGAGTTCCAGGCAGCAGCATGCCAATACACAGAATTATCAGCACATCAAAGGCATTATATTTATCAAACCCTGCCACAGCACATTTACTAGCTCTATGATGGATGTTGTTGTAGCAAGCAAGGAACACTTTGATGTACATGGCCTTCTTTGATTAATGAGGGCTCTCGCTGAGAAGCTGCATATGGAGTAAATTACTCTTTTCAAAAATGGCTGATTTGCACTATTGTGCTAATTGTGTCACAAGCTCAGAGTCGGCTCCAGATTCAGTCACCCAAAATAAAGAAATAAAAATTCACATATACAGGTCATGAGTTTGTCACACACATGCATCAGCTCAAAATCCTAAAGTCCTAATTAAATTAACTTAGAGTTTCTTTTTTCTGCAGAGAGCACCAGTAAGCATTTCCTTCCTCCACTGAAAGCTTCTACAATCCGGTATACTGGTAATTAATTTCTTTCTCAGAAATTAATGCAATTTTTTAGTAAATTCCATTATGCAACATTACAAGAGCTCTGAAAACATTTTAGCTTTTCACAAAAAACCCACAACACAACCGACCCAAAAAACCCAAAGCCAAAACCCCCCAAAGCTGAGGGAACCACAATGCACAAAGCATGCCTCTTAAAAGCTTTTTCTAGATTAATTCTACCAGCTAGAGAAATGCTACAAAACTGAAGTTATTCCATTAGCCTTGAGTCTCTAAGCATGTGGTGCCTTAAGCAATTTATCCACTTAGTTGTAACAACAGCAAAAGTACTTCTTTGAGAGCATTAAGGCAGTGTTAATTTCCTTAAATTTGAACAGTAAATATTTTATCATGTTAATTTAGTATGTTTGCAGTCTCCAATCTGTTATTATAGGTGGTAGAACCATTACTTTGCTGTGATCTCATGGAGTGCACTGATCAAATTTATCATTGGACATATAAGCAGGATGAAAGGGAGCACAAAATCAGTGTTCATGCCCGTGGGGGGACACTCCACTGAGGACAAAATAATTCCTTAAGTGCACTTTCTGGTAGAAAGTTCAGGTTTAATCCAGCTTGGGTTTCATAATTCAACACTTTTACACAGCACTTTTTGCTGCAGTTGCATGACAGCGTACGAATTACCAAAAGAAAAAAAGAAAGAAAGGCGTAATCCACATTAACCCTATAAGTTAGGCAATAATATATCACAAGGCAGCCTGTCATGTCACATAAGGTCAAGTTTAAAACAGCCTTGTCAGATTTGCACAGAATCACAGGATGGCTTGGGGTGGAAGGGACCTTAAAGATCATTTAGTTCCACCCCTGCCATGGGAAGGGATCCACTGTCCCAGGGTGCTCCAAGCCCCATCCAACCTGGCCTTGGGCACTTCCAGGGATCCAGGGGCAGCCCCAGCTGCTCTGGAAAACTGTGCCAGGGCCTGCCCACCCTCCCAGGGAACAATTCCTGCCCAACATCCCATCTAACCCTGCCTCTGTCAGGTTGCAGCCATTCCCCCTTGTCCTATCAAGGTGTAACATTCAGGTGAGCGACTGTTTCATGCCATTGAACAAAGATTTGCATCTGACACTCATTTGGTTTCACAATTCGAGAGCACCTATGACTTCCCATGGTAAAAGCTCAGGCAGCTCACAGCGATCTGAACCAGAGTGGAGGGGTGCAAGGTGTTAAATAGAAATAACTTCTGTACAAAGTCAAATGTTTAGGAAATGATCATCACAAACACATTGTGCATATCATGTGCACACATTCTGAAACAAATCAGCCACGCTGCCCTTCTTCTCTAGAGATTCTACACAGATTTTTGAATTACTGCAAGGAAGAGAAAGATATCAACGTGACTTTCCATTTTTTTTCCCCACAGCAGCCTTTCCTTGAAAGCAGTTCTCCAGGTATATAAAATGCTATTAGGTGACTTGAAAACATAATCCAGAATACCTGCACTATCAATAAAATATCGAGTTAGGTGTTTCCAAGTTTCTTGGAAGGTAGCAATTCACACCTTTCAAATCTCCTTTGGAAAGACATTTCTCTTGTCATAGAACACGCTGGGAAAGTTTTTTTTTCCCCAAAGCCATATTGGGTTTGACAGTAGTACCCACAAAGGGAAATTCCGGGGGAAGGAGCTGAGGAAGAAGGGCATTCAGATCTCCCTGGACATGCTTCTGAATGGTCAGGAGCTCTCTGTGGGAAACTGCACTCACAGTAAAACACTGCACTGCCACCAGGCAGCCCATGAGGAGTTCCATGGACTTGCTTCAAATATGTGTAAAATATCACCTATTAACACCAAAAGAATTCTAGGCCTATTTACAAAGCAGATCAAGCAGGTGGAGCTGTATGAGCCAGACCATGTGTGACATTAAGGCACAGGAGAACGGCCTGCTGGATGTGCTGGCTGAGCAAACAGCAGGAACCCCTCTGGTGCTCTTAGTGCAGAAGGGAAAGAGTAAAAACAATAACTTTGTGTAATGCAAAACTGTTCTTTGGCTCTCGTTTTGGTGCAGTTTCACTGTTTCTTCTACTCATGAATCTCTTTGAGAATACGATTTTTTAAAAATGGATTTAAAACATTAGTGGTTAACTAGAAAGTACAGGGCATTTTATAGATTATCTACGCTTGTAAAGACAAAATACCACATCTGAGCAAGCTGAAGGTTCATTGGAAAACTCTGAGGTTTGCTCAATTCCTCCTCTATGTGCAAGTTCAACTGCCCAGAACAGCTGAGACATCTCAGGCTCCTGCTCCTAGGACAGCTCAGACAGAGCCTGGCTTTTGCAAGCTCCTCAGGGGAGAGAACAACTCCGCTTATTATAAATAATCATATTATAATGCCTTTTTAGATCTGGTTTAGAAAAGCATTTGGAATGCTTACAGGTTTGGTTTAAATCCAGAAACTGAATTAAAATTAAGTTAGGAACTCTCAAAATACCTATATTATAAAGGCCTTTACTTCTGGTCAGTCACACTGAGAAATTCTGTATCAAGCAGTTCAAGCTTGGCAAACAAATCTATTAAAGGATTTTATTAAATCCTGCTTAAATTTCAAAAGATGCCAAGAATAGTCCTTATTGACCATAACTGATATCTTCATCCCTGATTTTCTCTGACTTCCTTCCAGCCTTAGAGGCCATAAGCAACATAGATGTCTGTCTGCTGGAGATGACATTTCCTCCCCCCAAGAATTTTCTAGACAAAATGTTTTTGTTCAAAATTCTTCCAAAGTCAAAGTTTAATATTCCATCCATTTCTTATTTCTGAGCCAAGAACATCTGCCTGTGAAAACTTTCCTATTATTTTATATAATGAAGCCACGTGATACCAATCCTTTTGTCGTTTCCCAAGAATTCCTACCATTAATTTCACCCACTAGGTAAACCAGAAAATTAGTTTCCAACTCAAAATTGGAAATACTACAGAGGTATGTTCTCAGATGATAATATTCTGTTGTAGAGAGATGTCTCATTTCCAGCCTTATTCTTGTATTACAAACAGTGTAAAAGAAAATAAATGAAACCACAAAGAGCCCAAGTTCTGTTAGAAGACAGCTACAACTTGCACTGAGCCCAAAAAAACTGAGGTTATATAAAATACAATAGACAAAAGGATCCAATGCTGACCTCACATTAGCTGCAAACTGCTGGATCAGCCTGCTCCCTCCAAAGTCACTCATTTGCCTTCAGGGCATTTTAAATAAGCTTTTGAAGTTCGAATTGCTACTGTATAGCCGGAGAATAACAAATGTTGAATTTAAAAAGAAAAAAAAATAAAAGCAAGTTGGGCAATTGTAAGCTGGTAAGTCCAACAATGGAACAAGTTCTGAAGGGAGAAAAATTGATAACAGTAATGGTTTAGAGGATGGTCCCTAAACTGGGACAAGAAAAATGAAAATACTGAGAAGGGAAAAATTTACACCAGCAGTGGACCAGAGTCAGAAGGCCTCATCCAGCCACTGGTTTCAGGTTATCTGTAATTTATCTCAGAAAAAGGATTCATAGTTGTGGTGGCCTACCTGAGCAGAAGAGAATGAAATTCTGGCTTTCACAAGGAGTGCAGGTTTTATTGAGGACAAAATGCTATTTTGTAGTTGTCATATGTATTCAGTTCTAGGGAGTAATAAATATGACAGGAGGCACAGATGTTAATGTTATTGTTATTAAGATGGAATTTAGCAGCCATGAACAGCATTCACAGCTATCTGAGCTGAAGAAAAATGAAGGGAAGAAAGGTGGGAGCTATTGAGAAGTGAGACAATAAAACCATCTCATCTTTTGAGATCCTGGAGCTGAAGTGCCAGGTGCCAGCCCCTGACCCAGGAATGAGTCTGGGCACTCCTGATTTCCCCCTGCACCTCCTCATGAGGCTGTGGCTGCAGAAGTGGAATGAAAAAGCAGAGGGGCAGCCCCCAACCCAGGGCAGGACACAGGGCTGCCCTTGGCATTGTCACCCTGACAGCCGGTCTGGCCAAGAACAGCAGTGGATCCACACTGCAGCCACCCGGATTTCCCAGGAAAACCGACAACAGTCCAGCTCTGAGCGTGATAAATGAAGAAGCCAAAGGTTGAAACCCTGATTAACTAACATCTTTTCCAAATATTCCCATCTTCCATCATTCCCTTCTGCCAGGAGAGGCTCGGCAGCCCCTCACATCTCCCACAGTTTGGTTTGCTGTGATGAGAAGTGTGAGGGGGCTTCTGCTTCAGCTCCTGGGACTGAGCCTAGCACAGGCTTGGGCTTCATTTCGGCATTGTGGGAAAGTTAATAAGGCCACTTACGGTTTACAAACTACCTCCACTTGCACTGACCATTGTAAGCCTCAAGCAAAGCTGTCATGAGGCTTTTGTAGGGGAAACCTTAAGGGCTTTGGCTAAGGCTTGCTGTCAGAAAACTGCTTGAAATGAATTCAAATCACCGGGATCCCTTACTGAAGGTCAAACACAACATTTGCAGCTGGAATTGCCAACACAGTAGCAACATGAGGGGAAAAATAAAGACTACCTGAGAGGAAGAGTCTGTGTTAGCGCTTTACTGGCAGTTGGGGAAGAGCAAAATGGGAGGGGGCGGTGGGCAGAGCTGTCAGGAAAGTGAAACTTCTTCCTTTAAAACAACAGTTAGCCCAAATGTCTAAATTTACTTGAAAGGCTGAGTCAGCCATGCTGGTGCTGCAGGAGGAACCAGGCCTGACCCTCTCCCTGTTCTGTGCCCCACAGCGGGCAGGTGGCTCCTGGGAAAGGGAGATTTTCCCACCTGCAGGATCAAGGGAGCTCTGGCAGCTCCTGGCACTCCCACGGGCACCATCCAACAGCCCCCAGCAGGAAGGAAAAACCACCCCAGGGGTGGCTGTGGGCATCCTGACGAGCCAGGACATCCCAGAGGAAGTGATGGGTTCAAATGTCTGCTCTCCTGCTGGGATCCAAGCGATGGCACAGCACTGTCCCTCTTGGCTCATGCCGTGACACGCTGCTGGGGCGGCAAGGACAGAGGAGAGGAGAGGAGAGGAGAGGAGCCCCAGCGTGGCCACAGGGTCCTGGGCAGTGCTGGCCACAGGCTCCCCACACTATCCCTGGGGCTCCCGGGCAGGAGCAGAGGGTGGGGACAGCCCAGGGAGGTGTTCGGGGCCAGCTCATCACTCTGACAGTGTTCTTTATCTTCAGTATGAGAGTGCAGAAGGGAAAAAATAAAATAAAAATCTTCCACATTTAGTGGAACCTATCATCTTGCTTTGTTTCTTAAATAATTCATCTTTTAGGCTCAGCTCTGGCTAAAGGCCCAGATTCAGATAATTTTCCCCTTTTCCTGATCCAAATAACACAGTTATAAAAAAAAGCACTAAGAAAGATATGGCCAATTTTGTCCACTCAGTAGTTCAGCCCTAGTGCACACATTTTTGGGGCATCTTTCTAGAAAAGCTGTCTTAAAACATTCATCTGGATTTGTTCTTAAGTGTCAGAACCTCGCTTGCAGTGAGCCAAGCTTCAGAGCTCACAGAGAACCAGATGTGGGGAAGGCAGAGCAGCCAGCCCAGCACACGAATGTGCTGAGTCAGCAAGCTGCTCACACCCCCACGAGTGAACAAGAATAATAAGATTGGCCCCTGGGACCAGAATCAATCTATTAACCAATATGATCTGGAGACCTTGGGTCCTCTCTCATATTTTCTACAAATTGTATTGCTTCTTGTTGAAAGCAAAATCCTTATGGTGCTGCTGTCTTGGGATCACAGCAGCATTTTTCATATTATCTCGCTGCACGATAAGAAACTAAAAATATTAAAATGAAAACAGATACTGGTTCATGGTGGGGAGGAAAAAGAAAGAAAAAAACCCAAGAAAAATACCTACGATCAAGTAAAAAAAGGAAGAAGAAATGTGTTTGGGCAGAAATTTTTCTCCTAGTAAAAAAGTCCTAGAATCTTATTAGAGTATGTTAAAAAAAGATACAAGGAAACGTTGTGTAGGCATTAGTAGCTACACCAAAGATTCCACGTGCTTCAGGGAAATTATAGGGTAATACATGAAATTTATCCATGTGGAAGGATGAAAGCTAACGAGGATCCAGCTCAGAACTTGGTTATCTCACAAGCACTGCATAATTCAGCTGGCAAACCTGCCCACGTGGAGCAGGGGAGCGCCAACCACCCCACGAGAGAGAGAGCTCCTGCTCAGAATGCAGGATTTAAAGGGGCTGGAAAGAAGATGGAGAGAAGAGTTACTTTGAGAAGACTGAAGTTTCAGAAGAATAGTTTTGAATTTGAAAACCTAGAGGAAAAATCCTGAAAAATCATATATGGATGGTAACAGCTTCTGCCCTTCCGGTATAGGATGCCAGCTGATCATGACCCTGAACTGGAGCACTTAAGATGCTCAGAATTATAGAAAATGCCACAAAGAATGCACAAAGCAAACATTTCTGATGAGAAATCACTATGGCCCCTTAGCATGAAATAGCTGCTTAGAAATTTCCAACTGCAACTAGGCCTTTCATGACTGTCCTGCCAGAAAAACATCCCAAACAAAACAGTGTATTTGCCCTTATGATGAATTCTACTTCCCTCATTAAAAAAAAAAAAAAAAAAATTGTCCCAATCAAACTGTTTTGGAAACAGAATATTGAGTGTTTGACACTGTGCATAATTCTCTTCACCCTTTTTAAAAGTGACCATGATTATTAGCCATACTGATACCAGCAATAAAATATTAAAAGGTAAAATTAACATCTCTGTTTTCCCATAAAAGGTTCAAACTCCATTATTTTACTGCATTTTATTTTTTTCAAATACCATGGCATGCATTCCCTTGCAAGAATGACCCAAAAGTTCTTTTTGGTGAGAATGTAAGAAATAGGAATCAAGAACATGGGCCTGACCCACAAATGGATTGAACAAAAAAAAGGGGTTGGGGAAGTGAGTCCAGAGCAGCCGGGTCAAATAGGAATTTTGAAAGATTTCAGCTCAAACAGATAAAAGATTGGGGCTACCCCATTCCCAGGGCAGTGCACATACACCCAGGAAAACATTTGTGTTTTCTCTCTGTGGTTCCTGACTGGAATCTCCATGCATAAAATCTAAAAACCAGCAAAGTGCCTTTATTTTACTTGTTAAAGTAGCCACAGGTTGCCTTGACACAAGTGAGCCTTGCTGTAGCACTGCATTTGTTTTCTTTTAATAGGAACCAAAGCCTAAATATCACATTTGGTACTCTGCCCTTTTGCAAATAAACCCTGCAGGAATATGAGGAGCAGACAGGGTAGTTAAGGGCTCTCCAATGCCTGCAGAAACACCAATCCATGCATCTCACTGAACTGTGCCATTTAGCAAAGGGCAGAGAGAGGAACAGACAAGAAAAAGCTCATGCTACACCCAAGCTTGCTTAATTTTAAAAAATAATAATTTTTTAAAAAATGAAATACCCCAGACACACGACCGGCCTTTTGCTCCTTGTTGCTTTATTTTTAGCACCCTTTTAGCCATGGTGTGGTCTCTGTCAGCTTCGTTGTTCCACTCAATTTTTAAATCTCATGAATAAAATACAAATCATGTTCAAGGAGCATTTTGTGAAGTAAAAAGTAGACTTCATCTAATAAATCCCACAATCCTTTTCCCCTCGCAGCTGGCCTGCGGCTTGAAAGCACTTTTCATAACACCCAACACTCAATTTTTGTAGTAAATAAAATACTTTTAAACTTCCTGAGAAAATAAAACAGTAACTACTCACGTGAACAATTATTTTAATGTAAAGAAATCCATAGGCCTGGGGTTAGAATTAGAGACCAGAATTCTCATCCATTATGTTGTGGTGTCACTCAAACTCTGCCCAGCCCCTGCAACAGAGTCGCTTCAGTGACTCTCAGCCTTTAAAAGCCGCACAATAAGTCCAATTATTAAACCTATCATTTCACAGTGAGCTTCTCAGGGGGCTCTGAATTTTGTTTAATAGTCAACGCTGTGAAATGGTTTAACTTTGGGCTAGAATTTTCCCAGAATTTTGCATCATTCTTGTATGTTTCGTGCCATTGATTCTGCGGGCCTGCCTTCTGTTTTCCAGTAGAGTGAAGAAAAAGAAAAGACAAAGACAAAGACCCACCAAA
>VZTX01020280.1:201715-383777 GCA_013400915.1 Pardalotus punctatus
AAAAAAGGACCCCAACAAATAAAAAAAAAAAAAAAAAAAAAAAAATCAAAACCAAAATAACAATAAAACCCCAACCAAAAGGGGACAAGAGGCAGTAATTAAGCAGTAATTGCAGGGGGCTACGTGCTGGTTACCCCCCCGCAGCTCCAGGTGGTCCCAGCTTTCAAAGGGGCCGCAGGACTGCAGAGGGGCAGCTCCAGCCCCAGCTCCTGCCCCACAGCTGGGTGAGGCAGGGCAGCCTGGGACAGACCCTCACTGACCCTGCCCCTCTGATCGAATGAACACATCCAGCCCAAAGCCCCCAGGGACAGAGGGCACCTGGCCTGAGCTCTGTCCCCGCCGTGTCCCCAAGGGTCCCCCCTGTGTCCCCAAGGGTCCCCCCTGCCGCAGCACTCCCAGCTGTTGGTTCTCACGGGGTAACCCCCACCTGCACTCCCCTCTGCTCCCCAGCACACAGGAAAGCCCGAAAAACACTCTGCCCCGTTTGCCCAGCCTGCAGACGGGTCAGTGTAGTGAAAATAAACCCATCCCCTCTGTGTGATCGTGTGGTTTTTCCCAACCAGAACCTCTGTCGTCTATTTTGGGAGGTCTCGCCTGTCTCCGAGCTGTCACTCCGGATGAGCGTGCAGCTGCTCTGAAGATATTCTACCCTGTATCTCCCTCCATCAGATCTGCCTCTGCTGTTTGCTGCCTCCTCCTCCTTTGCACGAGTTACCTTAGGTGCCAGGAGAGTTCCCTCACAGAATTTATTGTAGCGATCTTAATTAAATTAATATTCCTGAGTGCAAGGCTACTGGGATCTGAGGCTGGTATGAGGTTCATCGACTTTCACTTAGAGGGTAAAGTTTCCAGTTTTCACTCTCACGAGGCAATATGAAAAATTTATGACAGAAGCAGGAGAACTCTTGCTAGAGGCAATGACATCCCTGTGCAATTAAAACACTTTCAAGTGTCTTTTTTTCCTCCATTCTCCTTCCACTCATCTTAGAAAACAATATACAGAGCAACTTTATTCTGCACTGTACATTTTTAACTTAAAGATCTGTAGGCAGTTGACAAATTATAACCTGATCATAAAAATTTTCTTACAGTTTGAAATGTAACATATTGTACAAGGTTATGGCCAGATGGTAAAGAGCTTTTTTTCTCCTCTCTCTCTGGGTTTTTTCTTTTTTTGTAAGAAAAACAGTTTAAAGCTTTCAAGCAGCAGAAGAAACTCCCTCCACAAATAGCAACAGAGACCCTGGCTGCACTCCTTGGAGATGACAGGGGTTTTACTGAACCCCGTAATGAGCAGCGGTGGGAAAGGGCAGGGCTGGGTTTGAGGGCTCCCAAGTTCCGTGGGTGCTCCCAGAGCATCCCGAGGGCCAGGCTGAGGTGTGGAACCACCCTGCTGCAGTTCCCTCTCAGAGGGGGAACACTGAGCAGCAGGGAGAGCCCATTTCTGCCCCACACCCTTGGACAAACCCCACCAGCTCTGCAAGCCCTGCTTTTGATCCTGAGCAGCTCCGGGATGGGATGCTTTTGAAAAAAAAAATAAATAAAACTGCTTTATTCTGTCTCATTTTACAGAGCTGAGCAAGTGCGAGCTTTGGGGCAGTCAGCTTCTTTGTAAACTAACATTCAACTATAGCTGTGACTGCAAACTGTGGGGAATAAAGCAACAATAAATACTTAATAACCAACACAATGCAATGGTTCTTTCTTACCTCACCAGAGGATATAGTTTTTTGTACAGTGCATTGCAGAGCACACTGCAGTAACCAGAGCTAACTCTGAAACCTGGGGACAATGGAGACTGTTCCTTCAATGGCCATGTAAAATTCCCCTAACAGCATGTGCCCTGAGAGAAAAATTTACTTTAATGTCCCATGCTTAATTCTGAACATGCTAATCCTTGTTATCTCTGGATAGTTAACATCGCTGCAATGCAGTGATCGATAAAAGAAAATACTGGGTATTATTCCTGAAATCAGAAATAATGAAAAAGGAAACCTATAACTTCTTAAACTCACTTCAGAATTTAGACATGAGAGGTGTAAAGAATGTAAATATTACCAATACCCACCAGCTGGTCTAAGAAACAGAGCTATATTGTGCTAAATGCTGTTTTAGTCTGATCATAATGGCAGTAATATAAATAGGGCGTGAATTATAGTTGCAGAAAGTTGCACATGGTGAAAGATTATGAGTCTCAACTCACTTTCATTTTAAGATAAATCTACTGATTTGTCTTTGGAAAGCTTTAAAACACCCCTTATTCTGGCCTCATATTGACTTTATTTGTCTCTGCCCTGCCACCACTTCCCTCCTCCTTGCTCCCAATGTAAATTCAGCCTCTCTTCTGGCAAAGTTTCAGGACTGGGATGATGCACAGCCATCTCAGGGACCCAAAGGAATAAACCACGGAAGGAATCACCAACCCACGGCTCCATTCTCAGCCACGAGCCTCATGGTGGGACACAACAAAGCTCCTCTAGCCCCAGCAGACCCCGAGCCATGGGCAGGTTCTGCCCTGCAAAGCACAGGTGAGATGGAGCAGTGCCTGCGCCCTGATCTGCACCCACGGGCTCAGGGCACCTCCCTCTGCATCAGCTCAGCAAACCGACCCTTGAGGCAGCACTGAGGGCTCATCTAACCCTCCTGACACTGCCCTGGGGTGGGTCAGAGTGGTTGGGCACCTCCTGAAATCCCCCAGCTCAGCATCTTTGGGATGAACTAGATGAACAGCACCCCCAAGGCAAATGTTGTTTATCACACTAAACAGAAGGGTCTCGCTGTTGCCTTTCGCTGCTGCCAGCGACTGGCACCCATCTGTTACCTCTCCCCAGACATTCTGATCATTTGCTCTTGGAGCAGTGGTCTGTGATAATTTTCTCTACCACACAGGCCCTTTTCTCATTCCAAACTGTGTTCTTAAGGCTCAGCCACTCTATAAACAACAAAGCACAGCAGCAAGAGAGTTTTCTTACCTTAGAGAGGCTTTTTTTCAGTGCTCAAGGCACGTGTGGGAACACAACTCAGCACCACTACTAGCAGCTATCCCTTCTACAGCTAGAAACTCCTCCTTAAGAGAGATTCTTCCTAACTGTCCCCAGCTGCATTGAATAATACCGGTGAATTGAATAATCAGGTGTGTAAGGCTTTAAAGTGTTACACAGGACTATAATTAAGGGCACTAGTTCTTAGGGGAGACATGTAAGAGGAGATATGGATAACCCTTCAAGCCAGAGCTAAAGGAATAATAAAGCATATTTCATTATCAGCAGGGATATCTTGTGAAAGAAACATGGGCTGGTTTTCAGGATGGGGCCCAAAACCAGCTAAGGGCTGGATCCCTCATTAAGGTGTGGGTATTTCTGAGTCAGTGCTTCAGGCAGCAAGGGAGTGGCCTCAAACACAGAGAGGACAGGGAGCACAGATTTTTGGATGCCATCTTAACAGTGGGACCAGAGTGAAACACCACTCAATCATCAAACCTGTGACAAAGGGGAAAGCAAGCAAGGGACCTGCACAGGGCAGAGCTGTGAGTAGGACTGACCCCATGCCATGTTCAATGTGCATCTTGCTCACAGCTTGAGTTCAAACATATCCAAAAGAAGTAATGTTTGGTGTATTGATATATTGATAAGGTAGCTGAAATATCAGTTCACTGGACAAGGAAGAGAATACTGTGATATTGCCCTTTTTTGAATGCAGCGAAGTATTAAACTTCCCATCTAAACTAACCTTGAACCCACTCGAACCATACTGTCAAGAGACTGCTACAACAGACGCACAAAGATAAACAGAGGTATCAGCTCAAAGCTGAATTTGGAAGAAAAGGATAACCACTGGATACAGTAGCTCATAAATCTGTAGGTGGAGATGACAAAGTACAAAGAAGCAGGAACTCCAAAGCATCCCTGCTAACACTTCGTGCTCCTGAGCGGTGGGAACTGCTTTGCTCAGCACAAAATAATGGTGTGTCATTTTATCTTTCCCCCAATAAAGAATTCATATAACCAAACTGTGAAGGTTTAACATCTTCTCCTGTCTTGTGAAGGTAAAGATGGGGTTTTAAAACACACCCACATCACCTCCTCTATGCAATCCCCTCACCTGGAAGTTGCCATCTCCACAGCTTGAGGCAATCAAGGCTATCACCTTCAGTAACGGGGCAAATTAAGATCTATTCAACAAGCTCTGTATTAACGCCAGCTGAGCACAGACAGAGCGCAAATGTCCTCAAATATTTCACCTGCTTTCAAAGTGAATCCATATTTCTGTCCCAAATTAGAAAAATAGGAGAGTAGAGCACCAGATGGGTTGAAAGGTCTGGACTCACATACCTCTGTCCCAAATGTCATGGAAAATCTGTCACACCTTGCAACTAGACCATGGTTCAGTGTTTCCATGTGAATTATGGGTACAGGACTGCTGTACACGGGAAGTGATTTGGGAGGGTAACAGCTTCAGAGCACACAAGCACCTCAAATAACACTCAGGCAGGAACTACACCAAATAAATAAAGGATAAATTGGACAAAACCTGAGACAGGCATCTTCACTTCTTCTGACACTCTTTCCCCAGCCAGTGGACAGATTAACTTCAGCACTTGCTGCAGCCTGGTTAGCAAAGGCAGGAATTCAGGGCACCAAGGACAATTGATACTGCATTATATATTTTGCCAATTTAGCCTCAGTGAAGAAATCTATAGTCCCCATCTGCACAGGGTTTTGCTAGCACAGCACAAGACAAATAGTAACCACCAGCTGTAATAAGCGAAGTGAGGGATGAAGGAATTCATGGAGTTCGGGATATTTTCCCAAAGGTCAGAAGCTCATATCACCAAAACAGCACTGGGGGAGATCTGGGACTTCACTGTGAGAGCAAATATAAGCCCAAATGGAAAAATTCTGTGTGAGAGACTGTATTGTCATTGGTGTCATGGAAAAAACCCTCTCTTTTTAAGGCAGAAGAAATAGGCAAGATGATGGAGGTTATAAAAAGCATCTTGCACTGTAACTGACCTTGAAACCCTTCTTTTCTCTCAGCCTGATTAAGGGGAAAATACTTCGTTAGATACTCTCTTTGTCCTCCACACGGATAAGCACAAGAAATGGAAACAAAAAAAGAAAGAAAAAAGGAGGAGAAGAGGAAGAGAAAATCAATACAAGCTGTCTTCAGTTTAACCAGAATGTTACAGTGAATAGGTTTATGAAACCTCCAGTAAAGAGGATCACAATTGCTCCCACAACAGCAGAAGTTGCTAAATTTTAGTGTAGTGTAACTTTCTAAGTTGTCATATAACAAAAAGAAAATACAGGTGTTCTTACTGCCCAAGGACAGTACCTGTGTTAGACTGGATAAATTACTAACCTGGAATTAACTCATCTGATCTGATGCGGGGCTTGTGACAGCAGTCACTGCCATGTGCTAAGCAAGAAAATATAAAACCTGCCACACACATGGGAAGAATAAACAGAGATAATAGGAAGGATCTCTTCCCATCTCTTCCAGCAAAAAGATTTATGCTCTGAAAGAAGAGTTTACACCCCATCAACCTTTTTTGCTTAAAGTATATGGATTTAAATCTACAAAAAATGGTAATTGTATACATTTTCTTGATAATCAGCCCAGTCAGCTTAATGAGTGCTGGTGAATTCCTGTCCTTGCTGGTGTCTTGTAGCCGTCAGTCCCATGGGGAGATTCTGTTGTATGAAAACAGAGCCCAGCTCTTGATTTCTCTCTCTCTTCTCGTCTTTCCTTCTATAGATACACACAGGTTCTCATTGAACCAGCTGCATGATCCTGCCCGACAAAATCCAGACAGATACAGGGTACAGAAATGGGGGCTATGGAAAAGAAGCAGATGGTCTTTCTTTACTATGCAGGTGCTGTTCAGCAATTTTTCCCACCAGTGAAGCTGCTGTATTTTGCACAATGTTTTCCCAATTCACCAGACAATCAGGAGCAGAACAACATGAATGCTCTGTTCTGCTGCGATGTGCTGAGACAGCAGGTTATCGGTGGTGACTCTGAAGCTTGCTGACATCTGACATGAATTCCTGGCATGCTGACTTTTTAAAAATCGATGGGGACAGACCTCAGAGTAACAGAAATAGCTGTGAAGTTTAACACTGCTGAAACTGTTCAGGCTTGATTGGCTGGCGAACATGGAAGGTCAGAAAGAGGAGCACTGGATCCTCATCAGTAGGAACAGAAGCAGATTATTATAGAAAAAAATCACCCTCAAGTTTCATAGCTTACTGTTCCTGTGAAATAGCCGAGATCAGGAGATGCATAATGTGCAGCAGACCTCTTCTTTATTAATACAACCTTAAGCTAAGGATGAAAAATGTATATTGGCATACAGAAAGGCTCAATGGAGTGTTATAAAGCCATTGCTTGACCTCCATTTTTGATAATTTTAGCAGTTCCTAAAAACTTTTTTTTAAAGGAAACACTTTAGCCATAGCAAGATTGTTAATTAGACTTCTCTCTTTGGAGTGGAAGTGGAAACTGTTAAGCTCCAGGAGAAAAGTACCTATAAATTTAAGTTTTACTTAAAACATGGATGTAGCCTTACTCTTTGCCTTCTTAATAATGTAAGTGTCACTTCAATCTAGACCAAATTACACCCTAAAAACTGCAAACTACCTGCCTACAGAAAGGATGAAGCACAATTCCTCATTCATCTTGATCCATTTGTACATGCTAAGAAAGCTCACATGGAAGGAAACACCTGCTGGGTCAATGGAAATATAAAGGAAAGTCTGCAAACCTCTTTGTAAGGCTTTGAGAAAATACCAAAAAAATTACATTATAATTTTCCTTTGTAAACACAAATAGGAATGGAAACTGTGTGGCAGAAATTGCTGACAGAAGAGGGTGAAAACATTTTCATCACTATTTTTCAATAGGATCTTGCTCTTACAGGTCAAAAAAAAGGCGTCATGCTTTAGAACACGAGTAGTATAGTAATCATATTAATACATTTTACTGAAACTTGGTAAAAAGGACATTGTCAAGTGCTTTTATGCAGTTTCTAATGTAGGTGTTTCACTCTCCATTGATTGTATAATAACCTCTCAACAGTTTGAAAATAACATTTCTTGCTCTGTCCCCCTCGTTGGTAAATGTGGTTTCTGCAGTTATGGACCACGAGCCAGGCTGGTGATGGACTTCTCAATTCAGCAGCACTCAAAAAATGTCCCAGTGGTAACAACTGAGATCACAAATCATTAGCTCATGCTCCTTGAACTGCTGCCTCTGCATTCACATGTCTGTGCTGGTGTACTAACATCATTTATTTCACTGATCTCCTCAGTTAAATTAATATTTTTCCATACATGGCAAAGTGTGCCATGTATGTAAGACAAATTCTGCATCGACTGCTGGTACCACATCATGCAAATTCCCGTTCTAGCAGGGAATGTGGGCTCAGAGTGCCATGAGCCAATTCCTCCTCAGGTCTGAGCAGCTGAGAAGAGAAAGACACCCTCCAAGAGCAGTGTGCTTAGAAGCTGGCCAGCAGTTCTTTCAGAAAAGCAGACCTTTTGCCAGCTGTTGGGGACACGTTTTGCTCCTTGCTCTCTGTGTGGACTCTCTCCTGTACGTGTCTCGCTGCCTTCCCAGCCCTGAAGGGCTCTGCTCTTCACAAGCTGAGCTGCAGGAGAAAACTCCACTGCCCTTCCCCAAAGGGTGTCAGAAAACAAGGCATCACGTGCTCCCCATTAGGGGACAGGCTCTGGGGAGGCCTTTTTATCTCTTTGTGGAGTCAGCCCTCTTATTTCATATGGCCAAAGAGAGCAATGTGCCGCTCAAACTTGGAGAATGACATCCATAACCTCCTGGCCATGAAAAACTGGGCGTGGCCACCATGGAATACCTGCACAAGGACACCCAGAGTGGTCATCCCACTCTGCCAGCAAATCCTCTTCATCCATTCCATGCTTTTGTTGTTTAAATGCCTGGTGATTAGAGATTCAGTGTGCTGAAATTACCTTATCTAAAAAAATATTCCTGGTAGGGAAGTGCCTTGTTTGTTAACTCCTAGAGAATTTCCTTTTGAACATTATTTTGTTCAATACCATTAAGCCAATACATTTGAAAGTGAAACCAACAAAAGCATATAAAAACAGAATGCTAATGATTTGCCACAGAGAAGAGAGGTCTTTGAGTGTTTTCCAGCCTTAACAAAAAGCAACTTCCCCCTTCAAGTACAAAACAATTCCCAGGTCAGTCCATCCAACTCGGGCTCGCACAAAGTCACTCCTGTTGCAGTTTGCCTCTTACTCAGCTGCCTCTGGACTTACTCCAGTGATTCCCCCAGAGCTGTGGGAGGACAGGGAGGAAAGTTTTCTGCAGGTTCTAAAACTACAGGTTACAAAAGCCTGAAACTCTTCAGTGGACACACTATTAATTGTCAACTGGCCACTCAGTGAGAGAACCATTTTCAAGGTTTCTGTACACGACTGTCTTAGTTCAGGGTTTACTTTTAGACTACCAGATATTAGAAGGTTTTGGGTCCAATACATCAAGAATGTGAAACCAATCCCAGATAGCAAAACTAAAAATCAAAGCCATTGTGACTAAGCACAACAAGAAACATCGTATATTGCATAGCAATGGGTCAGAACATCATACCCTAGGCAATACCATCCCAGGTTCTTTTGGAAGAACAAGCCATCCCTTTTGAATAGAAGATTCAATACACTCCCTGCAAAATTTGTGGAATATGTACATGTCCTGCATCTCCAATGTCTCTGCAGAGCCTCTTGGTTCCTCCTTGGCTGTTTTTTATGGTTGAATCCCTAGTGCCAGACACTGCAACTAATCAGAGCATTACTTCTTAGCCGTGGCTATTTCTGGAAATCAGAACAATTCCCTGCCTCTGAAATGCCAAGCTCCTCTCTCAGATGTTACGCCTCCTACTAAAACAAATGGAGATATTTATGGCAGACATCACTGAAATATAGCGCACACAACAACAAAAAGAATGATTTAAAAACGTGACTTAAAAACAAAATCCATTTTGGGAAGATAAAATCATATCGTGTAAGTGTCCTTTTTGTATTTCTGCTTTTTTAAGGCAGTAGATGTCATGCATAATATAGATTTTTTTGCTCTGTGCTGTTGACAGCATTTAAGAAAACAAAAAAACTCAGGAAACCAAGACATTATTTAGATTTGAAATTCTGGGAAACCCAGCAGATGTGTGAGAGAAAGACTCTTGACTATAAATGTGATCATTTGAGGGTTGCCTCAAAGTGAAAGTTTAGAAGCAATTGAATCCCTCTGCTTCCCTGTCCCAGTCTGTGCTTCTAAAAAATAAACAAGGACATATCAGCCCCTGTGATTCCAGTGGATTATTTCAAGAGTGGTGAATGCCTAGAGGCACAAAGTCTTTAAGTGTCAAGTGATGAGCTATAACACATGGGCAATGAATAAACCAAGTGAAGAGCCAGATTGAGCAAGAACAGATTCCCTTAGAGGATAAAGCCAATATTCCCTAAAATGTGAGAGAGTAACAAAGATTCTCAGGTAGCAACAAAGAATTTGAAACTGAGAGAGAATTCAAGTCTAGAGTCACAGACATGGCTCGGTCCCTGTGTAACCAGTGGCTGGTGTTTTGGAAGTGCACATGGCAATGGATGCAATATTCCTTGCCCTGACAAAGGTGCAAAACTTAAAATTCTTCATCTCAGCTCCCAGCAGATGTGTCAGCAATCAGTCAGAGCAACCAGGGCCCGAGTTTCAGGGCAGGCAAGAAGCTGAGAGAGCTCCAGAGGTGCTGCACGGAGCACGGGGTCACCAGGGAGAGTTTGTGTGCCTCGAGCAGGACATCGTGAGCAGCCAGGACAGTGCTGGAGGCCCCCCAGTCCCCTGTGCAATCAGGAGCCAGACAGGGCGGTTTAAAGATCCACAGCCTTCCCTTCCACTGGGCTTCCAGTCCTTAACGCACAGCACAGTCAGGCTTTTTCATCTCACAGTTCAGGGTTTAATTCATGGCTCCCTCCAGACAAACATTTCCTTTAGCCAGTCATTCTTGCAACTTCTAAATAGATTTAAAGGAACCTAGACCATAAAGTCTTAAAATTGTTAGGTGAGTTCAGGCAAAATTGCTTTTTTTAGTAGTTAAACCTGAGCGAGGAGGTAAAATCAAATGTGTTCCATATACTTCATTGTCCTGTTGTATTGAAATATCGCTCATTCTCTTTGATTTGGTTACATAATAATCATTCCACTGTTACCTAATCCAAATAGGCAATGAGTGCATCTTTATAATCCAGGTTATTTCTCCAGGTATTCTGTAAAATGAACAGTCACACACCTCAGAGCACAGTAAGACCCTTGATTCTCATTTCAGAGAGTCAAAGCTCTATATTTGGATTTAATAGTAGTTAATTACTACAGATAACAGTGTAGCTTTTTAACAATCATAAATTAATTTACTTTAATAGGCAAAAAAAAAAAAATTCAATTACCAAGAAAATGACTACTGAGGTGGCAGGTTGTCGTGCTTTAACCTGACTGAAGCCACTTTTAAACTCAGCATTGATCATGGTTTCTTAGAGCACCTCAGCCCACCAAGATCCAGAGAGCAGGATGAGAGCCTGAGACCCTGCTCCTACTCACTCTCTCCTAAAGGCTCTCTGTACTTCAGTTCACATCTCTCAGGCAGGATAACACAGGGAGGAGAGCTGGGGAGTTCTGTTACTATGGAAAACACGAGAACAGAAACATCCCTGGCACCGAGGACAACCTGTGATCTCAGAAATCCAGGGACGCGCTGTCCGCACGCTCTGAGTATCGTGTTCAGAGAAGCCACTCTGTGAGAGAAAGCAAGAAAGCGCTGTCCTTTACTGGCCCCTTTGATTTTATCACCTGTCACAGCATCAAGTGGTCCTTTCAAAATTCGTGAGACTTGAAATATTATGGCCACACAACACTAGACTAAGAAAATGAGGGGGTTTTTTTCTCTTCTTTTTTGCAAGGTAAGCAGGATGTCAGGAGAAAAAATATCACATTTGTGAAATCCTTATCAACATTAATTCTGAGGTTAGAGTTACTACAGGGGAAAAGTATTTGTCTCTGCTGATTTTTTATGTTTTTGACACTGCTTCATTCTCTTTGAAGCTGATTTTAGGTATTAAAAGCATCAAATGTCAGCTGCCTTTTCAGGACTCTAATTCTGCTACTGACTCAAAAAGAAAATAAGGAGTTTCCCATTAGTTTCTATTCAGAGCCCAGACTCGAAGGAACAAAGACTGAGAATTAAAGCAATGATAATATTAGGTTTTACTTTATGCTTTCTCACTTATAAGCACCAGGCTTTTCATGAGATGGTTCAAGGGTATGTAGGAGCAATCTATTTTTTTAGGTCTGCCTAATGCAATATCTATCTGTACAGAGCTGCAGCGTGAATTATGTGAAAATGTTACTAAACCTGGGCTTGTACAGTCAGCCTTCTTCTGGATTTTTGAAAAGCAGTGACATTTCTCCATGGACTTTTCCTAAGACTGCTCATTTGCAGGGAAAACTTGCTTGTGGATCAGAATTCTGCAGTGCCAAGCACAGAACAAAGGACAGGCAAAAACCAGCACCCCAAAAAAAGGGCTCCATTCCCCCTGCACCTGAGCTGCCTGGCCTGCAACACATATTTCAAATGGAGGACTGGATATTTGAAACTGTGTGAATGGCAGACAGAAAACACAGATGCAATTTAAAAATAAAAAAAATGCAGTGGAGGAAGTCCAGACACAGATGAAGATTTTGTTGTGAGAATATGAAAGACCATGGCAGGAATTTTGGACAAAGCACTGCTTGGAAAGGTGCTCAGCTGTGGATACAGTCAGGACATAAACCTTGAGCAGTTTCCATCAATAAACAGGTTAGGTACTTCCTGTGCAATGCACAGATGCAACCTGGATGGTTTTCAGTCTTCCCACCGAGAAAAAGGAACTCAGAAGGCCTCACATTTTATCTTAAATTCAAGGATAAAAAGTTTGTTGGCATAACAGAACAAATCACACCTGGACAAAAGCACACCTGGTCCACCTCAGGAGCTGCATAAAGCAGAACTGCTGTCTTCTAAAAAGCTGTTTTCCATTTTATATACATGCATATATATATGTTTATAAGTATGAGAATACAAAGACTGCCATCCCAATGGGACTAGTGACATTCCAGAAGTATCAGTACGTCAGTGAAGGATGCCACTTCCAAGGAACTGCTCTCCACAAGCACAGTCCTTGTTATTTTATTAACATTTTGAAGATTTTAAGGCGTATTACAAGACCACATACTCACATTAGAAAGATACTTTTGTTTCTAACTTAAAATGGAATGATTCACCTGATAGATCTCCAAGCCTTTTACAGCACTGAAATTCAGTTCTCCTAATGAGGATCAGTAATTGTAGATTCAAAGACTGTCCAAACCAGTCAGCAGGAGATAATGTGTAATATGTAACCACAGGAAAAGCAAACTGGAAAAAGAAAGACCACTGGCTTTCATAAATCATTTTTTGACAGGAAGGTTATTTATCATGGGAAATAAGCTTAATCAATAATAGAGTGAAACAACCTTAATAAAAAAGGGAATCAAGCTCTGTTCTGTTAGAGCATTATAATTAATGTGGGTAGGGGGAGCGAGAAGAGGCAGAAAGAATTGTTACAGAGAATTGTTATTATCCTGACAAATGGATTCTGGATTGTTTCTAAAAGTTCATTTTCATCTAGCAGCTTTGAATGAGAAAGGACCAAGGACTGCATTTTGTTTTCTAAGAAGTAATGAGAAATTTTGAGGGAGGTGCCCAATTAAGGGAGAGTTATTCAAGTGATGAATATATTCTTACTTGATCTCAAGGGGATGATGTAACCAATCGTGACTATATTAAAAACCAGCTCCTTTAAACGATGTGGGGAGACCAAGTTTTTCTCAATTAATTTTTATACACAAACCAAGTGTAACTTTTTCCAAAAGTCATCTTTTTTTGTTTTGGGTTGATTAATTTTACAAATATGAGAGGAAGGGAAAAGCACTCTAGAGAAATTTCAGAAGCTTGATGAAAAGGATTGTTTTCATCTACATTAAAACACAAATACTTGTGTATTGTAGTTATTCTGTTCAGTCACTTTTCATTTATCTTTCTAACTATTCTTACAGATAGATGATAATTCCATCAGATTTTGAAAACATTTAGCAAATTGTCTGAGAAATATTGCACAACTTCATCTGCAAAAGGAGAAACCTACATATATGTACAATGTTCCCAGGCATCCCAACCAAAGGGAATATATATACCAACCATAAAACATTTTTTTCAATCCACTTGGCCACAACATCAACATAAATATAAAGGAGTTGCATCGTTAATGTTTAATAAAAAAATTTAACACAAAATTTCTATCTGAAGCAAAACCAAAAAATGAGAGAAATACCAGTCCCTAAAGGAAGTTAACAAAGGAGCTGTAATTTTCTGTGGAGGACAGAAACAGTTACATGAACTGCAAAAATACATACATAGGGAGAAAGAAAATAGATGTTAAGGTAAGAATGATGAAGATGGGAATGGAGGAATGAACAACAAATTTGCTGGACTGACTCAGACTCTATTTCAATCAAGATGTCCAAATTTCCTGAAACCTGGAGGTAATTCTCTGCCAAAAAAAGCCCCAACACTCCAAACGGTTTAATAATTTAGTAATCAACTTAACGATTAGCATGCCTAGCCTAAACTTTTGAATTTCACAAGAGTGGCTTTTTTCCTTTCCAGCAGACATTTTGTTCCTGTTCCCAAAGCCCTTCCCAGCTCCACTCAGTATTCCACTGACTATTCACACACAATCTACAGACAAGGCACAGGTCAGGGAAAGCAGAGCAGCAAAATAATTCTTATCCAGGAGATCATTTGAAAGCCTCTTAAAGTGTTCCCAGACAATTTGTGAAGGGAGAGAAAAAGATTATGAGGTATCTTACCTGTTAGAAATTATTCAGCAGCTCAGCAAGTCACTTGTTTTTGGGAGGCAGTTGTTGAGTACAACAGGATTTTTGATGCTTTACTGTGAAATTCTTAACTTTTTATTTTATCTCAGGATCAAAAAACTGTTTTCAGGTAACTTTTTACACAAGCCCCACTGTACTAATCTCAGCTTTTACTCTGCTTGAGCCTCCCAGGATTAAACTGGCAATGTTCCTGAGAACATGGAAGAAGCTGGATTGGGACCCTTGTTCTTCAGGAACTTGTTATTTTTCCACTCCCACTTTACATCAGTAAGGTGTCTTGAAACTGGAGTAACTTAGCCATAAAATGGCAGGAAGGAAGCATAAACATATTAGGTTTTCAAAGTGTTGTACCCCACACTAAATTCTTCTTCCGGTTCCAGTGGGAACAGTTTCAATAACCCAATGTGAGACCAGCCCAGAATTCAGGCTGCTCTTGCTTCTCTCCATCCACCATTGTCCCCCAGCTGTGGCTTCTCACCTGAAATTAAACACTCAGCATTTCCTTCTTATTCTGTTTAGTGCCCAGCATCAGTGACAGAAACTGGGCCACTGTGAATTTAATTACATGGCAGAATGGAGAAGGGAACACGTTACTGCGGTGTTGTTGATTGTCGGTAGCAGCACCTACTGGTCCCCTCATCTATTCCCTCTGGACGATGTACCACTTTAATCATGCACGCTGCAAACGTGTCCCTGCTCTTTTTACAGCATCACATTTAGGTGTTTTCTATTTATCTCTTCCAGAAATGCATGGATTGCTCTGCTGGTTGTAAATGGGGAGCACGCAGGAATGGAACCCAGTTCTACATTAGTGTGTACTTTTTGACGGGAGTCATTAGAACAGCAGAAGAGGAATCTTTATTCTGCTGGGAAAGACATGGCAGTAGTGATTGACCATTTTTCCCCCTGGCTTGCTTGCAATAAAATATTTATTTATAATACATGTTTAGTGCTGCAGGTGGCATTGTTACTGTTCAAAGAGCCCTACTCAGCACATCATGTGGTTGGCACTTCATCTTCCTGAAAATGAATCTTGAAAACTTCTTGAATTATGTATCTCCTCCTGCTTTTCAGTGGATCCATAATTTTCTTCACAAGATGAATTGCGGACAGCAGCACTGATGAGAATTAAACTAGCAAGGTTCATGTTAAGAACATAGTCAGTAAATCAAAAACTGAGAGTAATGTCAGAGATTCAGAATCGTAGACTGACAGTATCCCAAGATGCTGCTTGTGATGGAGTCTGGTAATGAAGTCATGAGGTTAAACACCAGCCTTTCACAGATACCCACATGTTCAAGTACCAGAAATGTGCACTCCCCTCCTAGGAACACTGAAATCACCCTCGCTGCACATATGGAAGAGATGGAAGCCTCGGTCAACTAATTCTAAAAGGAAGAGTCTGTAAGCAGCAAAAGCCAGAGAACTGCTCCCTCGAAATGCTAACAAACAATGCCAAAACCCACAAAGAGCTTTAGAAAGTTACCACTGGGGATATTCTCCAGCATCACAAAGCTACATTTTTGACCAATGGGAAAAGAAAAACCAAAAAACCTCCTTACATTTAGAAAAATATTTTTTCTCTTTAAAAAATCACCCTAAAAACATAATAAAACCCATCGCTCCAAAGCCAT
Organism: Pardalotus punctatus; assembly: GCA_013400915.1. Taxonomy (NCBI): domain Eukaryota; kingdom Metazoa; phylum Chordata; class Aves; order Passeriformes; family Pardalotidae; genus Pardalotus; species Pardalotus punctatus. Next base: position 217,345 of record VZTX01020280.1, read on the forward strand.
CATATTAAAAAAAAAATCACCCTAAAAACACAATAAAACCCGTCACTCCAAAGCCATCATATTCACCTTTAGGAGCAGTTGTATTGATCCTGTTTAACTCAAATCACTCACTAGTGATACATGGCACCTATATCAATTTATTGTGTAAACATATTCCTAACCCCTTCTGTTTTGTTGGTGAATAACCCTGCCAAAACAATTTGTATACCAATCCCTCCAGCTGTTGATGGGAAGCAGACATTCTGTTCCAGTGGTTGTTTCCTTATCGTACCTGTAGGATAGTAAAGACCTCCAAGAAAGGCAGAAAAGAGGATTCACGCCCTATACATTTTCTATTTCTGCCTTCAGTTACGTGCCCTCATCCTTTGTGTCACAGACGGTTCTACTTCATTCACCAACAATTTGCTGAGGAGAGCCCCACGTGGGGCAAATAGCGAGTTTAAGAAGCAGGGATTTGACTGTTTATGTTCACGGGAGCTTTGCAGCTCGGTCTCTGTGCAGGCATGGACTCTTCCCCTCCGTGCAGGGCTTTAGGCTTTCAGCAGTGTCAGGCTCAGGGAAACTGATGGGCTCTATTCCCAAATCAGTGCATCCACCTCTCTCTCTGTGGGATTGATGTGCAGAAACCTGCATGTGCCAGGATAAGATGCTGTCCTTAGTTTAGGGAGGTTACCACTATCTCATGAAATGTTTCGCATTAGAAAATTCACATCTGCATGCAGCAATTTTCCTTTTTTTTTAAAATGAGGGGTTTGTGTTTTCACATGAATTGGGTCCTTGTGGAAACAGCCTGTCAGCTCTAAACATCCTATTTTTCATTTACCCACAGAAGTGACACAGGACAAATGGAAGCACCGTGACTGTCCTCCACAGAGTTCACCAAAACCTCTCAACCTTGGCCAGGATAAGAGGGTAATTCAAACTTCGTGTCAATAAAATCATCACAGGCTCACTGAAGTTTCCCAGTGCAATGGTGAATTCTGGGGCATATCAAATAGGGGCTAAATCAAATCCAGCAATTTTCCACTGCTCTGATACATGCTTCCAAAAGAGGTAGAATTTAACAAACCAGAGCTTCAGTTGATATAAATCAGCACCATTCCGCTGAAGCTAATGCAGCTGCATTGATTCACAGCCACCGAAGTCTTGGACTCTGGTCTCAGAAATATGATAGAAAGTTCCATTTGCTAATGTAAATGTATATTGATGGTTTATCGCACAAATTTGTTCAGGAAAATGCATGAATCAGTGCTGCTTTTTTAGTAATAAATCGCTATAACAGGTAGGAATAAGTTTTGAGCTTTTAGAGAACCCTGTATATGTACTTTAGTCACGCAGTAATTCTGCAAGTGCGCTGCTGCTTTGAAAAACACCTTTTTCCTTAGTGCCCCTCTCCTGATGCAAGACCAGAAATTGCACCACCACTCCTCTGACTGTAGACAACAAATTTAAAATACCCTTAATTGGAAGCTGAAAAAACTAAGCGTGCTGCACAATGGCTGAGACACAAGACTTATGGTTGTTTACTGTAACACTAAGACAGTCCCATTAACAAGAATGATGGGAAACTGCATCCTGGCATTATTCTTAGCAAAAGACTTGACAAATATGTTTTGTAAATGAAGGAACTACAACAGAGAAAACATATAATACACTTTTCCCCCCTTTTTCCCAGTGAAATGGTTGCATGTTTAATGCTTTATACATTATTCAAGGCTCCATTTTCCAGGGTTCATCAATACCCTAGTCTGCAGCAGCTAGAAGCTTGTAACAACTGACAAATGTAGACAAACATGCTGCTTAACCCAAGAACAGTGGGTCAGAGAACAAACAGGAAAATTTATTGTCTTTGCTATATTACTGTTGGAATGGAGAAGTAAATGAATACCATACGTTATAGCTTATCACTTACAGTATGAGTGTATCATGAACAGCCCAGCATGTCCTACTTAAATAATGCTGATGGATAACATGCAGGCAGCTTTTGTTCACTGCTGAGGGTTTGTCTTGTCTACATGTTGTTTCTACTTATTTAGGGCTGGAGGAAGAGACAAAAGAATAGCAAGAGCCATGCCAGGGGCTCATGCAATCCCCTTCCTCCATGCAGCCATAATGAATCCAGACCGTGCCTACCATGGAAGTTATTGCAGAGAAATATAGAAGTCTTCTTGGGGTAAAAAGCAGATTCCACAATATATCCTTAGACCAGACATTATATTATTTCCCAGCTGCACTTGTAAGCAGCTCTGCAGAGGACAAAGGAGGAAAAGGAGGGGAAAAAAAGAGGTGGGGGGGAGGAATATCAGCCTGAGTTTTATTGCCTCTGCCTGCTGGAGAACTGTAGGGAGATTAGCAATAATTTTTATATTCAGCACTGCACCTCTGAAGGTGACTCAAGAACTTGTGTGAACTAGAATTGTGGTAGAGCATAAGCAAAGCCCCAAACCTGTGGTGCTGTTTCTCTCCTGCCCTCAGCCTGTTGTTTGGCCAGACCATTCCAGCTGTGCAAGGCAGGCCCGGAGCACCTCTGGATTTCTGTGCCTGGCATTAACATCTGCAGCACGACTGCTCAGGTGTGAGGGGATCACACTGCCTGAGGATCTCATCCCACACTGCCATCACACGATTTCAGGCTTTATGCCGGCGCTGTGTGAGTGGCAAATGGGGAGAAAAAGGCACAGCAGACTTGAAAAATGTAATTCAGAGCCGTTTGATATTCATCCTGTTCTTGTGCCACAGAAACTGCAGGGCAATGTAGAATCAAGCCCCACATAAAGGAAATAATTTAACAACATCAGGGATCCTTTTAAATGATGATTAAGCTTTTTGCTATTCAATAGAAAAAATAGAAATCAAACACCCTCCCACCCCCCAAAAAAAGAAAAAAGTAATTTTTTCCCTACATAATTGAAGGTAGTTGTAACTGAAGGGTTAGATTTATAATTTTTGGTAATTTAAGTCACTAATATTAACCACAAGAATTAATTTGGTCTGACACCTTTACAAGCAGGTTTTTACCAATAGAAAAAAGATATTCCCAGCCCAACATGAATTAAGGAGTGCTTGTCTACTCACAAAACTGTATCATTTTAATTAAGATTTTGCAGTCACCACTTATTAATTTAAACCTGACCTATATCTCAGTAAGGGAATTTAAACTAACAAGTCAGGCTCAAATAGATTGGAACTCCTTACACAAATCACAGGGATTTTAATGAAGCAGCTCGATATTCCATCTGTATTTACTCTGGCATGATTTTGTGATGCATGACAAGCCTCCCGTGAAAAGGATTTTAAAGAGGAACCCTGCTTCAAAAAGGAAACAAGATGGGATGAGTTCCAAATGGGACTCAGGTCTCCAGTTCTCAGTGGTCCAAATCTCATATTGGTCAAGGTGATCCTACTCAGCAAAATAGCACATGATGGTGATTTCTGTGCATGAGTAAATCAGTTCTTTGGTACCTACTGCTCATTATAATTGGTTGATTTATGCTTGGTATAAATGAAGAATGTTGATATTTACTCAGATACAGAAAAAAACCCCAACCAAAACAATCCAGTCCTTGGTGCTTGTTTACTTAGTAAAGAGATTTTTCTTTCCCACTGCTGCTTCTCAGCATTAATTTTCATCCCAGTGTCCCAGAAATCTGTGGTTCCTTCAGGCTGCCATTTTCTTATGCAGACCATGGTAAGATTTAGGAGCTGTTCTGGGATGTACTGAAGTCCGCTGAATATGTTTTCCTTTTCAATATAAAAACTGAATTAGCAGGGCTGACCAACATGGCTCTATGGAATTACATGAGGATATTTGATGACCAGCATGGAGAACTGGTATTGGTGCTAAAACACCTGGTTTATCCTGCTGTAAACTGAAAATAGGAACCACCAACACCATTTCCTGATCTTGGCCTGATGATCCAAGAACCACTGAAGGGAAATCTCCAGGAGAGTCACTGGATCCAAAACCTATTTCCCAAATTTTGGCAGATTTGTTTGGGCATCTTTAATATACTTCTACTTGAGATACTCGCACTTGGTACCTAACGTGGCATTTCTTGGCTTCCACTGCAGCTCTCAGTGCAGTGTCTGTTATTGGGCTGACTATGACAAAACTCTAACAGCAGATCTGCATTCCAGAAAGTCACCAGGCAGCAATCTTGGGATACAACTGCTAATCAAGAGGCTGGTGACATCTGCAGCAGAGCAGATGGTGACGTTCCACAGGTCCTGCTGCAGGGACTCTCAGTTTTCAAGGCAGTTCTCGTAAATTTAGAAGCTTTGATCTACAGCTTTTGCCATCCCCTAGCACTTGGGAAGATCACACAGACAAGTGAGCACAAACATGGATCTTCAAGCACAAAGAACATGGAATCATCCCTGGCATGGATAAATTGAGCATTGCCCCGCTGTGGCCACTGGTACCGCTGAGTTTGGCTCTGCCATGTTTGCTGGCCTCTGGTTAAAGGTTATCAGATTTACTCTCATTTTGCTCTACTGGACTCCCTGCTGTCCCTCATCCTGCATACTCAAGTCACGCACTCCAGGCCCCCTGCCACCTGATAACCCTGCTCAGGGCCTTGTCCCATTCCTCAGCATCCCCTGAGAACTGTGGGAATTGAAGCAAAACTCTGGATAGGGAGAGCAGCACCACCCACAAGGTTGTAACAACTTTCCTGAACCTGTTTGCCGCACTCCAGCTGTGTCAGACACGAGGTTTGTGGTGTTTGTGACAAGAACACACTGTTTGCCCTGCTCCAAACCTGCCCATCAGCTCCCCCCCTGTACCAGTACAGGCACAGGAGTTTATTTGTCCTGAGGTGCAGGGAGGAAGCCAAATACAACTCTCCAGCTGGCAATGTAACACCTTCCAGGTTTACATGGATAGATTATCCTCAGGTATGAAATACTGCTCACTTTTCCCCTGTGATGTGCAGCCACTCTCAGCGCATCTCATGTTTGCAACTTCCATCTAATTCAGTACTGAGAGCACCAAAATAGCAACTCGAAAATTAACCAGTATCAATTTGGTTGAAAGGGCTGGCAAGCTTGCCAGTGACCCAGGTACACTCCCTTCTGCACCTTAAGACATTCTCATTCTACCTCTGATTTCTGCAATTCATTTGCCTCCAACTTGGAAACATTTATTGAGAAATAACCTTGATCTTGACTTCTCACCATTCCCCAGGCAAATTATTATGTTTTCTTACTGTTCCTTCACCCTATGGTATTTAACAATTCTGGTTTCTTGCCTGGGTTCACTCAAAGCCTCAAAGTGCAAAACAAAAATAACCCCAGAAATGTGCAAGTAATGTAATAATTTTTCAAAGATGTCCTATGTGGAACACAGCTGGAACAGGGTAGAGGAGAGAAAATTGAGAATGACATAAAACTGACAATGTTAAATGTAAAATAATAGTAAAGGGTACAGCTTTGCTTTATACAATAATTCCTGGTCATTAACATCATCATCAGTTGGAAAACATGATTAATATACAGGGTTAAACACATTTTCAGTTTAGTGGTTCTGGGGCTCAGAAATATCTGCAACAGAAAACCTTGCACAGAGAAAGAACCAGGAGACTGAGAGCACAGGACAGTTCTGCTTTTTGCTGAAATTCCTTTTTAAGGGAAGGTTACCTGCTCAGGATTGGGAGTCTGTTCTAGAGGGTGTTTGTCCCAGACAAGAGCCATTCCTTTGTCCATTAGATATCCAAAACAGAGACAGCAAAACTTTTGACTGCATCACACACAACTGCATAGAAGGAAATTCCAAACAATTTTTATGAAAAACACGGCCATCTGAAAAAATGGGGAGGCGAAATGTCAGGTGGATGATGGCACCAAAACCCCACACAGCAGCTGCTTACCAACCAAGAGGAAAGCAACAGCCAACCTCCTGCAGAATTGAACCCTTTCCTCTAAAACCACTTATCAAAGACAAGGGATGTAGGGGGGAAAGAAGTCTTTAAAATGAAGCTGCTTGTTGGCTGAAGACCACAGCCAGATTCAGTTGCTGCTATGGAGACATTTAATAACACACCTATTTTACATTAATTGCTGTTTTAAAGTTATTTAATTATTTCTGTTCTTACTAATGTATTTGCAATGATTTCTATCTGGACAGTTTCAGAAGTAGGGAAGAAACCAGAAGTATAACCTTAAGTTGCCTGAAGTTATGATTCACTATATTTTCTGCCTCACTTTTTTATTGCACATAAGTGCAGCCTTACTGTTGCCCATAAACAGATGTGAATCTGTCCCTACTCTCACACCTAACTGTGCAAAGGAAAATAACCTGCAACAGCAGCTGCAGTGACACACCATTTTTTCAGTCTACCGAGTCCTGAGCCAGTTCAGGGGGTGCTGTGAACAAAGCTAAAAACACTGATTTTTGTGCCTCAGAATAAACCTCTAACCAGGCAGCAAGATGTTCATTTGTGGCCCATCCTCCCAATTATATTATTATACATTATATAATTATGCAATTATATCATAATTAGTAGAGTTACATTACATACAACAGAAGACATTCTCTTGTGCCTTCAAATCAGATGGAATTCTTTAAAATATCAACCTGTAGGCAAATGTCTCTGTGTTTATGTGCCCTGGTGCAGCTCTCCGGGCAGTGCCCACTGGATGGTGCATTATGAACGCGTTGTTGCCTCCAGGACGAACCTTGGGCTGCTGCTGGCTCCTGACCTTGCTCAGAGCTCAAAGGAAAGTCGGCAGGGGATCTGGTTTGGATGTGTGGACATCAATAATCAGAGGGCTGAGGGTTGAAAAACAGTCACGACCCTTCTGGTCATGAGACTCCACCAGTTTGATATGTGAAACTAATTTTTCTGGGACCTTATCACACCTTTGCCAGGGCTCCAGATGACATTATGCACTGATGAAAATGAATTTACCTTCTACTCAGGATGCCGGAGATAATACAGTGACTTTGGCTGTACACAGGGTTGTTTGGCATTTATTTTAGTGCTTTAATAACTGGAACCTCCCTGACTTTGCCGGTGCTGAAGCAACAGCCATCCTTCATTTCCAAACACTCTGCAGCCTGTGCACACCCACACACACGTGTGTGTGCCCATGGAGGCTGGAAAACTCCATGGGTTAGATTTCAGTAGATTCCAGATTTCAGAAACTGTAGTTGCATTGTTTTAGGATTTTCCTTTCTCTCTCATGGAGAATATAGATAAACTGTACTTTCTTAATCTCTGTGTTTTGTGTTAGAGGTGTACAAGCCATAACCAATAGGTCTTTGGGGGTGGATTGTCTTTGGCCAATAGACAATTGTTTATTACTGTGTATAAAAAGAACTTCTTGTAAATAAAACCTTCTTCTTCGCCATCTTGAAGCCTGTCTGCCTGACCTCTCTACCTGCTTCCACAAATCCCATGAACAACAGAAAAGCAAACCATAAGCAACAAAAAAAAGAACTAACTCCATGGAATTATTGCACTGCCTGTTTGGGATGACTCTAAATAACTCTAGAATTATTCCGCTCAAAAAATAGTCTATAGGATACCAAAAGATCCCATAAAAGAAGGAAGATTATGTGAGATAGATTTAGTGGGTAGATGTGCAGAGCTCGCTCTGGTCTCAGCACGATGTGCACATGGCACTCCAAAGCTGTTGGCCTTCATTAGCAAGAATCCTGTCCCCAGCTTTGATTAGTTTCGTTATTCTCTAAATGAAACATTCATTTTCCAAATTAATCTCCTGCAAAGACAAGGGACAGAACAGAAGCATTATTGGTCTGAAAGCTCCACTGAAGGATATATGAAGGAACAAACTGATAAATATTTTATTAGGGAAAAAGAAAAAGGAAAACAAAACTGAATTAAAAAAAAAAAAAAAGTCCACCCTCAAAATCACAGGATAAACTCTTTATATCACAAGCTAAAATTCTACTCTTGCTTTTGACGGCTGCTGTTTTTATTATTAAAGGTTTTGCTGAGAGCCTACATTTTGATGTTAACATATGAAAATACGTTGACTGGCACAGGAAAACAAACTCATAAATTTCAACTTTAAGTATCTGTTTTAATGTATTATTGTACTTTATTGGCAATATTCCACCAGCAAATGCCTTTTTATTATTGTATCCCCTCTTTGCAATAAAGAGGAATGCTGTTGACTGGCTTCCACTTTGGGAAATATGAAATCATTGTTTCTTGCTAGCTGTGGGCAAGAAGTAGTTTTCAAACCATGCTAAAGTTGCAAAAGTGTGCTCACAAGAAATATATAGCAAGAAATATGTTAGTACCTTTCATAAATTTTCAATACAGGGATGTAGCAAGATCATTTCCAAGCATAAACAGACCCAGCAAAGAAAATATATTATCTTAAATCAGGTATCATTCCCCTGTACGACAAAAGATGGGCTGTTTAACAGCATAAAACAAGTAGACTTCAGCCTAGTACGATATGATAGCTGAGAAAGCTTTCATATTTTACATAAGTAGCCAACCATCTCTGGCTAAATCTTTTATCCCTAACTGAAGCAAAAGGCACTCTGGCTTTAGAGAAATCTTTGCCTGTCTGCAGGGGAGGTTGTTGAATTAATTCAAAACTTTTTCAGCATCTGACCATAAAAGTTAAAGGGAGAATTGAGGCATTTATCCTAAACTGCATAAATAGGACACAGTTGTGGAGCCTAGAGGTTTTGTGGGAGAAAGGAAGCAGGAAGGCACAGCCATGGCCTCAGAAAATCGTGTCACCCATGCTGGTGGCAGCAGAGCTTGGAGCACACACCAGGAGCTCACCCAAGGTCAGCACCCTCTGCCCTCCCTTTCCTTCCTGCCTTTTCTCCAGTTCAAATTGCACAACCCTGCCTTGAATTTCACCAAGTGGATGATTAAATGAAGAGAAATTTTGTGATGACGGGCAATAACATCATCAACACAGGTTAGCAAGCTCAGTGGCACCGGAAAAAACCTGCGGTCACACCGGTGACAGCAGCACATCACACGTGTCCCGTGTCCGGCCAGAGCCCCAAGAGCCGCTGCCTGCAGAAACACCCTTGAGCCAAGGAAGGGCCAGGGGCTGCTGCTGACACCAAAAAAGCCTTGAAGCAAAGCAATGATCCCCCGGTAAACAAGGTTTTAGGTGGTGAGATGCAGTCCTGAGTCAGTCTGCATGCAAGCCCTTGAATGCAGGCATTTTCCTTGGAAGCTGAAAAACACATCAGCCTGAATCAGGGAGTTTGCAGACCTAGTGCTACAGAGACTCAGTAAACAGGTGGTTGAAACCCAGCAATTTCAGATTTTTTGCCCTCTTCCTGCTACTAGTGAGGTCCATAATGAAATTGTGCTAATATTTGATATACAGGTCTAAGTTAAAACCTAGAATCCTTTATAGGTAATATTGGCGTCATTTTTAAGGCAGTCCCTTTAATTTTTCATATGCAGCGGTTGGTATGAATAATTTAACTACATCTGAGGATCCACTATAAAGCCCAATGATTTACTGACATATTGAAAATTGATTGCAGAAGGTGGCACTGTCCTACTCTAAGCAACAATTGATGGCTTCAGTCTGTTCCCAGTGGATTTGGGTCAGTTGTGCCATAAAAATCTCTGACACTTCCTGATGAGCCTGAGGTTTGCTTGCGGCAAGCACCTATGAGGGAATTTATTTGGTTTTTCTGGTGTTGTACTTGCTCTGTGGGCAGATACAAATCTACATTTTGGAGGCCTGTGAATCAGTGAAAGCTGAACAGATCCCGAAATTCAGATTTAAATTAAGAGATGTGGCTGTAGAAATGAATCTGTTCCCATTAGTTATTGGAGGCATCCAATTGACATGATCAGATATAGGTATTGGCCATATNCTGTGTTTATTCCTGCAGCAGTCATTCTTGGGGGTTTTTGAGTATAAGACCTTGCCTGCAGCTCAGGTCCTAATCCAAAGTCTGTGAAAGTTTTTGGAGGCATCCAACTGACATTATCAGATATAGGTATTGGCCATATAAAACACAGGTCCCATTAATTTTGTGACACCTGCTTTGAAAACAGCTTCTCTTAAGTCTACAGTGACATCATAATCATGAATAATAGAATAAGACAGTTGTATCCAAAACAGAAATGAACTTTAAACTCAAATTTCTTACAGGCAGGTGTGTGTTCTAACATAATAAGGGGTAGCATATTTGTAAGCATATACATGTGTACACACATAAATAGCAAATACAATCTTACTGCAGAAGAGCTTTTTGTTCCACAAGAATTAGAACCAACAAGGAATTAAGGTCTCAAAAATCTGAGAGCAGTAGGCAAATGCTGAGCCAGTCTTAATTCATGTTTCTTCATTTCAGCCATTTCAGAACCTAATCCTGCAATTCTAAGGAAGTATAGACACAACCTTCAATTTTCAAGACCACATTTTTGGCACACTTGTAAAGTTTCACTTTTCTCTGCAATCTCAGTAACAAGTATCTTTATAATGCCAGCTGAAGTCAAGGAAGAGCACTGGGAAGATCCCACAGTGGTCATTTATTACCTACTTCACACAAGCATCTTTTCTGGGACTCCATGGTCTGGGATTTCTAACAAGCAGTGTGACTGTGCCTACAGAAGATGCATTACTTGACCAATTGGTAAAATGACAATTATAGTTTAATCTCAGGGAGTAGACGAAGAGTAAAAAATCTTTTCTTGTAGCAACCACAGGCATGCAATGAGGATGAAATGGAATCACACATATGAACACTGAGGGCTAAGGAGAAGGGTATTTGTTTAGGCACTGGGTTGGTGTGATAAGTGCTCTACTCCTTTTACCCTTTTCAATTAGCGGGTCCTGCACCAGGTTGTGATCCTGAAAAAAACCCCTGTAATGCCAGTCTGGAGTGTCCCTTCTCTCCCTAGTCCAACATCTCATAATGCAATAGGAAACAATCAATACAGCCACACAATGTTTTTATGCAGCTCCTTTTCTTACTGACTGACTTTTCTTCCTGACATTCTGAGCAGCAAACCTCTAGTCTGCCTTAGCACTATGTGTTATTCATTAACAAGAAGTAAAAAAGCCCTTGTTGTTATTCTTCTATTTGCATTCAATGTGAACATCAATATTACTGCTCAGAGCCATCATTAATTTTTTTTAACTCTAGCCTGAAATAAAAATCTAATTATAGTACTACCATGCAAACACATAAAAAACCCTCATATAGTCCTTACTCCCTAAAACCTCGCAGTCCAAACATGGGAACGTAATGAAGCATAAATAACCAAGTCTTGATCAAAAGCAGCTCTGAACTATAGCTTCAGTGGGAATAGATAATAATGAACACGTGGCAAGTACCTCAAGAAAATTTACATCTCCACCAAACATTAGCGTGAGAGGAAGAGCTGAAAAGACAAGGCTAAACTCACAACTACTTGTTGTGTTTGTTTGTAAATCTGGAATTTAAAAAATCAGATTTGCCCTGACTCCTGAAGCATCCTTCCTTTCTAAATGGAAGGTCCCATCAGCTAACAGGGTATCTGAGAGACACAAAATCCCTGTTCCCCACTCACTCTCAGTTATACCCATCACTCCCATCACTTCAAACGCTTTCCGAATCCAGATTCAATCCTGATGACTTCAGATCCATCATGTTATTCTCTGTCATTCATTTTCCCAGTATTTCCAACACTCCAACAGTCCCCATGTAACACCTGGGGAAGGAGCAGCTTGCGTGCTTGAGCCCCACTTGGAATCTGATCAGCAAGCAGTGATCCCCTCGTTCCAGGCTGGGACTGGGGCCAGGCTTTGCTTGCCTGGTGGTCTGCTCTCCCTGGCATTAATGAGAGAATCCTCCAGGCAAAGCTCTTCTCCTCACAAACACAGCAAAATACCCCGTCCTTCTAGGCTAGAATTTGTTATTTTCTGTCTGTGAGGGCTGAATGCACAATGACCTGCCTGCATGGAAAAAAGGCTCAGGCAAGTTTGCTCAAGTCTGTTCACTCAGAAGGCTTCACCTTGAGCTAATATTGGCCACAGGAATTAAGATTACAGAATTCTTTTTCCTTTTTTGCGTCCTTGTTACAAAGGAGGAAGACAAGGTCACGTTAGAGAATAAATAAGCAAAACAACAAACAAACAAAAAGCCCACCAAATCCGATTTGCAAAAAGCCAAATTTTCAGGTGGACAGTTGCTGAAAAGACAGCAGCTTATCCTTTAGAAACTTTTAGATTCATTAAAATTACTTTAACATTAAGGATTGAGATGGAGGCAAAAACCTAAATCCTGAAAAAAATACAGACTGCTTCCTTCCTGATCTGGCACATTCCACTGAAAAACAGATAAAGGAAAAATTTCGATGAAACCTTTTCCATGGTTAAATTCTGTGTTTGTCTCTTCTCTCCAATATTTTGGATTTTAACAGACAGATGAATGGGATGACTTTACTTGATTCATTGGCACTGTAAAGCGCTGACTTCTTTAACAGCAATCATAAATGGTTTCAAGATATGAAACAAGTGTTTCAGCATGGTCCATTGAGCAGAATGGAGAGCAGTGCCTTCCCCAGTGTCACTGCACATGATGTATTTAATGATTGCCACCGTATGTTTGGATCAAAAATGCTTTTAGTCATGTAATACATGGGATTCCATCTTGTTTGTGTTTTTTGAAAAAGCTACAAAGACAGGAGTAATTTGATTTTCCGTATTCAAAACTCTGAGCGGCTATTTATACATCAAATTTTCTTAGCTCCTTTTAGTTCCTTTTAATATATCTGTACAAATATATGATAATAATAAAGTGCGATGCTTAAGCATTAAAAAAATGTTAATTATTGGCTGGAAAAGAACATTGAGTCTGCAACAGTTTAAATTTACTATAGCTATAAAATGCATTACACCACCATTCTGCTTGCAGCTGTTCATGAAAGCCACAATACTCTACTGTCATTCTCAATATCTTGAAACATTTTTCAACAAGCAGCATTTAGAGCTGATAAAGAAAAATAGACTTTTGCTTACCAGAACATTTCAAAATTTTAGCTTTGTTTGTTCAGAGATGAAAGCCAGTATTTTTAAAATTCCTAGAAAAATGGTTTTAATAAATTCTTATTTGTTTGAAGTGTTGCATTTGACTATGTGGTAACATTTTTAAAGAACATAATCAATTCTGAAAATGTTAAGTACTTCAATACTGTATCAAGCAGATATTTATCTAAATTAATAAATTGATTTGTTGAGATAAGTGTTATAGCACCATGATGTTTTCCTTGAGCAAACTGTTACATTTTTTTTTTCTGTCTTAACATCTTTTTTGGGCCAGTGTAGCTGAATGAACCCCAAAGTTTAAAATAGCAGTGAGATTTTAAAGGTAATCTATGCCCACTAAGGAATATTAAGATCATTTCTCACCTGCAGGAAATCTTGCCCAATATTTAGCTGCTGAGGGTTTGGAAGAAATTCAGTAATTAATGCGTTGAGAGGACAAGAGAAAAGAGCCTCAAGCTGCATCAGGGGAGGTCTAGATGGGATATCTGGAAAAGTTCTTCACCCAGAGGGTTGTCCAGCAGTGGAGTGACCATCCCCAGAGGGATTTAGAAGAACGTAAAAGTGGCATTTGGGAACACGGTTTAGGGCTGGATTTGGCAGCACTGGGTTAATGGTTGGACTTGATGATCTTAGAGGGCTTTTCCAACCTAAATGATTCTACGACTCAATTAAATAATTGAAAACTGACCCACAGGCAACAGTGTGGGATAAAAACATCTCCCAGTGACCAAGAACCACTGACCAGCTGACCCTGTGCTCTCCATCTCCTGGCACCCTGTCCCTAAACCTCACCAAGTCCTGTCTGATATCACCCCTGAGGCACAACCACAGAAATAATTCCATCCTCTCCCGGACTGTGCCTCGCAGGGACAAGTTCAGGGCTGCCAGAATCAAGAGGAGGTCAGACACCAAAGCGTTTGGAATCCAAAGCACAAAACCAGTCCTAACCAGCCTCACCACTGGGCCACAGAAGGGGCCTCTCTGAAGCCCTGGGGAGATATTAAAGCAGATTGGCTTTAAAATTGCTCACAGAAATAAGGAACAACTTGAACAGAGACACTTTCCCCCCAGGACCACGTGGGTTCCAAATCAAGCACCTTTCTCTGTGTTCAATACAGGATATAATCTACAGTCTTACTCTTTTGAAACAGATAATGATCCAGTTTAAGTTCTCTCCTCTGAGCAGCCATTTTCAGGCTATTTCATGACTTTTAGGGAAAAACTTCCTCATCCCAAGTGAAGCAGATCACTTATTTCTGAGTGATGGTTTCTGTTCCCACATTATGTACTGTACCCTTAATTGTGCAGTTTGGTAAAGGTAGTTGATATCCTCAGGATTTCTCTAACCTTTATTTTAGCACACTCCAGGATAGTAACAGTCTAATCAATTAAAGCATGCTGATGGCACATGGGGAGCCCTAAATCTCCTATTGACAGCTCATCAGGGAAGTCAGCACTTTTTTGTAATTTTCCATTTAAACAATTCCTTGGTACAAAGCCATCTCAAAGACTCTGCACTGTTTGTTCACTGTCCCATGATCCTGACATGGAGGATACAGCATTTCAGATAATTTTATGCCTTGTTTAGGCATCTTTAGCTTGCTCAGTTCAGAGATTTTAGGTTTTTTGACTTCACAGAGATACACAGGCTCATTTTCAGACAAGAAAAATACTTGAAAAGAAGATAAAGGGGAATAGTACTCATTTTTTATTCTGCTCTTAGGTTTTGTACTATATTCTCCATGTTCAGGGAACTGATGGGAAACATAATTTAGTCCTTTAAAAGAATTTCATTTCACGGGATGCAATGCATAGCAGCAATTCATACACAGATGTACTGCATGAATTCAGCCAACCATCCATTTCGGTGACCAAATTAATTATATTTAAGCTTTCCAAATCATTAGATAGTACCTGTGAAACCGGTTACATATTTTGTTTTCTATAAATACCCCACGACTTCCTCTTGATCAATGCTAAGTTATAGCAAATGTCAAATGAATTAGTTAAAGAAAAAAACCCTGAGCAAAATTTAAATTATCAAAACTGCATGCAAGGCACATTAACATAAGAAAAATAGCTGTGAAAATTCTTTCCAAATGCTGAACAGCTCTGCACAGAACACAGACTTTCCCCTATGAGGAAACCCCATCTCTGTGTATCAGATATACTTGGAAATAACAAATGCTGTTGTATTGGATATTTATTACAAAATACTGTATAGAGAAAGAAAAGAAAGGTGAAGTCTTTTATTAGCTAAGACTCACTTTCCATGCAACTGTAGAGCTGTGACATTTGCAACAAAGCATAAGAACACAATAAATGTGATATAGTGCGAGAGCTTTCAGACATCCCTTTTCTATCCTTGAACTCTAAACAAGGACTCCTGCCTCCCTCTCTCCCATTACAGAAACCCTCTAAGTATTAAAATACAGCAATTTCAGATGGATTTAGATCATTGTGCAACAATGAATTGGTATTCTTTGGAAATAGCTGTACTTATTTCAGAGTGAGGAATGTGAACTATCAATCCAGAGCATTCGCTGAACCTTATGTAAAGGTCAGTCAGTCCTGCTGTAAATGCAAACATTCTACATGGTAGCCAAGTTTCCTTTTCACAATTGAAAATCACACTTGGAGAGACAAGGAGATTTCATTACATAAGAAAGGGAAGAAACCATTACAAAGAGAACTGATACAGCAAGTGTTCCTACTTTAAGACAAAAAAAGTAATTAAAAAAAATTATACAAATGCTGAATCCTTATTTCTTGACTCCTTATGTCTAAATAAGTCTATAAACAGTCAAACTTGTAGCTCAAAATGGTAGCTTCTTAAAACAGCTCCTCCACCTTTGATTGTTTCATATAGATTTAAAGTGAATAAGATCTTGATTTCAGAAACCCAACAGCTATGAGTGAAAGAATTAAGGTGTAAATTATACCAAGAGAGAAAAACTGACCCAAAGAGAAAAATCATCTGACATCCCTAAGGCTTATTCAGTTGAGGATCTTGGGGTAGATTGGTTTTGTTTGGGTTTTTTTTTTACATCCAAAGCTACAAATTTTTTTTACGGTTTTTTTTTCCTTTTTTTTTACCTTTTTTTTTTTTTTTACCTTTTTTTTTACATCCAAAGCTACAAATGTGCATTTGTCAAAGATGATTGAAACAAAGACAGCTGCGTGTGAAAGGTGTGAGGAGCTCCAAAGCCCAGGGAGCAGAACAAGCTGCTGGATCAAAGATTGCTCCCACAGGATGCATTTCCAGCAGCCTGTCTGGGGTTGGATCACACATGGAAATACACACAAATAAATCCCACATCAATACAGAGGAATTTCACAGCACCTGGGCACTTTTTGCTTTGTCCCACAGGGGGAGAACAGAAGGTCTAAGGGACATAGTCTGGGAGGAAATGGCTTTCTGCTTCTTGTTTCAACACTGTTTTCCCTACAGATAATGCTGCAAAGGAAGGGAAAGAATCATTGTAATAACAGCTACATTTTCAATTTGCTCAGAATATATGTAAGGAGATAATCTGTTGTTGGTGGAGAAGCTTGAAAAAGTTTCCTGTCTTTAGTGAGCACGTTATACCACAGCTAAAATTACAGTTAGGGTAGGCCACCAAATATCTAGGAAAATTGCCATTTAAAACAGTTTCAACTCTTCAGACACTGGGAAAGTCTCAGACTGAAGATGTCTGCTACAGTGTTTCTATGCAATGAAGGCAGAAACCCAATCTAAAAATCAAAATACAATTTATTTACGTAAAGAAACATGATATGCATGGCCAAGACTTTGTGTCACTCTTATCCTCACTCTTTAATGTCACAAATTTTACAGAGAAATAAAACCAAAGGCAGCTTTTTAAATTACTATAGAATAAATTATCAGGTCCAAAAACACTAAGAGCACATAATGGATTAAAAGACGGGTTACAGTGCCAAACTTGGGCTCCTATTGTTATTCCTGTTTTACTTAATAACCCCTTAAGAAGCTTAAACCCAAATCACAAGTTTTGGCCCCCTATCCATTTTTTTCCCTTCACTTTGTTTTCCAAATATTTGATCCTACGAGAGTTTTCCACGGTGTGACCTTGCTGTACAGCAATGATTCCAAGTAACGTTGAGAATGTCTGAGTGAAGCACAGCCTTGCAAGGAAGTACAATATCTATTGTAAACTTTAAATATAACTGCCAAACACAAGCTTTCTCTGGTTGGAAAGTCCAAGTCAGCAAAATTCTGGCCTGTAGCTTCGTGTCTGACTTCAGCCACAATGCACGCCTGCTGCACAGCTCTGTCTTTGTCAGAGATATGTAACAGAGCCAAGAAAGAAACCCTGCAGATTAGAAAATAAGTTGATGATCAATAAGTTGAACTTTATTGCCTCTGGTAGAAAACTCTCCCAGGGTTTGACAGAGGCTTTAGTAACTGTGATCAACACAGCCCTCATGGTGCCCCACAAAACACTCAGCAGTACCAGGAGACCACCCAGAGCACAATTCCTCTGTAAGTTAGCAGCAAAGTAATTAAATGATCCAACTCTGTGGTCTTGGTGAAATAGTCCCACCAGGATCCTTGGATGACCAGCAAATAGGAAGGACCATGTCCTCATTCTCTTCTGTTCTTCTGGCATATTTGTAGCACTTTTAGCTGCTTCTAGTGCACAAAAAGGTAAAAGCACTAATGGGACATTTACAGACTGGGGCCGGCTCCGTGCATCTCATAAATTGCCTGTTGTCCCTAATGCTGATTAGTGAGGACAGGTCACACTCGAATTCTGGGCAATCTCACTCACAGCAGCCCTCCTGGGTTATCATGCCTGGGTTCTTACTCAGGGACTGTTTTCATTGTAGGTGACACAGAGAAAGAGCAGTCCCAGTGATCCCATACAGTCAGGATGTAAAGCCTGCAGACACAGAACCCCCACATTAGCGCTGACACGGCTGTGCCAACACCAAGCCACAAAATTTATTTTAAATCTCTAAAATATGCCCAAACTGTTCCAAATATCCTTGCTACTCAGTTATCAAAAAATACCTTTTCTGGAAGCTCTCAACATTATTTTAAGAGTTTGCCCAAGTCTTAATCTTAAACAAGATCTTCTGTCTTAATAGCCATGTAGTATTTTCTGCCTCCAAACAGCTGTGTCAAATCTCTTGATCAAAACACACAAATTATTACTAACTTCTTCACTGTCAGGTATTTATGTTTTACTTTAAAAATGTTGCCTACAATTATTTACACAGCCCTATCTGACACAAACAAGATGCTATCTGTGGAGCATACATTTTACCATGTGAAAATCCATTATAGCAATTTTTCAGAGAACAGTTTAAATATACTGTTCCCAAGGTAAACTTCTTTGCTATAACATAAATATGAGTTTGTAAAAGCTCCTAAGCAATGATTTACTGCCTTGCAAGGTTGGCTTGGTACACAGTTGTGCAGTAGTTCTAGCTGAAATACATTTAATTCCAAACCTACATGATGACATTCTCAATAAGCTTTGTCCTTAACTCATTCTGAAGACAAGCTTGCCAAATTCCTGCTACATATTCAGCTGACTGGAAGGAAAAGTGGCATTAAAAAAAAGAAATATCTGGGCATAAATACTGACACGGTACTAACTAAAGCAACATGGATTCTTTGGTGTACGAACTAAAGCAACATGGATTCTTGGTGCTCTGAACTGAGGGATCTCCAAATTGTTCATCAGTTATGAGCAGGAAAATCTCAATCAACTTTTGGTGCTATTTTGTAAAACAAAATGGGGAGGGAAAGGACGTAAGGAAGTGCATGTTAAAAGGCAGAAGGGCACACAAAGATCGTATTTTAAAACGTTGTGGAATTTAAATCACGATTTCTCAGCTTTCCTTGACTGCACCCCCGGGCTCTTCCCTGGAGCACATCAGGGGCTCTCTCAGTCCCCAGGGTCACTGAGCCCTGCTTTGCACCAGTGAAGTTCATTTCACCATGTTTTGTTTAGCAAGAGGCAGAAACAGCGTTCACAGAGATGTCTGCTCCTGATTAGCACTGTAAGAAAGAATAAAAGCTTGTTTCCTTTCTTTTCTGGTCCGCAGGAAGCTGAACTGAGAGAATACATTTGGTGAGTTTCTCTGCAGAAATCACAACACAAGCAAATACACCAGTTCTTTGAAAACTGCAACCACCTTTGATGGTGGAAGCAGTAAATAACAAAGAATTCCCAGTCTCCTAATTAACATGAGAAATGTTTGCGTTTCTTCAGATATGCTATTGCAACGTGACTCACAAAATCAGGAGAGGAAGACTGAATGGTTGAATATTCTGACAGTTTAATAGGAATTTATTACGAGAAAGTACTGCTGCATCATCCAGAGAATTCATCACAGTCTCAAAATATGAAAGTGCCCAAGTTCTAAGTGTATTTTGAGATCAGTTAATTCTTTATTTCTTTTCTTCCTGCAAATAAAAGTAATACTTAGAGCAGCTGCTTTCAGCACAGATTAACCTGTATATTTGTCTATCAATTTGGCAGCACTGTGTTCACACAAACAATAACACTCCTGGTGTAGCCAGGGGTTCCTTATCATCATCAGGGAAGTTCTGCACAACACTTTTATGTGAATATGTATTTTTAAAGACTGACCATTGTAAGTGACTAAAAGCTTCACAACAACAACAAAAAAATCTATATCATCTATTTAATAAGATAACCTCATAGGGATAGAGAAATTTTATCTTGAGGCAAAAACACAGGTTTGTTTTTCCTTTCTTTTTTTTTTTTTTNAAATTATAAGAAATTGTATTCCTAGACCAATTCTGAGATTGAAACATTAAGTCTTTTTTGATCACTGGAAATAACAATCTTAGCAAGAATATCAGATGAACAAAAGTAAAGAAAATTTTAACAACATTCTGATTTGCAGAATTTTTTTTATTTTTTTTTTTTTAATTCTAACCTACTGCTCTTAGCATGGTGGAAGCAGGGACAGTCCATGCAGCAGTGCCTCTTTGTATTTTTGCCACTGTACTATAACCTTAACTGAGCAAATTCCCCTGAGATGCATCTCAAAACCTTACTGCAAAACACAAGTAAAATTGATGACAGTTGAAGAAATATTCCTGACACAGGAGGAGAAACCCTTCAGATCTCCAGGATGTAGAACCTGGGCTCCAAATCCAAATAAAGCTCCAGAGATCAGGTCACAACTCAATTAGATTTTCCCATGGCTTCTAAACCCTCCCCATCAACACACAGAAAAAGCCCAAAACAAAGAAACAACCAAAACTCTTCCCTTTTATGCCCAAGATATGTTTTGATCCTGTATATAACTCTTTTAACCTGCCTTGTATATTTTTCCTTTTTTTTTCTGAGGGATGGGATGGCAAAAACTTCTCCTTTCATGAGCTGCACGTAATAATCTTTCCCACGGGCAGAACCAAGAGCGAAGCACAGTTTCAGACTCTGAAGAATATTAAGGATGTCCAAACAGGGTCACTCAGCTCATCAGTCACTCGCCCCAAACAGCATTAGAGAAGTGCATTCTGTTAATTTGGTTAAGTAGCTCGAGCTGCAGGACACAGAATTCACAATATTGAGCCACTGCATTAATGTGATAAAAGAGTTAAGGGCCAGCATGGTAGAAAGAGAAAAGCAAAGCTTGTGAAGTTCATTTAATGGGTAAAAGAAAACCATTTTAACATTCCAGTTGTCTTTGCTGCATTTTGTTGATTAAAAAAAGACGAGATTCTGACTCAAGGTTTCGGATGATATAAATAAATGCTGAGCTCTGAAAACATTTTCAGGAAAAAGCTTCTGTGTGAGAGGGAAGTAAGACATTCTGTGTTTGACAGTAGCTTTGTAATTAAGGAAAGTTAGTGAAATTTTTCATTTGGATAGGCTTCCTCATATTTTACCAACTGATTTGCTATGAGGATTAAATGCCAATCTTCTAACAAAATTGTAAATAATTTAAGAAAGCCAAAAATCTACCTTTTTCTTTTTTGGGGTAATTTAGGTATTCCCACATTTCTTTAAACTTCATTAAGATCACTGACATAATTTTCAACCAAACTGCAGTTAAATCTCCTTCCTTACGGTAACCACAGAGGATCACTGCTGCCACACCCCTTCTTTATATTACAATTTTAACGTGCCTTCATGTAGTATTTACTATTAAATCTTACCTTTCTCTCTTTCCCCTACACATAAACTCACATCCCATTGAAATGAGTGGAATTAGGAAGCTCAGACACCAAAGGCAGGATCATCAGGCTTCAGAAGGGTCAGAGTTTTACCCCATGGGCTTGCTAAGTGAATTTCCAAACAGAAATGGACTTGTGCAGGTTAAATACATATTTAAACATTTTGCTGAAGAGCGACCATTAAACAGGAAAGGAAGGAGTAAAGAGTACAGTAAACTTTCAAAATTATAGTCTATCAAGGTCTCCCATCCTAATAATGTACATAAAATCACACAAAATAATAAAAGATAAAAACATATAGGTGTCCCTCAGAAACTACTCAGAATAAATATGTATAATGGAACCTTTTATTTTAAACAGGCAAGAGAAGTGGAGATTGATGTAAAAGTGAAGAGCCCTCTTTGCACATCAGTCCTGCTCCCCAAAGCAGCTGATGGGTGCTGCTGCTGGGAGGGCTCAGACAACAAACAGCCAGCCCAGCAGAGGAATGGGACTGAGGGGAAAATCCATCCAAAAATCCATCCAAAAATCCACCCCAACTGCCCCTGACCAGGGACAGGATGTAGCACCCAGGGGCAACACCAAGGAAAAGGATTTTGGCTGGATGCCATGAGCTCCAAAAAGCTATTTTGAGGAGGAACCATCACATCTCTAGAGAGGAATCCATTTCTCCTTATCAAAGAGAGCAGGGGACAGCATCCCGCTGTTATCTCAATAAAATCAAACCCATTTATGACATGGACCACCCCTCAGGATTTCAGCTAAGATGTTTTTTAGTATTATGAACCCAAGAGGTTCTCACAGCAGTTCAAACATGAGTTTATCTCCACTGTATGGTTGAAAGTGCAGTCACAAACAGATTTTAACCCATCCTTGAATATATAATGGTGTAAGGTGGTGAAGGATGAGTTTACCAGTTGCTGTCCAGGTGTGAGAGCTTATTGTTGCCTATTATCACATTTCAAAAGGTTCACACTTGTGTTTAAGGATGGGAAGTTCGAAATAACCTACCTGAATCTTCCCTTAAAAACTTCAGCATCAAGCTTGCCTGGTTTAAACCTGGTCACTAAATAAGAACTATCTTCCTATTTCAAAATTATGCTTAGTAACTGGAACATTATTTTTCCCTGTTGGAAAGGTAAGGTCTTCTGCATTTCCCACTTTCCCAAGCTTGCCTTGCTACATTTCCACACTTTATTGCTACGTAATGTTCTTCTAGGAGGAAATGCTCAGATTGCTTCAAGGCTTTGAACTTAGTACACTTTCTTCCCTCTTTAGTGATAAATAAATACATACCAGGGTGGCAGCTGTTAAAGGAGGTGCCAGGTGCATAAATCAGACAGAGCCTGGAGGGGGAAAAGCCTCCAATGATAAATAATTACCAATTCTACAGATCTTGATTACTGCAGAACTAATGGCTGACTCAAAACCATCAGGATCAAGGCACAGACCCGAGCCAAGTGCCTGAGTGCCACTGGGACTGCAGGACTCACCCTTCTTTCTGCCCAGTGGAGACATAAACCATGAACTGCCCTGGGAGCCCTTCAGCATCAGGGTTTTGATCACCTGGGTGCTTTAGCAGAGCTCTGGAATGTTCAGGTTTCAAGGTGTCAATTATTTCACACCCCCCTTTATTGCTCTGGTTCCCAAACTCTCCACTAACACACTGACAGGCCCAATATTTAACATAAATCATGGCTCAGTCTCTATGGCTTAAAACACTAGCTCTTAAAACTTCTTTTTCTGAGCATGTTATTTAGCAGTTATTTTGTAGGGTTTTTTCTCCTCCTCCTTTTTATTCCCTGTTAAAAAAATAATTTCACAATAAATATTGATATAGGTAGAATTGTTTTCTACTCCATGATTTAATGGGAACACATTTCCTAGTAAGTTCTTCAGCATTTTACTTACCCAAATGATAATTTATTGCAATTACTCGAAGTTAAATCAGAGCACGTCTTTCCAAATGCAACATTTTTATACACTGTCAGAAGCTTCATATTTTCGTTTTCAAGAAATGAAGCTGTAGCATTCAACTTCACTTGGCTTCTCCAACACTGAACCAATAAAGCAAAATTATGACACTATGATATTTTTAGTCAAGAAGGGCTCTGAACAAATCAGATGTGTTTTAGGACAACAATTAGTTAGCTAAAAGGATGAATGGAATTGCTGATCTTAAAAAGCAAGACAGATACCACAATTCAAGAATATGATGTAGAAACTTGGGCTACTAAACAAACAACAGGATTTTCAACAGCCATTAATACCAAAAAAGCAAACATTCAAAAGCTACTACATGATCTGCTTTTTCACTTCAGACTACTTATTGAGATTGTTTGATCCAATCTTTAGTTACTATGCTCTTGACCAAAACTCCAGGGAAAGATGGTGAGGGATGGCTGATGAAGCCAGACATATCAGTTTACATAAGGATCCATAATTAACCCACATTAATGTTGTTGAAGATAATCATACAGAATTGATCATACAGATCACGAACTTTATGTCAGTGTTTAAAAAAACACTGCATTGATTTTCATGCCCATGATGCCACAGTTGTAGAAGCAAGACAGGATCACATCTTTTGAACTTGAGAAACTCACGCAGAACCTCCCAAGCCTGCAGGTAAATTTGAACTGTGCTTAATCAAACAAGAGATTAAAGCTCAGCACAATATTTCAGGGGATGTGAAGGAAAAAAATACCCCAAAGCAGCGTGTTAGGGGAGGGCTCATGAGCTGCCACGAGCAAATGAATGGATTGTTTCAACAAGAGTCTGTCCAAGAGCCTGATACCCAAAACAGACAGACCTCACTTTGCTGCCTTGAAAGACAAAACCATGCTACAGAAGGGAAAGAAAATGCTGAAAGACAAATAAATATTGAATGAGCCTCCCTTCCTCTACAGTTCAAATTTTCACCCCTTTTATTTGCAGAGCTCCCTGGCCTTAAGAGGTCTGCTGAGGTTATTGGGGAAGGCAGCCTCCAGCCAGGCCCAAACACTGATCTCCAACTGGAATAAATCTATTTGCTGGAACACCTTGGTTGTATCTCTGCTACTGCATCCATGTTCCATAGAAATACAGGGGCATTTCAGACATCCCAGCAGCCCTCTTGGCGTTACGTTGTAAACGTAGACTTTTTTACTAGTGTCTTTATAGATATTTGAGTATCCAACATAAAATATTCCATTACAAAGGGGAAAGCTAATAAGAAGCTATAACACAGCCCAGCAAGGGCAGTGATCGGGCAAACGGAGAGAATTATGAAAGATATATAAATAAATTTGCTTTTTTGCTCTGAAAGGTTACAGCACATACATGCAGACGATCTATAATTCTCCCATTTGCAGCACTGACTGCAGCATTTACTGATCTGTGTTACTACTGCACTCATTTTAGGAAAGATGAGCAAAACTCATCCCTATCACAGATAAAGCACAGTCTGCGTGACAAAGAACCAGAAACTTGTCATCTATTTTGATACTGCTATGTTAATGCTGGACTGGCAGAGTTTTTACTTCACAGGAATGGGTTCCAGTGAAGCTCCTTCCTGTGATGCTTTGCCTGGAGTCTCAGCAGAATGGAAATCTTTATAACCACATAAGGATTTTATGACAGATGCCTACAGGAATATGCACACATATACACTGTGAGCTAAAGCAGAGCAGCCTCGTGGTACCCTCAGATTCTGGTGAGGTTTAAATACTAACATATTTCTGTATGGTAAAAAAGCAGATAGAAAAAAAAAAAAATCTCCCCAGAATTAGCTGATATATTTCTAAAATTTTTAACAACTAAATTCGGCATCTTTATAAAGCTGAACCATGCTTTGTCAGTAGTCTTCCATGGCAGGGAAAATAAAAAAAGCCCAGCATTGATATAGAATCATAGAGCAGCTGGGAAAGGACCTTTAAGTTGTCATCTGCAATTTGGGGGCTCACAGTACAGAAGCCCTGGGATAACCTGTGCCACAGAACAGGCTTTGTAACCCCTGCTTCCTACATGCACCCTGTGCTGGAATTTACCATGGGAACATCATCGGATTGGGAAAGATATCTCCACTTTAAAGGGGTACAACAATAAAATTGCCTTCAGCTCCTCTTTTTATCCCAAATGCCCCCAGACTGACTTGCAGACAAAGCACACATGGAAAAAAACTTCTGTATTATAATGTGGCAAGTAGTTGCAGTGGTTCCATAAAACAGAGTAGTAAAACAACAGGAAAGGGAGCACCAGATTTTCCAGAGGTGCAGAAATCCAAATTCTTCCAGAGTCACAGTTACACCCAAAGGTAATTTGGTCAAAATTAACGTTCTGAGGTTCAATAGCAATTCCCACTATATTTTTAATTAAAATGAAACCCAAGCAAGCACAATCTGTGAGCACGAAGTGAAATGAATCTATTAATTTACAACACAACTAAACTCAGTAGCCACATTATCCTGAAGGCAGGCTGCCGACTCAGGAAGGGTCGGAAGTAAATAAATCATCTCTGACTGTGATAAATGATCAGTGCAGGATGTGTCAGAGTGCAGGCCTGATCAGCCATCGTGCTGAAATGCTCTCAGCTACCACAGGAGCTTTGGGGGCCTGCAAATATGAAATAGGCTCTTGTTAGTGTCAGAACTGGGCAAATGATTTGCCACGAATTAATACAAAGGCAGAGCTTAGCCCTCTTCATGTTTCTGAGCAGTAAAAAAGCAGGTAGTGTTTTTAACAATATGGTTGCTGCAGTTGTTCCACTTTCTTTCCCCAGAATTGTAAAATCCAGTGTTTTTTTCCTGTGGTTATCTATTAACAATATGTCATGAATGGTTTAACTCAAGACACATCATTTATCCTCAAAATCCCAATGCTTCATGCCAGCGTTAACAAAAATTCATACCGAAAATGTTCTCGATCCAAAATAAAACATCATTAAGATGCCTATATGTCACAAAGAGCTATTAACCAGGGGAACAGATCCCATTCCTTTCACATTCCCAACCCCAGTAATGATTGTGTCACATTTTGGATCTTTGTCACCTATTGTATAGCCCTGACAGGTGCAGAGACATATGACACTCAATTCCGTGCTTCAAGGCATGTGCAGAAAAACATTTTGCTTTGTTTTGTTTTTAATTAAAAAGCAATTAACAAGAAAAACTGTCAAACCAGGAAAAAAACAAAGCATATCATCAATATGAACACTGAAAAACCCCAAACGGGTGACATTTCACAAAATTCCCATAAACATCAATAACAGAAGTATGTTGCAGACTGCATTTACCTCCTGTGGGGTTTGCACCAATCCTTTTTCAGAGCCTTAATTTTAAGTAAAATCACATATTCAGGAAGAGGAAACAAATCCTCTAACACAGAGGGTCAGAACAATTATGGTTTGGGGCTTTTTTTCACCTGCAGTTTTGCAGTCAGGTGAAGTCCAAGGCTAAGACTGCACAGAGGGTAAGACCTTACACAGGGTGTGTCTAGGAGTGACTCATCCTCGACTATCCAAAACATCTCCAAAGCCCCTTTCTGTCCACAGGGCCTTCATGATGACTTCTCTGAACCTTCATCCCAGCTGGGGTCAGAGGTGAAGCCCTACAGCCCTGCAGTGCTCTCAGGCAGGGCTCACACAGGTGATGCCTTAGGATTTTAGTTTCTGTATTTTTCGTGTATCTGTAGTTTTAGTGTGTGACTCTGGACTCCACACAGGGTGCTAAAGCTCCTGTTCTCTCATTTTTAGACAAGACAATTCCCTTAATCTTCCCTTAATCCCTAAACCTTGGAATCTGAAGACACCTTGCTACCTCAGGCCCCAAAATATGGAAACAACAGTGAATTGGGGGGAGAAAACTTGCAGTAATTGACATCATCACCTGAAGGTGTAATTGGAGGATTTAAACCTCAATATGTTAATGGACAGAACTAATAAAGTACAAAAAACTCGTGACTCGCTGTCCATTTTGGGTGTAGCCTCTGGAGTAGGCTCTGTCTGCCCTAAATGCACCTTGAAAACCCTTCCTTCAATCAATTTAACTGCTTTTTATTCTCCTAACTTTGTTTTAGGTAAGCCCATCGAGGCATCACAGGCAGCCCTTCCTCATCAGCCACACTCTGCCTCTGCTTGACTCTGTTTCCTCCTCAAACCCCAAATCCTATTCCAGGATGAGACAGCAGCCATGGGACTTCCCAGCCCCTGCAGTTTAATAGTTTCAGTGTCCTGGCTGCACTTCTGCCTCTCTGCAGCAACATCTTCCATTCCCTGCTCTCAGTGTGCACCCGAGATTTATTGTCCTCAGAAGCCTCACGTCCCCAAGCACAGCCTGAGCCCCAGGCCAGCCACAAAACCCGTTCCATCAGCTCCACTAACAGCTGCCAAATTGCCCTGGTGGCCCTTCCCAGCCCCACCGCTCCCGGGGCTCCTGCATCCCTATTTTTCAGCATATCTGCTGCTTCCGTGGCTCGCTTTACCTGACGCCTCCTCGGGATTCTGGGAGAACCAGCTCTGGTTTGGGTTTGCATACATCCATAATGTCTGATCCCAAGATGGATGCCATGTTTTGAATGATGTGAAAATACACAAATTATGTTAAAATTCCTTCCTCAGTCAGCCTTTTTCAGGGTACCAGACAAAGAACCACAAAGAGATCTCTCAAGGTCTCTTCTTGACTAATAATGATTTAGGCTAAAGGTTTCTTTACAGTTTGTCAAACTTACTATTATTGATTGCAAATTTCTCCCTTCTCTTTGATATTATTGGCACAATTAAAATATTAGGGCCTCCAAATTAATTAAAATCCCAATTATGTGGAATCTTCCTTGCGTTCTGCAATTATATAGAGCAGTATGTTATCACAGTTCCGTAAAAAAAGAAAAAAGCAAGAGTAAGGGAGAAACACCTAGGAAATTATGGGAAAAGATAAAAGATTTGATTTTTATGTTAGATATGTGGGCACACAGAGCTGTATATCTTGTAGAATCAGCTAATGTAAATGCATTACCAATTTGACAAGACACAGCATAAAAAAAGGTATGAATCCATTTGTCTTAGATGCCATCACCAATCCTGGGCTGTTTTTATGTATCCCTGAAGTTCCAAATTATTTAGACCTGGGGTACTGAAATGTATGAAATGTATCAGTGGAAACAACATCCCCAACCTTTCCTTCTAAGTTAATATGAAAGAGGGTTTTCTAATCCTTTTGGGAAGAGAACAGACAGTCAAAACACATCAGAATATTTCTTCTATTTCTCACCTGGGCAAAAAGTTGGAAATGCTACAACAAATAGTTTTACCATCTCTTGTGACCAAACTGAAAGTCTCATTACTCTTGATGCTGGCTAAAACTATCATTTCCAGATGCTAGCGATAACATGAGAACCTCAGTTTTCATTATTAGAAAATAAAAATTTTCCCAGCTGTCAAACCGAGCACAGATTCACGATACCATGATCAATGGCTAAAAAATAATGAGAAAAAAACCATTATTTAAAATAAAATTGTGACTTTGATGAAGAATATTAATATTAAATGGATATTAAGCATTGCTTAAGAACACTGAACTGAACCCTCAAATGCAGTATCCAATATTCAACAAGTAACAACAGAATAGTTAAAATTGCACAGAAATCATAAAGTATCACAGGG
Organism: Pardalotus punctatus; assembly: GCA_013400915.1. NCBI lineage: Eukaryota > Metazoa > Chordata > Aves > Passeriformes > Pardalotidae > Pardalotus > Pardalotus punctatus. The sequence continues at coordinate 246,162 of VZTX01020280.1, forward strand.
TGGATGTAGGAGCAAAACTCCTACCAGGGTTTTAGGTTCCTGTAACAGCAGGGGATTTGGTAGGGCAAAATTTCCAGATCATATCCTGTTGCATCCCTTTTGTGTAAAAGAAAGGAAAAACCTACACGAGGTCCAGATGCTCTGAGGTGGGGAAAATTCCTGTGCATCTCACGTGCAGGTTTGAGCTTGAGCTCATCCTCTACACCCTGCAAATGGAGAGCACACCACACCATTTTCTTGATCCTAATTTGGCTTTTGCTGCAGCATTTGACATTCCAGGGTTAGGTGGAGGGGGACAAAACCTCAGCCCAAGAACTCGGAGATGTAAAATAGCTTGTTACTCATTTATTCAAGTGTGCGCTGCCAGCCTCAAAAGCTTAGCGCGATATACCTGGTGCAGACAAATGGAATTTTATTTAAACCCCACAGGAGACCCCAGCATGCTGAGTGCCCAAAGATTCCTATCCCACCCTCAATTTTCTCCTTCCAAAAGCATACATTTTGTGCTATATAATCCTTTCTAGACACTTGCCAAAACGACTGTGGGATGAAACACCACAGCACATCGCCAAGGAGGTGGCAAGATGCTGTTTGTTTGTTTTTCTGGGGCATCGAATTGACAATGAAAGGAATGGGAAACAAGTGATGAAATGAAAATTAAAGGGAACAACTTAGTGGAAATTAAGAAAGCGTGTTCGACTGTCATTTTGAACATTTAGTGCACAAAGAGATCTCAGGGACTGCGAAGCAGCACTGAACTGAGCCCCAGTCACCCGCTAACAACTCACCCTGCTCTGAACCTTTGTGGGTTCACAGGCCGCTAACTAATATTCAGCTAAGAGGCTTTAGTAATGTAGATTAATGTTTCATGCTCTGGGGAACAAGCTCATCACAAACTGTGTTGAGAAACTCTTTTTTCCCCTCCAGGGAACGGAATTACATAATCGGTTAAGTACATTATGGTTTCTTAGCTCTTCCTAAGCCGTGGTACAGGCATCCAGCAATAATTTCTGCTGGGGCAGGTGGGCAAACGGCCTCTGTTCCAGCGCCCATTACCCACCAGGATGGCACAAAATAAATATATTAGCAGCATTCCAGCCATGCTGCTCTCATTCCCTTTAATTTTACCCATTAAAAGGCAGCCCCTCTTTTCTATATGTGCTCCTTGACAATTGGCAAACGACCATGAAACAGCCCATGTTTGCAATCACACAGCCCAGTGCTCCCCCAAACAACCAAGGAACTCGAGAGCAGAAGAATATTTGTGGACTCCTACCAGCACCTTCCCTTTCTCATACAGGGATGGAAAACAGAAAGAGAATTAGGTTCCAAAGCAACATTCATTATTAGGGTCATATCTTACAGCAGGCATGGCTACTGCAGCCAATTCTTGTTGCAACTTAAACTGAACGTGCAGCCATGTGATGAGAGATATAATGAGATTTTTAACACAGGGCTGCATCTGAGTGTTTGACAAAAAAGATTCAGCCGGGGTACAATGAACTGTTATTTATTTCCATTTGAGTTTAGCAAAGGTTGTCCTACACAACTGTGAAACAATTTTACACTTTTTAAATGTATTAGCTTTGAACTGAAACAGTAAATAAACTATTTATTTGGATTTTTTTTAGTATCTCAAAATGGATTAAGAAGGGTGTGTAGAGAGTATAACCACCACAGAGAACAATTTTTTGATGGCAGGCTAATGGGATTGCAAAGGGTTATTTTGCTGGAGAGGAGATTTTCAGATGCTCTCTCTCTAATGAAGGTTTTGTTCCTCACTTACAAAGTGTTTTTTGCCTTTCCTTTTCACCCTTTTCCTTCTTCTTCTTTTAAACAAGTCAGGGAAAGGTGAATTGCCTTGGAGAACCATGTTGTCATTGGACTAAATTAAAACTTAAAAGATCAAAGCTTTCAAAATCATGCTGAGATCAAACTGGGATCTTTGGAAGATTTAGAGGGAAGGAAAAACACTGATCTTTATGGTTTGTCTGCAAACATATTGCTCTTCAGCTGCTCAAAATATGCAGGAGGAACTATTTTGTGTAAAAACCCCCAATCTTCAGTGATAGAAGAGCAGATTTTGGAGAAATCAGCCTTTCCTGAAAACAGGTGAAATTCACCTCTGTTCCAAGAGTCCACAGGTCCTTTCCTGGCCATGTTCATGTAACTCTCTAATGGCTCAGTGGTTTTATTATATAGTTTCTCTCATGTCACCTTTTAAATCTCATCCTACCAACAAACCCTGCTAAAGATATAATAATGTTTAAACAAATTATAAAAAATATATAAACCTTCCACAGCAGTGGAGAAAACTGCTATTAAGTCAAACACTTGTTCTCTTCAGACACCTAAAAGCTCTAGGGATTAAAACAACCTTCAATGGTCCGTGGGGCCTAAAACAATTTTTGTCAAGTTTGAAAATGCTTCTGCCAGTAGTGGCTGCCCCAGCCAGCCACCAACCAGGGCTTTGCTATGCTGAGGGTCCCAGGGTACAGGGGAGGGGGGATCCTGGGGGCACATGGACAGGCCCATGGAAAAGAGGCAGCAAAGATCACCTGTTTGGGGTTTGATTGCCTTTTCCCTGGAGCCACAGAAGGGCACTGGCACAGGGTCAGGAGGTTGGTCTGGTCTGCAAGAAGGGCTGATCTCACCCACAGCCATTTCTCATGTGCTTGACGGACTCAGAACTGCAGTGTCTGTCCTGGGGCAGCAGCTGGGACGATTAAACCTCCCTTATAAAGCTCGTTCCCTCCTGGGATGATTAAACCTCCCTTATAAAGCTCATTCCCTCCTGGGATGATTAAACCTCCCTTATAAAACTCATTCCCTCCTGGGATGATTAAACCTCCCTTATAAAGCTCATTCCCTCCTGGGATGATTAAACCTCCTTTATAAAGCTCATTCCCTCCCAGCCAGGTGCCAAGGACCTGCCACAAACTTCTCTAGAACTTGCAAACTGCCAGGAGATCCAACCAGCCCACCTCAAAAACCAGACCCGCAACCCCAACAGCTCCTGTCCACTCCTGCTTTGGATGGCGAGCAGCAGAGCTGGAGGAACCCTGGGACACAGATCAGTCACTGCTCTTCATACAACCTCACATTTTCATACATTCGTGAGGAAATGGGAAGGAAAACTGCTGCAGATGTAAAGGCACTAGATGTAGGCAAGGGTAAAATACAGAGCTTTCCAAAGGAAAGAGAGACAAATGAATCAGATTTCAATATTGTACAGGTGCACAAATAGCATCAAGACAAATTTCAATGTTTGTCTTTACCACTTCCATCAGCATTTTCCCCCAAAAACATTTATTCCTAGAATGAATTTTCCTGTGTGAACATTTAAACATAATGTTCTCTGGGGTTCCCTTTAAAGAACTGATGATGGCACACATTCCTGGAAAAAGTCAATTCTGAGCAAAAAGAAGTAGAACATGAAATGTATTCATATAAGTCCTCAACTTTTGACTATTAGCACTCACAATCACCTTAAACCATTTACAAATGATTATTTAGACTTTAAGATAACAAAGATCAATCTGACAGTTTATACTGAAAAAAATATCTACATCAAATTATTTCAGCAATATCCTCAGTGGATTTAAATTGCCATGAAATTCAATACAGAGTATGGAATGATCACATTTTACAACACTGCAGCACATATTCTAAAAGGAATTCAGAGTTCTGGCAGTATCAGTAAAGAATTAAAAGCCTACATGGTATTTTGAAGAGCAATTCACTTATCTATGTTAAGAATAGGACAGCAGTTACAAAGTTATTCTATTTCAAAAGGCATAATCTGTAATATTGACTAGATTTAATCACAATTTAATTCAAACAAATTGTGTCAACTGGGGTTAAACCACACAGTCACATTGCATTTGTTTCATTTCTAGGATGTTTTCATGTCACTTTTAGAACATTTTAGCTCGGTACCCTCCATAGGCAAAATGGAAATCCACATTATTTCTAGCAGATTATGAGGGGGTGGAGCTGGTGACAACTGGGTCAACTGAGTATTTCTGAGACTTCAGCAGCCAAGTTTCCTTCTTCCAAAACCATCCAAACTGCATTATGTTTTATTACAACGAATTCACAAATGAGTCCAACAGAATGATAAATCCGAGTATCACTCATGCATGAATGCTACTGCAAAACAGGGCGAGAAATCATTTGACATACAAAATACAATAGAGCATTCAGAAAGTCGCGTTTACTCTGGGATTTTCTCACAGTCCACCTGAACCATAGTGCAGGCAGCAAGACAAAAATGAACAAACAAAAACACCCGAGAAGCTGCGGAGAAATATTTGGCCTGTTCTTTGGTACACACAGAGATGCTCTATTGTTAATACCAAAGAGAGTACAGTTTACACTTCCAAATGCTGATTTATCAAACTAGAAAAGTAGAAGAGACAATTTTCCTCATTCTGATTTTCAAGAAAAATTTGCTTTGCTTCAAAACGTACACCTCGTTCAGTGTTTCCATCAATCTCCTGAAGTATCCAACAGATCATGTTTTTCTTCCACCACTTTTTACAAAAGGGCCCAATTTTTGCAGCAAAACATGCACCTGTGTTCCCCTGTGCAGCATCACCTCCTTTCTAGGACGTACGGACACATCCAAACCACAAATGGAAAATCGTGATGTATTTTACCCAAACCCAAGCTTCTGAACTCCCTGAGAAATTTTCACTTATGTTTAAGGGTGTTACTTGAAACACTTGCACAGGACTTCAGCAAACCCCTTTGGAAAACATCCAACTAAGCCTTTAACACATGCATGGTGCATTTTATGTGGACGTGAACCTCTCCGCCAATGTCATCAACTCTTCAGCAGCCTTAAAATTAAGTACGGGCTTAAAGCATTTTCCGGATTAGGCCCTCTCTCCTTTCTTTATTAAAATGGGACAGTGGCTATAAGCCAGCAGGAACTCTAGTGATAAAGTAGAAGACATAAAGTTGGAGAGAGATGTGATAAAATTCACTTCTATACAGGAGGAAATGGCTTCCATAACTCATTTCAGGCTTTACTTCTTGTAAATAGCCTGGCCCTGTAAAAAAGCCGCCTCTGTATCGTTTCTGGATGCACACTACACTGGTTGCTGACTAGCTCTAATTGCACAGAGCAGGGAGTATTCTAAAGGGCTTTTTTTGTCTTTTGTTTCATTATATTTACTGGATTTTTTCCCCTCGCTTTGGATTAAAGAAGTGACTATAGAAAAGAAAAAAAAAAATTCAGAAGGAAGACAGATCTACTGAAGAGGCCAAATTCTCATTGCAATTTCTCTTCTGTTCCATGGGCTGGATGGATGATCTACCTTTCTTTCAACTTGCCTTTGCTGGAGGCAAGAATAGTGACAGTGTGTTATAGGGCTAGCTAAGGTGCAGAGCAGCTGGATTCCCCAGCCTTCTATAAAAAGCCCAACAGGATGAATTTTGGTAAGGTCTTAAACTATCAATTACCTTTACACGGCTCTTGCAACATTGACTGCTGAGATATATAATCTGGAGAAAGTTCTGCTGGCCAAATTCACGTTCTCCATTTTACTGTATCGTGTAGCTGTCAAAGAAGTATCTGTCCAAATCTTTGAGACACATAGCTGGGAACGGATTTTTATGGGGTGCACAAAATCCCAAGGCCACAGTGACTTTTGTGAGTTGGGGGTCATTAATTATCTGCCATCCCCCATATCAGACTCTGCTAAAACAGAAAAAAACAACTCCCACCTCAAGGGATCGAGTCTTTAGTGACAAAAAGGGTGCAGAAGGTAACTGGAACAAATTCATTTCTGCAATAAAAGGAGTTAGGGACTTCTCTCACATTTAAAAATGGAATGCTCTGAAAATAAAACTTAAAAAAAATTAAGAAAACAAAACAACAGAACTGCATTTCCAGGAAAGTCTCCTGATGAGCACATTTTATGTTGTTGAACAACAGGAATACACAGGCTACTCCACCCAGTACTGTGCTATAATATACTTCCAGCCTTGGTCATTTGTTAGGAGTATAAAATTTATACTCCCTGTGCTGAAATAGATAAGAAAGGTAAACAAATCAGACACTACATAATATTCTGGTTTGAACTCAGCTCCTGCAATTATTGCAACTCAGTAGAAACTCCCTCACCTTGTTGTAAGTCCACCCCATAAAGATTGGGAAGGATGGAAGAGCTCGGTGTGCATCCAGCTTTACAGAGAAAATATGAAGATATGGTGAGGTACAAAAAATTCCCAAGCCTCCCTGGGGGATGTGATAATGTCACAAAGCCTGGAGATTGTTCCCAGGAGACCCCTCCACATTTGCAGTGGGGGGCAGGTCTGAGGGGTGCTTTGCTCTAAGCGCTCCTGGCTGGATGTGCCTGCACCATAAAATAAAATACTGCAGCACAAACAGCCCTGCCGTGCAGGGAGAGGGAGCCTTAAATCAGGGGCCGGAGAGCCACTCAAAATTAGCAGGATTGGGGATAGCTTAAATTATTTGAATCCTCTCTGCTTGTCGGCATGCAAATCCTCAGTTTATACTTGAGTTAGGTTTTCTGCAGGAAGCAGTGCCTGATCAGCGAGGAGAGACAGAAATTACAGCCCAGGACTGAGGGACCAGCAGCCACTGCCTCTTACACACGCACGCTGTCACGGTCTCACAAGGCTGCTGGGGTAATGTGCTGCTCAAATTTACCTGAATTTACAACAGCACTGGGTTTGTAATAAGTCAGATACAGACCTTTTGTCAGTTTAATGTTAACACAGGATTATAGATAGAAAGTACCTTGATTGTTAAAAATATATTTTAAATTATTTTTTAACACCTACTTTTGAAGATTGTAGTCTATGTATATGGTCATGTTAAGAGAACCTACCAGGACCCAGGAAATGTCTTGGTATTTATACAGACAAAGCCTCTTGAATTTGCTAAGTATACCAATATATAATCAGAATTAGCACACTTCTTTTAATGTCAGAATTCACCATAATTTTTTTAAAGAGAGATATTTCCAGCAAATCCCAGCTCCTCTCCTTCTCCTAGGCACCCTTATTAAACTAAAAGGGAAAGATGCTGAGAAAGAAGATGCATTTTCAGAACGGTATCATTGACATGAAAAGTTTTCTATTTTCAAGATATTGTCCAGCAGAATACATTCTCTTGAATTCAAGTAAAAATTGTCCTGCTGATTTTTATTTTTAAATTTAGTTTGGATTTTTTTTTAATATTCTTGTCCTGATTTCAGACATGAGAAGCTGCTCTCTCATTCTACAGAATGCTGGCGAAACCGCTGAATTCAATATATGCTTCTGCTAACCTACCTGAAAAGACAAATAAATACCTGTCCCACACATCTTGTCATAAAGGATGCCTCCTGAGACAGCATTTAGTCTTGGAGTGTCTCATGAGGGCCAGTGAACATGCTGCTAATAAAGTCCCAGATAATCTGTGTTAACCAATAAATAATTGCTTTAAATGTTGTTCTTTTATTACACTTTTACCCAGCTAAAGGTGACCCTACAGCCCAAACCAGCTGAGGAATCGTAGCAGCCATGGATTCAGTTACTGCTTCTCAAGAAACAGAAAAGTAGAAATTTAGCTAGATAAAGCTACCTTGAAGATAGATGGCCAAGATGTTCTTTGATAGCCAAAATTCACTTTGAAAAGAGATGGACTGAATCCATCTTCACTACCAAAGAGCAGCCCTTTGTCAAACAGCTGCAGTCCCAGCCTGATGGAGCGGCTGTGCCTCTGCAGGAATGCAGGAAAATTATGGATGTGTGAAACTTAGGGGAGGAAAGAGATGAAGAGAGGATGCATTTCTAATTATTAACCTTAAAAGGGGGAAAACATTCCACCCTGGCCTGTAGGGTAGCACAGCCTGGCAGACAGGGACCCCACAGGCACAAACCTAACCCCTGTTTACCCAGAACCCCAGCGGGAAATGGGACAGTACTTGCTGTTGTCCATCCTGGGCCTCACTAACAAAAAGTTTGGGAAGAAAAGTTCCTTTGTGGATGCACAGCGAACCACCAAAGGCGCAAATAATGAAAATGAAATCCAGACATAACAGCCTATTTTCTGTTAATGAAAATTTCATGTATAATTACTTGCGTAATCAAAATCCCATTGGTTTTAATGGGAGTCTCTGAATATGCAAATGTCCTGCAATCACCTTCAAGGTATGCAGGTATGTATAGGAAAACACACATTATCAGCATTTCATTGTGGGCGTAAAGTCAATGTTCAACACCAGTTGTATTTTTGGTGTGTTTAGCTGGCTATCAGACAGTGGTATTATTATTATTATTATCATCTAGATGAATTTCCCCATAACGATGTTAATAAAAACCATTTCTTCACGTGACCCCTGAAAGTGAGGTGTTGAGTCAATGTCCATGGAAGAACTGGTTGCTCAAAACCCTTGCCATGTTCGTAAGAGCTAGGAAGTTGATGTTCATCAGTCTCTTTTAAATGAGCCTATCTTATATGAATTTGTTTTTTAAAAGCATCTTTTTGGTCTTCTCCTTGATATTTCATCAGAGTCTGTATCACTTCTAACAAGGGTACGATTTTCTTTTTCAAATGAATATTCCTCACGTCACCTGACAGCCTTTACTCCTCATCTTAAGAACTCCTTTTGGCATCTGCTGAAGCCAGTTGTACCTGACAGAGCTTTTTAATTTAAAAATAAAACCAGGTGCTAAGGCACTCAATTGACAACTGTTAATATTCAGTTCTTGTTCTTGATTTCTGTGTTCCTAAATTGCTCTGAAATGAATATTAATGCAGCTCTGAGGAGGCAGGTTCTGGCTACCTCACCTGCAGATATTAGAAACTTTCTATTAAAGTATTAATTGAATAAAGTTTAGCTATGAGGTGTTTGCTCAGACTGAAATGACAGCTCCTCAGATTATGCCACACCAACTCATTCACCTGGATCTCCAGCACCAGGTGGAAAAAACACCTTGGCTGGACCCTGGGAGCGCTCCAGAGGGCAGAGGCTGCCTTGAAGGTGGGGATTCAGGGAATGAAGCTTCCACCACCAAAAGACCTCAAGAACCATAATTTAATCTCCAATTTTTAAACCCAAATGTATCAGTAGAACACTTAAACACTCAACAAGTTTTAGTCACTTTTCTCTATAGTAAGAATTATGCCCAAGTGCTCCAGGATTAGAAATGGACTTAAGCATTTCCTCAGAAGTTTCAATAAATGAAAGCCTTGACATACACCTGTATGTATATGTATATATACATATATACATATATATATATATATATATAAAGTAATTGGCTTTGTATGTGAGTTTTTCATCACAATACATTTCAGGATAAACTTGAGATTTCCTCCCCTTTCATATTTGTTGTCCTAAGTGTGGTCCCACTGGGGAAAGGCTGATTTTAAAGGTAATTAACACACTGAAGCTACCATTCCAACACCAACAATAACAACTGCTGACATCTTTTTAGTTTTCCTGTATGCCAGTTTGGAAGCATCCAGGAGATGCAGTAAAGATTTCTTGGAATCTGGCTGAAGTTTCCAGATTGCTTCTGAGTAAGTCTGGAGTACTAACTCCTGTCACTCACCATGCTCCCCAGAGAATTCTCTGAGATTTGCTTAACGCTGTCCATTACAACAACACCCTCTTCAGATGGTAAAATGGGGGAAAAGTTGATTTAGCAGAAGGAAATGAGACTTGCACAGCAGCTAGCAAGTGGTGTGGGAAGCTGAGTTTAGGCCCAGAGCTGCCAGAGACTGCCAAAGGTAAAGAACCACCAGAATAAATAACAACTTTATTTATGTCTCTTGAAGTTCCAGCTAGACTTGCGTTTTTTTTATCAGTTCAGCCTCCTCAGTTACAGAAAAGAACTGGCCTGAATAATTAGATAAAATACTGCCAAGCAATGATAATGCACAGTGATTTTTCTATTTAAATTACAGGGCCAGTGAATAACAGAAACATTTGTGGTTCTCTTTAAATCCCAGCAGGCAATGAATGAAGCCCTCAAGTTATACCTAGGGGATACAAAGGAGCCAGAAATTGCTTTCATGACAATAAATATCTGCATTGCCTTGTAGTTCTACTGTGTTTGGAATTGATTTTCAGGCATCTCTTAGCAGTACTTTAAAAAGTCTGAATTTGAATCAATTTACATACTCCCTAATAGAGTGCAGATGAGCATAATTTCATTAAAAATAAAAGTGAGTATGGCAGTCCTCAGTCTTTGTCTGACATTCCTAACTATTCTATCCACCACATGGCACCACATGTGTAATCTAAATGTAATTACATTTGTAGGACTTCACTCAGGGGACTCGAGAGGCATTTGTTATTTTGGATTTTGGGGAGGGGGGTGTGGATATTTGTTGTTTTCTCTCTTTCCTTTTCAATGATGGAAATACACTAAGATGAGTAATAATTAAGGAAAGTATGAGTTTTGTTTTAAAACCATACAAATACCGAACCCCTTTCTGCAAACCTCACAGAGCTTCACCTGAGACAAAGAGTACCCGTGGGCTCTGTAGGGCCCAGAATGTTTCCCTCTAGATCTAAAAAAAATGAAAGTACATTTGTAGAACCACGCTGCCTAAATAACAAAACTGTACAAGAGCTCTGCAGTATCACAACTATAAGTTTTAGAAACAAGTTAGAGTTCCCTATCTGAAATCTTGATGCAAATTCCAGCCCAAATCCACCAAAACCAGCTAAAATATGTTTATTTTAAGAGCCTAGAAACCAGGCAGATATTTCATGCAGCATACTTCGATAAGAAAAACTGTTACTTTCATTCTGCCTTTTTGCTGGTATTTCAGAATACTCAGAAACTAATAACCAGCTTTGGACCGTCAGGCAGATCCAGAGATAATTCAATGAAAAGTGCTGTTAATCCAGAAAAAAAGCTTAACAGTTATGTAGATCTGGCATTCATTATTAGTTTATTAATATTTGATTAATCTTGTAACAGGAAGTGATCAGTAGCGCAGGAGCATCTGTCTAGAGCAGCACAGACAAATTCCATTTTGGTAATATTTGAGCTGAGGTGTTTTTGGGTTTTGTCTGGGTTTTTTTTTTTCCAGAAAGAAGAGCCAAAAAATGTTAACTTTGGAAAGAACATGTATGACTTGTATGCTCCAAAGCCTTAGCAAAAGGAAAAAGTGGTAATTACAACTAGAGAAGCTATGAGATAAATTTTAGCATTCACTACCCTGTGACAATGTGTGCACCTTTATCACATCAAATAGCCATGCAGTGTTGGCAGCAATCCTAAAACAAATTCAGCCCACTCTTTTCTAATTATTATCAACATTATGATCTAAACGATCTGTAAAACCTTAGATATAAAAAAAAAAAAATAAAAAAAAGAATAGTTTGTGACTTCAAAGCATCAAAACCAAAATGCCGTATTATGAAATTTTCATCTTTCCCTGACTCGCAGGTCTGTGCTTTCCTCACAAGCCTTAAGAAGCCTTTTACAATATTTAGCTGCCCAGAGGTGGAGCTCCACCTTTCTGATACTTCCACATAATTAATACTAAAATCACAAGAATATCAGAAACTGTGCAGAAAAGCTGCTGGCTGACTTTTGCAAGGGGCCCAAGGTTTCCTGCAATGTTTTATTACCAAGCCTTACATTCCCTTCCAAGGCATTTTACAGGAAGCACTGTAGGGGAAGAAAAAGATTAAAAGACAATGTACTATGGACTATTAAATAAATAAATAAATAAATAAATAAAATTATCAGTTTGGCAACAAACTAATGCTGTGCCTGAAACTATCAAGACAAGAAGTTGTATCAGCATCTGGAAAGAGCAGCAGGGTTGAAATGAAAAGCAGGAAAAAGGAGAGTATACGATGGAGAAGAAAAAGCCTCTCTCTAAAGGACTGTCTTGTCAATTTATTATGAAGGATACAAAGGGCAAATAGAGCCTTTTAGATGAGATTTTCAAAGCTATCTTGGAAATTACACTTTCATGGATTTTCAGGGCTGACAGAGGCCACCGCAACCCTAACTTGCTGTACAACAAGCCAAAACTCATGCTCCACTTTCACACACCCCACAAATCTTTTGGCGCTCCTGAAAGTTCTTCAGTCTTCCCCTCCCATTTACTTCCCTATCCCCTTCAATAAAAAAACTCAGAAATGCAGCCATAAATGTGTGAGCCAGCTCTGCTGCCTGTACCTGCATCCTCTGAGTGTCTAACACCTGGTTTGACAGCCTCCTTCAGAGCACCAGTTGCTGCTGCCTTCAGGGTTTTTTGGGGGCTCCACGTCCATACAAGCGTGTTTCCTCTTTCCCTCGGGGCTTCCTCGCTCCTGCCACTTCTGCACATTCCCTCTCCTGTCCTTGTGTCCTGAAAGTCTCGTGCAACTTCCACAAGTTACCTAGTCCGTTCCTCTTACTCCTAGTCAGGGTAATCTGTACCCTTGGTTTTAACAAATTAGAGAAGGGCCACACCCTTCAGGTACCTGCTGGCATCCTGAGTCAAAGGAAATCTTCCCAGGTGCAGTTTCAAAGCCTGTGTCTTGTTTTAGATGGATTGTTGTGCTTTCTTTTGCGGCTCTCTGATCCCTCTCATTGCTCTGCCCCACCCTCTCCACAGAAATCCAGTTCCTCCATACCCTGAGCACACCAGGAAAGCCTGGTGAGGTTCAGAGTGTTTCACACCAGACACACTGGTTCATCGTGTTGATCTCCCACCACTTTGTTACTAGTGAAGACACAGAAAAACCAAGAAACCACGCCACAGAAACCAAACCCACAGATGGATCTCCATTGGTGATGTCAACCTCCATTGATGACATTTAGAATTTTCTTCCAAAGCACATCACTCAGGCTGGTACGATCTATTTTTCATAAAGCTGCACTGACCCACGTTACCACCTCCAATTCCATATTTATCAGGCCCTGTATAATTCATACCATTATTAACTTTGGAATCAATGTTCAAGAGAGCTGTGTGTGTTTTTACAGACCACAACCCAGCCACCACGGCTGTAAAGCCCAGCTCCAACCCCGTGACATTCCCAGAAACAGAGCAAAGGACAAGCAGAGCCAGGGCATGATCTGAAACGTCCTGAGCGAGGAGGGGACAGCAGCCAGGGACACTGCTTCACACACCCCATGCTCTTTGGGAACCCACCCAGGCAACGTTCAGCTGAAAGAACTACGTGACAAATTAATTTCTTTGGGTAGTATCTTGAAGAACATCTGATAAATCCTTAAATGATCAACTTATTTTGCTATGCTGATCATGGATGGTCTTTTAATAAATTTTGGTATTGATTTTTGTATGATTTAGCCCAATAAAATTCTACCCTTCACCTTGCAAGAACAGAATTAAAACTCTGGCTGAAGCTGCGTCTGGCTTCCACAGCAATTTTTTAATGTGTAGATGCAAACTGGCCAAGAAAGGCGACATATTGAACTCCTTTCTATTATTTTGCCAATGAGCGTGACTGTATCCCCTGTGGAATTCTTCCATAGCCAACTAGGCTTCCTTTTCATGCGGCAATAAAAATGAAAAGTTTCTAAAGCTGGACATGCAAGAAGCTTTTTCTGTCAAGTTGGCAATCTACATTTCAATTCAAAATAAGAATTCTTTGGGAACTCTCCCCCTCCCCCAGATACTGTAATCTAAGATACAACACTAAATTCCACTGATTCATTATTCCTATTAAAACAAACAATAACCTCCAATTGCTCAGCAAACCAAACAATTGCAAACAGTAAATTTAAACAGTAAAACAGGGAGCACGTTGGGTAAATGTTATTTCCCTGAACAAGGAAAGCTTTCGGCAAAGTGCTTAACTTGAATACAACAAAAGGCAATTTAATTTAGTAATACAGCTGGATGAAAAATGGAGACCTCAGGTTTAATAAGAAGGGGAAAAAAGACAAGCATATATCATCCAAAAGGATAATTATGAGAAACTATTTTGTATGATCCAGCTAAATCAAAGCTTTTAATGCTTTCTTACTCCTGTCAAAGGAGGGAGATTTAGTGCTTTAAAAATGGGGATTTTGCAGACTCCACTGCCCAGAAAAAATGATTTGTCCCTTGATAAATTACTATTGGGTTTTCTACTTGAAAAAAAAAATACACTTACATTGAAATAAATGCCAAGGAATGGCTAGAGAATTTATATTATTCACTCGTATCTGTCACTGGATTGGTTGAAAAGCGACAGTGCTATTAAAAATGTCTTCTTGCCTCTCGACATAATGGCACAGAGGGGCCATGAGAGCATTTCCCGAATGGGAAGGAAATGTATACAAAAGTAATAGTAAGCAAATCTTTATTCCTCCCCACCATCCTGACACACCAGACTCCAAAGAGTGACTCTGGGTGTCCCTGGGTGTGTGTATTTTGTGTTTAGAAGCTGCCAATTCCAATGAAAACTCCCCTCCCACTGGGATGGAAATTGCCCATTCATTTTCCTAAGGATTTTCAAGGGCTTTTAAATAAATCCTAGAAAATTTTTCTCTCTTCTGACGGAGGAGAAGAACATCCATGCATATGTGATGATTGCTGGAGAGCTGCAGTGCAGTAAAAGCAATTTTTCCCCAAAGAAGCCACTCTGAGGGTCCCTTCTGTTCTCTTTTTCCAGTCCTTGGACAAGAATTTGAGGTGCCATGAGGAAGAAGAAACTCAGGGCAGTCCCAGGCATTGGAAGAGTGGAATACTCAGTGGGGAGCAGATGGTGGACAGAGCCATGCAGGTTCACAGGACAGATTTTAGCTGTATTGAGCACTTTGATGCTCATTAATTAGTGCTCATTTTACACACAATTTTCATTACAGTCTGAGAGGCGACTAAAAATTGCTTCATTCACTGCTGAGTTTGAGGTGATCTCGATATACTCTCTGTTATGCTGCTCCATCTAAAAGATTTCCTCTTTTTCTGATTAATTATAACACCAAGTTTCTAGCACCTGCAAGAGAACTTTTGCATATTTAATCACTGAATGTCATCGACATTTACCTCTCTCCTGAGAGTAGTAATAGCTACATGTTTTCATGTTTCTTTGGGCCCTGGACAACTTTTATGCCTACTAATGACATGTGTCTCTGAATGCACAACAACAATCAAAAGGCAAGAATAAAATATTTTCTATACGTGCACAGAGTTATATTTCCTGGCAATCGCTCAATGCTAAAATGCAGAACATAGCTAGAAAGAAATAAGAGAGGAGTTTGACTTAAATGTCATCATTTTTCATGTAGAGTGCTTAGTCTATGAAATCTTTGCAGCAGAAACAAACTTCTTTCTCCTTCACACCCAGGAACCTGCCATCACTGGCCCCAACTATTTAGAAACTGCCAGAATACGAAGACAACAGCAAAAAAAGGAAATTCCAGCTTTAAAAGACAGTTTAGAGAATTTCCATCTGAACAAGGAAATCAGTCTGTAGAAATCATCACTACAAATTAGCCAAACTTAGAGGGATTTTATGTAGTAATTTCAAAACCATCTGGCTTAGAGTCTTAAAGTGTCTACGGTTCAAAACCATATGGGGCAATGCCATCCAACCTGACCTCCAGCTCTTTAACTGGATTTTACATAGCTGTGCATTATTATTCCAGGTACTAGAATTTTCATTTTTTGTTTCCTCTATCAAAATCCCAAGATGATTTCACTGGAAATCTGCTATTTGCTCCAGGGGTTGTCTCACTTTTAAAGGCAGGAAGCACCATTTTATTTTATTTTTGTTTTCACTTCAGAAAATATACTTCAGTTTTGCAGTTCAGCAAATGCAGTGTTTGTAAAAATCTAGTGAGTTACAAAGAATATCCAAGCCTCTATTGATAAGAAAACAGAAAATAAAAAATCAAATCATTGAAAGTCACAGAAAGTATGAATCATTGTCATTCTGATGTCTCAATTCTTTTTTTCATATGGCTTATGCTAACAAAGCAAAAAAAAAAAAAATCAATCTACATCTTTCTTGTGACAAGGTCTTCTCACAGAATTCATAATTATATCATCTCTAGCCATTTATCTTAAGTTAATAATTCCACTGGCCTTCTAGAACTGGCATTTTGCAAATACACTACAGAAGCTACTTGAAGCAGTAATTTATTTTCAAATAACGTCTTTATGTTATCTTCTGGCATGTAGGCTTAAGTAGATTGCTTATCTATAAAAAAAGAATGTAGTAGAAAGTGTACCTGCCAAAATAAGTTTTGTTAGAAAATCAAATTTCTTCCTCAAAAATTCAGTTCCTATCACTAATTAGCATGCAAATACTAGTATTACATAGAGAAACAAAAGAATAAATAGGGATTATAGCAGAATAATCCTTCCAGAGTTTTTCTTCTAACGTATTGTTTTCATGATCTTAAATCTTTGAAGAATTAAAGAATAAGGCAACTCATTGTGTCTCTGTGTTTTGCAGGCGCTCCCTGGCAGTAGTTATTCCTTAGAACTGCTTCCAAAGGAGCATCCACCAGGGCTGGAGCCCAGGATTCCTTTCAGCCTGGCAGTTAGAGCTTTGGGGGAAGGCGCTCTAATGGGATACACTGTAATGAGGTTCAGCTCTTGAAAGCTGACGAACAAAACACAAACAAAGTTGAACTGTTAGGATTATTAACCTCTGGAAATTCTCTAGGAGTGAGAATCCCTCGGTGTCCTTAACAAGCAAAGATAAAAGAGCAGAGAATAAGGCTCAATAAGAATTATGAGCTACGGCCATTTGGTCCTTGCCACTGCAGATCACGGAACCATAGAACATTAGGGAAGGGACCGTGAGGACCCTTTAGTGCCTTAAAGTCCCTTTAGTCCCTTGCAGTCCCTTTAGTCCCTTGAAGTCCCTTTAGTCCCAGCCCCTCTGTCAGGGACACCTCCCACTAGCCGAGGCTGCTCAAGGGTTAATCCAACCCCACCAGTGTGTGCCATTCATGTCCTCCCCTGGCTGCACCCAGCATCTTAAATCCACCCTAGTGATGCCCCTTCATCCCCCAGTGGTGATGAGATCAGTGTCACCGTGAGACCTCTGTGCCACCAGGAGCTCTCCAGAGGCTGAAGAGCCCATCCTGTGCACACCAGGAGCCCCAGCAAGGCTGGGCTCAGGGGCTCTGGGGTCCTGGATGGGATCCCTGGCCATGCTCCATCCCTTGGAGTGGATGTACAGAGCTCACAGCACCTCCCAGGTTTCGATCTGTGCATCATTAATACAAATCAGCTGATGATTGCACTCTTGATTTAGTGATCTCTGCTGGAATTTATGGGGCTGCAGGACATTTTCAGTTCAAAGACGTTTAATCTTCAAATCTCTTCCCCTTTGATCTTAAACTGCTATGTCTTCTGACAGCCAGGACAAAGGATAAATCCGCAAAATCAAAATGGTTTTCTAAAGTTATCTTTGTCAAAGGAATTAAGAACAGAGGACACCATCAGAGCTTCCCTCTTACAATCCAAGATCAATTCTGCAGGCCAAATCCTCAGCCAACATAAATCAGTGCAACTTCATTCAGATAAAGTTGACAGGATTTTTTACTACCTGTGGAACTGGTATTGAGAGTTCCACAATTTTGTGAGCCTCTTTAATGCCTGCAAAGGCCCTTAATGAAAAATAGCCAATAAACAAATGCTAATAATCTAGCCTGATACACATGCAAACAAAGCAATCAGTGGAAGCGGGCTAGAATTACAGTTTTACAAGATACTGTAAGCTCAAGAAGAGATGGAAGATAGAGAATGCATTCACAGGCCTACCCCCTTAAAAAAAATAATAAAAAGAAAATTATAGCCCTGTAAATTTTTCTGGACTGTTTATTCAACATGCAAAAAAGGCAGCCTGTGCACGAAGTAGCCATTGTGAATCTCCTCATTTCTATACCCATTAGCTGAAAGTATACAGCCAATTCTCAGCCTTGTATTTTAGGTCATAAATCTGCTCCCTCTGTTCCATGGGCAAATTAAAAGCTATATATCTTTTGTCAAAGTCTTTCTGACACAGAGCTCCTACCTCCACAGCCTAAGGCTAGCTGTGTGTCTGGAAAAATTATGTACAATAGGTACTGACAGCCATGGGGTCCAGAATTTAGGTACTAGTCAACATATTTTTATACATGTAAAAATCATTCTACCTTATAACTCAAGCACAATCTATACATATTTAAAAGGATTACAGGGGTATGAAATAAGAAAAATGCTTTCAAAAGGATAGGAGGGTGGTCTGAATTTGACACCCCAGCAATCTTTAAAACTATGCTGCATTAAGCATATGCATTAGGCCCTGCACTGCACTGATACAGGAGGCACAGTCACAGCCATCACCTATTCCCTGTGCTCTAGCAGTTACTATCCTTCATTTTCTGATCAATGTGTGGGCACCGCTTTTGATTTCATCCCAACGTGCAATATGTATTTTAATTAAATGCATACAAAATTACGTTGTTTGGGGATGCCAGCTTTGTCACGTATCACGGCAATGGCTCGTCTAGTTATATTGAAGTTTTATGGCCTTGAAATGAGGCATTGCGAAATGGCAATATTTAAGAAGCCCCACATGAATTTTGGCATTGTGGAAAATTTTCTGGGCAACGGGGTCCTGCACATCTTTTAAAAACTGCAAGAAACTAACAAAGAAGTCCTTTTAACTGTAAGACAGAGAAATATTTGCAAGAAATTGAGGGTTAACATAATTTTTTGTTCAACAGTTATGCCCCTCTGCCCAAGGCAGCAGCTCTTCATGGTGTCTCATTCTCCTACACTGCAAAGTCACCCTCGTTTCACACTTTTATCTGGAGCGCTACTTGCCCTCCTTAGACCTCTTTGGTTTATAGCTGCCATTTTCACGATGTCATCTCTCTCACACTGTGATCAGAGATGTTCATCTTCACCCTTTCCTAAGCGATATTGTTGTCACATAATTTACTTCCTCAGTTATTCTTTCTGGAAAACCTGGAAGGCCTGTCTACCTTCCATTTAACACACAGCCATGATGGCAACAGAGCTGGTGGATTTGATCTGCAGTTTCCATTTACTGCTCATTCTGAAACAAAGTAGTGCTACTATCCAAAAATACCTCTTATTCCTATTTTTGAATACATGGTTTATATTCCTTAGGAGAACAGTTCACTTTCCAACTGTCATCTTTTGTCCTAAAGCAACCAGCTTTAGGATGCTTTTATGGGTCATGCAATTTTTCCTTCTCAGCGCTGATGATGGTAGTTAAATTTGAGGATGTGATGCTGCTGTCATCTCATTTCATGCAGCACTACAGGAAGGGAAGTCGCTTAAGAACCAAAGTCATTTACTGAATAAAAAATGATAGAGAACAGCATTAGAAATATTTGCAGAGTCCTGTAGTCAGGTTCCTCTGACTTTCCATGGCAGTTAAATACATGCCCAGGCCTTGCCAGTCTTCAACTACTTACAGACTTTTATTGTGTATTTCACACCAATTCAATTTCAAATCCCCAAGTCTGATTTAATTAGAAAGGCAACAAAATCTGGGAAAGCAACCAGGCATCTAAAGCTGCTACACTCTGTAACTGAAGTAGATGATGTTTATTGGGCTCTCAGAACATATAAACTCCTCAGCATCGCTGGCACTTCCACACCGACGGCGGCTTCCCTAATGGATTAAACTGCACACTTTTAATAATGTAAGCCTCCAATAAATGAGGCTTCCCTGGGCCCAATCCGCAGCTGGCACAGCTGTATCCGAGTCATTCCCACACCTGCAGGGACGGGAATGCTCCTGCTCTGAAACAAATGAATGTGTGCGGCGAGGATGGGAGAGTTCACAGCCCCCACCCCAAAAAAACCCTAAAGATCATTGTAGTGCCAAGGCTTCATCCTGACATCCATCTCTGCATACACAGATGGAAGGCTTAACTTGCTTTACCAAAACCGTGCGACACTGGTGGAGTTTGATGCATTTCTCGTGAAAGTGGCATTTTATAATAAATGCATTTCTGGTTGCTTTGCTTAGTAGCCTGACATTGCTAATATGCCTTTGGTGTGCCGGTCCCATGCTTTTGCTCGTCTGACCCACACTCGGAGTCTTCAGGAAACACATTGATCTGGGCAGGAGCATTTCAGTAATAAAGTACTGCTCTGGGAGAGGAGGACTATCAGATTGCAATCCCGAGCAAACAGCAATTGTTCTCTTTTTAAGCTGCTTGAAATGAAAAACACCACAACACTGGCATATCTGCTTGCATTGTTATTTTAAATTATATACACACAGCATCTTAATAGAAGGAATTATATGCTCCCTAGCTGACACATTTCACAGTTAGGAATAGATGTTAAAATGTTTTCAAATAACAAATTGACAATCTCACTCCTGCTTTCCATGTGTGTGCAGTCCTTAAAACCGCAACCAGAAGGGGGAGTAAAAAATTGGATTTATAATCCACTGCTCACAGAATTTGCAATAGATTCTTATATTTTTTTTATCATTCAATTGAGAGAAATATTTTTTCCAATTTCCTTTTGAACTTTAAACTTAAAACATCTTTTATGTCATGACTAGAAAAAGTTTCCCTGAATATCATGCTATTGGTGTTTAAGAAAAGGCTAAATTATGATAGAGGAGAGAGTGAAGTTTTAATTTCTCTTTCTCCTACCCCTGCTTTTCTCCTCCTTTCTTTTTTAACTTGCATGGAATGGGCTCAAACAAAGCAAAGAACACAGACCCTCACACAGTCAACAGGTTGAGAAATGAGATTTTATACTAAAGCACTTCAATAGAGTACAAATGAAATGAAAGTCAGAAATTGTCTTAAACTAAGTTAAGGAGATTCTTAGGAATATATGTTCTTGATTTCCTTGCAGCTAAAAATGAAAAGGCACTTAAAGATTTTGTGTAAATTATTTCTCATTCACAATTACTAATAGAATTTACCGTAAATGCTTAGAGATACTATTAAGCAGACTCAACAACAGGATTTTCATATTTTTTCCAAGAACTAATCCTGGTTTAAGGAAAAAAAAAAAAAGAGAAAAATCCGCTTTTGTTTTTCTATGGAAATATACCAATTTATTTTAGAACTTCACACATACAATTTGGGATTGACCTTCAAAAATTAAGTAAGTCTATTTAAAACAAGTAGAGTTGGAAAACAGGTTTGCATCACCCTCTCACACGGTGAGAGCACTGTGTTTTCACTGGTGACATCAAGAGGACTGTTGTAAGATTGCTGCTGTAAAAGCAGAGCTCTCCAAGATATCTGCTCAGGAGAATGTCTCTCACACCTTGCCTGTGCAACAGACAACAAGTGGAGGAGCAAACTCTTTAATCTGCCTTTAAAGTGCTTTAATCTGACTCCAGGCAAGGGTGAGACATTTGGTCCTCACCAAGGGCTGTCCATTCCAAGCTGCTCACAAACTCACAGAACCACACTCGTGAGGCAAAGATCCTTTTCCAACAGCAAAATTCAAGTGTTAAAGAAACAGCTCCTGCAAAACCATGGGAATTCTCTCTGCTCTGACACCAGGCATCCACATGAAAGCCTGGTATGTTTCATTGCCATTAATAATTTAGTTCATGTTTAATAGCTATCAATATTCCTCAGCCATGAGCAGCTCATGGCTTGGCCAAAACGGTGCTGGCCACCGAGTGTGTCACTCACAATCTATCAGAGAGCTGGATTGAAAAGGAGAGCTTTGTTAAAACAAGATTCATCTTCCCTTCTCCACGGCCCAAAGATCAATATATATTGAAATACTGAATGGTTATGATTAATCAGTGAGGGGAAAACAGACTCAGGTCGCACAGCATTAGGAGCAGTAATGCAGTGCTTCCTCATGTGCACGATCTGTTACTCCTGTTAGTCATGTTTATACTTGATATAACACCACATTCTGGACTACAAAATGATCATTTCCTCCACAAATTCTGCTTAGAAATACTCCAGAAAGAAAGCAACAATGCACCTGAATCATAATTCTTGTTACAAGAGGGAAGGAAGGAAGGAAATGAAAAATCAGAATTGGGGTAACTCCTCCTATCTCCAGTCTGAGGAGCTCAGAGCTGTTCCAAGAACAAATAATAGCAAAATTTCCTCTGTCTTGCAGAAGTCCAGGAAAGAACAGCAGAGAAGGCAATTAGTTTAGGGAGCAATTATCTTCCCTGGATGTCTTTACAGGATGGAACTGTGAGACAAGCCTTGGAAAAAATCAGACTTTGATAAAGGTCAGTGGCATATAACCTATTTTGGCAATTACTTGTCAAATATAAGAATGGTTTCAAATACATTGAAGTAACTCAGGAAATGTGGTGACAGGACTGTTTTAAGCAATGCACTCGCTATTCTTCAAAGATAACTCTGAATTTAACGCTGACAATACTGAAATAAAATGGGGTGTGGGAGAACAAGGCAGGAAGCAAGATGCCATCCCCCTGAGTTTGAGGGGTTTCTGACACAGCTGTGGTGTGTGCTCTAACACCATTGGGGTTTTTGTGCCACGCCAGGCTCTGCTCTTCACCCTTCCCTGCTCTCAGAAAGCAGTCAGGCATCAGTGACCTGCTGGCACGTGGAGAAAGCTGACCCTCGTGTGCTCGGGGCAGCAGGGAAGCTTTCAGAAGGAGCTCTGCAGCACAATCAGTAGCCCACTCTCGGGCATCCCAATTTTTTTTCCATCCTGATTTTTTTTCCACTGAAAATTACAATTTTCTCCCCGGAGATTCACCCCTCTGGGTCCCCATGCAAAGATATGGGATGTTCGGGGTCAGATTTGAAATGTTTGACCCACCTGCTGTTCAAAAGCTGCACAGGCTGCGTTCCCCCACCAGCTCTGACATCGTATGATTTTATCTGTGCCAGTGGTGGAGGCTGATTGAACATCAGGAGGGAGAGAGAACATTCCATAAAACTGCAGGCGGAAAAGGTTTGCCAATTATTTTTCTTCTCATGACTTTTAGGATGCACAGATTCCTTTTGGCAGTTCCCCTTGTTTTGCGCCCATAAAATAAGTTTAATAGCTGAATTTTCTTTAAGATAATCAGAGGCTGTATAATTTATGCATCTGAAGAGCATTGTAGCCAGATGTAATTTTGCTTGAAGTTTCAGCATTACAGTTAGTAATGACTCTGCTGGCTGTGTTTTGTAGAATTTGCAATTTATTTAACAGTTGACTGAGCACTGACCCCATATAATATCGCCATAATCAAAATGTGGCAAAAATTAAAATTTAAAAACGAAAAAGAAATCTGTGCCTTCTGGGAAACAGGCAGCCTACAAGTGGACAGGGTATAGAAGCAATCTCTAAAATGACAGGTAACAAACATGGTCTTTAAAGTTTATAGCAGAGACAAACTAGCCAATCAAAGATTGAGCTGAATTGAGGTTTGAAACACTCTCTAATAGTTATGGCTGGAGACATTTGTTTTGTCAGTCTTTCTGCCATTTAAGTCCCTCTCCCTCATCTGCAGGAGTTGGTTATTTTGGGATCACACAAGGGAAATATCAGAGGGTGTCCCGTGCTTCCAAAGAGCAGGGAAACCTTAGGGGGAGAAGAGTTAAATTTCAATTCCTGCCTATTTCTGCCATGGCTTCCCAAAGAGCTTCCCTGCTCACCTCTTCCAGTACCTCTCACACCAGATCTACGAGTCTGTTCGGGTCCTCACTTTATTTTGGCCCTGTTATTATAAAGTTTGCCGTTAATCCACCTTTTAGCCCACCCACTGGGTGACATTTAATAAATTGTATTCTTCATTAACATTTCCTTCTCGAGCATTATAGATGATTAATGGTGATAGAGAAATACAGTGTCATCAGCATAAAACAATGATTTATGGTGATAAAGAAAACAGCATCATCAGCGTAAAAAATATTAAGTTACTTGAAGAACTAAAGTTAAGACAGGAAGGAGCAGATTCAGAATTTGCTGCAAGTTCAGCCTACCCCCGCTGCATTCATGTGTGTCCCTGGTTTGTCCTGTGGAAATAAGGAAATAAATGTGGAAATAAATGTGGCTGGCACTTTTCTGTGTCCCCAGCAAGGGTGGAAAAGCCTCTTTGGAGGCACTGCACTGCCACCAGGGCATTACACAATGCATGGGGACAGAGGTTTTCTCTCCAGCTCCTCGGCACTGCTTGTGAATCCTCACTGTGTTCTTAAGCCCATTTAGATCAGAGGCCAATATTACAAACAACTTGCAGCAGGCTGCACTACAATTTCTGTGCTGTGGGGATACAAAGAGCCATGAAAGATTTCCTTTCAAAGCATTCAGGAGGCTGAAAAGATTTCCCAGCCGGTTGCCATTTACACTAATAATCCAATTGGAGTGAGAGTGTTCCTAACAAAGTTAAAAAATGGCAACGAAATTGGAGGCAGCGGCCCAAGATAGCAACAGCACTTTAAAAATGGAAAAATATGGGGGAAAAAAAAGGTTTGTCTCATGGTTCACAGACACAGGACACTTGAGCCAGTGTGGAACACGCATTCAAGACTACAAAGCTTTAAACCCCGTACGACTTCCCAAAGCATCTCATTTCTGCGATTTTTTTTTCAAAGAAAAAAGAATCCTAATGACAGAAAAAAGAAACTATGCTAAAAATTCATATTAATTTGATAATCTATTAGGAATAGACATCTGACCCTCAGGATTCTCTGAGCCAGTGATGGGCTACTCAGCATGATAGCTGGTTACATCTAGGCCACAAAGAAAACCTAACACCACAAGTTTCATCAAAAAAAAAAAACCACCAGTCTTTGTACTTTTTTCTGAGTAATTGTCACTTATTCATAATAAAACAAATTAAACAAACAAACAGAAACCACAGAGGTAGCACAGGGAATTCAAGGCCGATTCAAACTCCAACACTTTTCCTGGAGCTCACTAAAGAGCAAAATGAAACATTTCCTTTCTGGCCACTGTGTAACACAAAATATTTTCTAAGCACCACAGGTTAAGCTCTGGGCTTGTATGCTCAGGAATGTCAGGTTGAGCCCAGACATGAAAGCTCAAATCACATGTAGGTTTTCACAGACTTGTTGGAAGTTTCCTCAAATTTACCCTATTCATCTTTAATGCTGTCCGCACTCTCGCATTTCTTTTTTTTAAAATTTTTTCAGGACATTACTTCTCCTCTCTGCCCTGCACCTTCTCAGGCAGGGATGCCCAGGCCAGAAGTGCCCAGCTGTGTGAGGCAGGTGAGGGCACAGGGACCATTCCCCTCACATCCCATTCACAGAGCAGGAGCAGCATCTTCTGCCTGCCATGGGCAGCGTCCGAGCTCCTCCAAGGAGCCGCCTTGTCTCAGCCTCGGCACCCTTGAACCACCCCAGGCCAGGGCCACCAGCTCTCAGAGCCTGCTTTTGACTGATACAGCAGCCTTCTTCAAAAATTTCAGCTGCAGAACCATAACAATGCTCACAGAGCATTGCTACCCTTCCTGCCCCTGTTTCTGGAGAAAAACCACCCCAAACCAGAGTTTTCTGGGCAGATTTTTGAGCAGCTGTAACTTGCTGTTAGCAGCAATGTGCAGAAATCACGGGAAATGCTCCAGCATATACCAGTCAATGATCTGGCCCATGCACATCCTGAAATGCACAGCTCTGTGTTTCCAGACTTTGGATATCATATTCTGAGTATTCCATGGCCTGGGATGCAGCATGCTGGAGAGCTACAGCCAAGGGTGCGTGGGGGAGTCCTCCAACACCGAGCTCTTCCTCAGCTCAGTTCTACAATTTCTTCATAACAGAAATTTGAACTTGGAGCTTGACTTTTAGGAAAAATAAAGACGCACCTTTTATTTCTCAACTGCAATAAATTAAATTTATGACTGTAGCACCCCTTAGAAAATATCACCATATCACTCTGATAGTTTGAGGGAGGATGGTGGTGGGGGGAGCTGAATGGAAAGATAATCTACTCCTATTTTAATTCTATAGTCACACTCACTGCAGTTATAGGATCAGGTATGCCAGTAGTCAGAGTGCTTCCCTACTTGATAGCATTGTTCCTAATTATTTGCTGTTCCTTCCCATTAATTTTCAAACTTGATTATCTTGATTTCAACACTACTAAAAGAGTCATTTAGAGAAATAATGGGAAAGAATGGTTCCAGTGCCAATTCATGCTGTCCTCTTCCATAAATCGCTCTCCAACTTTAAACACTTCCATTTATAGCTATGATATTTTTGACCTTTATGATGTTTCTAAGCCTCTTAAACCATCAGCTGCAGACTGACTACTGTGAGATTTCTCCTCCTGCACAGTCTGAGTGTCCATATAGAAGAGCCACTGCCAGAGGAAATAAATCTAAAATAATTATCCTCTCTCGCAAAGTGAAAACCTCATGATTATGTCTTTAGCATTAACACTGCAAATTGAAAGCTACAGACTAAAGCTGCAGTATGACGCACTTGCACAGAAAACAGGCAAATTTGAGAAGAATTGGGAAACAGGGATTCTCCTTTCCCCTCTGCTCAGGAACAGCCCTCAGGTGAGAGCCTCTCCTGAAAGGAGGAGGGGATATTGGGAGCAATGATCATCACCCACATCCATTCCTTGCAGACTCACTTCTCCACGGTGTCAGCAAGTGCTTTTTAAACACAAATGCCTCTTAGAGGTTTTCTGTCCGTGGGCTTGTATTTCACACAGACCACAGGATTTTCTCTCCTGACACAAATTACAAAACTCTCCATTCGAGCCAGGCAGCTGGCAGGGTCTTTGCACCACGATGAGGAAATGCTCCCTGAAGAGACTGGGTGAGGTTCAGACAGTCATCCACAACTAAAGGGGAAGGGTGGTAAGAACTGCTACCTATTTTCTGTACATTTGTATCTAAATATTCGAAACAACTTTGACCAATTTCATAACATTTAAAACTAGAATGTTGATGAGAGCAGAGAATTCTAAATTAATTATGGAAAGCATATGCACACCAAAGGACTTTCATTCACTCCAAGAGTGCGTGATTGTACAAAATACACAGACTCAGGGTAATGTTGCTTCTGCACACAACAAAATGAACCAAGTTTCCAGACCATGAACTGGCTTGTAGAAATCACCTTTTGAATTGTTTTGAACAACGAATGAAGCTCCATTCTCTGTTCCACTGCTGTGTGAACTGTCTGGGGTTATCTGAATTTTTAAACTTTTTTTTCCCCTCAGTTAAAATATATTGCTCCCAAACCCATAGCTTTTACAGGTGAAGGGGAAAGGAAGAAACTAGAGGCTGAAAAAAACTCATTTGTTATTCAGCTGGGAAAGGCAGAATTGTTTCACTCTGCCTATCGCCCTTGCTGGCTGTTTTCTTTTCCACCTGTGAAAGCTGTTTCTGTAATAGCAATTCAGTTCTTGTTCCTCAGACTATGTAGAGATTTGTTGAAGCTTGGATAAGTGCCCAAAACACACTCCTAACTATTCCAGTCCTATTGAGTCTCTGAAAAAGCACTACATGTATCTTTTCAGAATTTAGGTCTTTTTATTTCAGTCTCAGATGAAAGCACACAAAGTTAAACAAGGAGAAAGGGAGGAAAGTGATCTGAACTACACAGAGATAAAGAATGGCTCATTTAGAGCCTGGCTGGAGTTCTGGATGAATGACCATCTTAACTTTTGCCTTTTTCCAACAATATTTTAACCCTGGGTAACCGAAATTCTAACTTTTGCCAAGTAAAAGTGGATTGTGATGATACTACATTTAAAGGAAGAAGAGGTGTCTGCAAAACTGTTATTTTTGCACTGAGAGTCAACTTATTAACAGCAGTGACATAAGAGATGGGAGCAGTCTCGCATCAAATAGAAAAGTTTTCACCTTAAACTTGGTGTAAAACTTAAGCAACTAAAACATAATTCAAACTTTTAAAAACAAGAAGTCCCTCGACAGCTAGCACTTTAAACCACTAATAATATTTTGTTTTTCCTCCACGGGGCACTTCTCACCAGAGGTATTTGGCAGGTGATCTGGGCTATCCCCAGTGCCAGTGTGTCTGTGAATGCAATGCAAATGTCACGAGAGTCAGCAGCAGGCTGGCAGGGAGAGCAGTAAATCATGGTCACAAACAATCACTCCAGCATCAATCATCCTTCAAACAGGAGGAAAAACTACCTTGTTCTCATTAATAAACATGAGTTTGTTTTCAGATGAAATCCCCCCTTATTACCTCAAAACAGCTTTGCAGGAGCCCCGGATTGGTGTTTGGGTTGGCAGGGATGTCCCAGGCTGCAGAACAGAGAGCTCTGCATGGGGATTGCTTCCACTGGAAACAGCACAACAGCAGGAGAGAATGGGCTTGAAGGAGTATTCACTTATTGGTAATGTTCATTCATGCTTAAAAAAAAAGTTCAGTTTGTTCTTGTACGTCTTTCAGATTCTCTTTTTACAAAAATCAGAGTGGCCATTTTTCTGGGTTTTAGATTATCCACTGCTGCGCAGGGGGCTCATGAAACCCCTTCTCTCCATTTACATGCCTCTACAATAACACTCCAGAGGAGGAGAGGCCTCTCTCCCCAGGATACCTGTTCAAGTACTTGTGATGGGAATGGAATAAAATACTCTGCTATGGCACATGTCGGGTTTGAAAAATGCTCTTTTAACAGCCTCCTCCACTTGAAGCAATTAAAGCAAGCCAAGTGTAAGTTCCGTTGTATCGTTTTCCAGAAGTAGCAAATCAAACCAAATTTGAATAGCCCTGCATGACACCGGAAATCAGCAAGTGGAATAATTCATGTTATGCACCTTCATGCACTGTCCAGAAATCCTAGGAGGGAGTCAATAATTTTAAAGCTCTTGAAAGATATTTTTGAGCAAGTCAGCCACATGCTGTACAGCTGTACAGGAACCTAATCAATTGTGCTGAGACAGTTTGAAGCAAACATTTGTCCCATGCCATGTTTATGCCATGATGGGGAATGTGTTTGAGCACGGACCTGGGACAGTCCACCCCACTTAAACATTCTTTTTCTTGCTTTGGACAGCCCAAAGCTGCTTCCTCCAGCCCGAGGCCTCAGCAGCACGAGCATGAGCTACAGGAGCCACTCATCCCTCTTCTTGCGTTCAGGAGAAGGCACGAAAAAAATCTTGCAAAACTGGCATTTTTAAAAGGTTAACAAGATGAGATATTCGCCTTTTTCCCTCAGTTCCCTCCATTCTCTCTGCTGAGAGCAGATAGGGTCACAAAGCCACGCTCACCTCTGGGAGTAACTCAAGCACCTGGGGTGTTTTGGGTGGGCTCAGGTAATTCTGCTGTACGAGAAAGCACCAAAACCCCCAGCACAGCCACCTGCCAGGGGTGTTTCTGTTCGTGACACCGACTTCAAGGAGCTGTGAGCTCTCCAACCACTTCTGCTGTGTGCCCTTCCCTGCTCAGCCCCACTCGCCTGATCTTTTACCGGAGCTCACGGAGGGTTTGGATTGGCAGAGTTATTGGCTTTATAGGGAACATTCCACACCTTCGACTAACACTGGCAACCAAGAGCTGTCCCAGCTTCATTTGTAAGAGAGCTCAGTATAAAAGAGACTCAATCAGCTGTACAAATAACAGGGAAAACCCAGCGTAGCTCTAACAGGTGCCTTTCTAATAGCTGGCAAATTCAAATGTAACACAATCCTCTGCGTGGTGCTCCCGGAGCTAAATTTGAGAAGTTGAAAGCATAAATTTATTTACTGCTAATTGTGAATCCTGCCAAGGTCCCAAAGACTGAGCAGAGACTGCAGGGAAGCGATGGAACCTTTGTTTCAAGTGCTGTGGTGAATTACAAGTCACTGAATGGGTGCCAAGGAGAGGGATGTTTTCAGGCAAAATGACAGGAAATCCCAACTGTGTTAGGTGTTGGGCTGATCTGGAAAATTAGATCATTAAAAGCTCAGGTGGTTTGAGGGATTTAAATATTAAAAGAAGAGAGGAAGAAATGAAATGCAACAGGAACTAAGAGCAATGATCGATACTGGAAAGGGAAACCAGATGCAATAGTTCAAAATCGCACAAAAGGAGAAACGCGAACAGAAGGATTTCCACAAAGAGCAGAAAAATCTCTATGTTTTTCATTTGCAGCAATGGAAGAAAGAAGTCCTAACGGCATTGGAATAGTTTAATTTTCAGAGCTGGTCTGGTTGACATTTTCTTTTGAACACCAGATTAAATAACACAACTCAGCTAACAGCATCTTTGCTCTAAATGCTATGGGGTTAAAGACCAGATAAGCAGCAGCATTTAAAGCCTTTTTCCCTACGCAAATATATGCTAGTAAATACTATCAACATACACATATTTTGAGCAAGATGAAAATAAAAAAGAACGTTGACTGCTCAAGTCCTAATCCTGATGCCAACACCTGACATACTTCAGCCTGAGACTTCTGAGGTGATGATTCCAAAGTTGGCTTTAAAGAGAGAAACAGAAAACCGTAAATACATTTAACTACATTCATTACTCATAACTTCTGGTAGTGTTTGAATTTCTCAGTCAGGATCCCTCCACATGAAACATGGACAGACTGACATGACCATCAGGATACCTGAACCTCTTCACCTGAAGCTTCTGTTCCCAAAGGCAACAAATTGACAAGAATATCAGTGCCCATATTAAGGCCCCAAAGCAACAAATAAAACTTTCAGAAAATACTCCGAAGTTCAAGGTTCCTCAAACCTTCACAAGGAAGCATCAAACACTGAAAATTTAGATGTGCATGTCAAACTTTACATGTTTTTTTGTCATTTTAAATCACTTAAAGCTGCATTATTTTAACTTTTGATGTTTGCAGTAATACAAAAGTGCACAGAGTTGACCATTATTTTCTGATTCAAAAAAGAAAAAAAAAAAGCAATAAAATGTTAAGAAATAAGGGAACAACAAAACCAACCAATCAAAGAGGAAGAAAGCCTGGGAGAGAAAGCAGTTTTGGGAATATCAAGAAAGATATCACAGCAGCACTGAAGTCACCCCTTTGGGTGCACATTTTGCAGCCTGGATGCAGAATATATTGAGCACCACACATCTGATACAGGCCCAGACACTGGCGAAGCCGTGAAGAAGTTTGTGGATATTCCACTGGGAAAACAGGTCCATAAAGAGTCAGTTCCATGGAAAAGGAGCTGAATTTTATTACCATTTTTGAGTCCAGACAAGTTTTATACTCTAATACGTCTGCAATAACGTCTGATATATCTGACTTAAAGGACAGAATCGTAATAAAGTTAGAAGCGTACCAAATTGCAGAAAGGACAATTTAAACTGAAACTCTCAACGTTAACATCCAGGTTTTGAGCATTCAAAAGCGAGCTATGAAACACCAGAAAATTGAGGCCTTTGGTAAATGTCAACCAGGGGAAATGTGACTTAGATTATTAGAGAGTCAAAGAATATAATCCACAGTAGATCACTTCAGCCCTGGCTAATTACTAAAGGCACCAGTTCATTACACTGCTGTAAGTGCATCTAATTCAGTTTGCTCTGCAGTTCATCTAAAATGTCTTTTTTATGTGTTCCTGCGCTGGCTGTTGCCGTGTACAACCTGCTCTGAAGGTGCTTCTCAACCCCTGCCGTTTCCACCCAGCAAGTCCAGAAATTGTGACTGAGGTTTGCTCAGTTTCCAGCTGACTTCTAATCAGCAAGGACAAGAAGGAAGAAGAAAAAAAAAAAAAAAGAAATAGGGGGGGTGAGGGATAAACTCCTGTTTAAAAATCAGGACCACAGCTGGGACATTTCCTGTAATAAGTTAAGCAACTGTAGTTGGTTAATAGGAAACCATTGTCAGATGCAAATCTGAAATTCAAAAGAACAAAGCTATTTAACCTACGATCAGACCATTTAAAAGATACATTTCATTACAAAGAGCTATTGAAATTTATTCCCATGAGATTCTGTTGGTGTTGAAATTTTACATGGGTTCATGACTTAAGCATATTCATATATTCACAACGGGGGAAAAAAGAAATCTCATTCAGGGTTAACAACTACAAGTATCCAAAAATTTGTAAGTCACAGATGATTGGGCAAGTATCCCAAAAACTCTTTTTTTACTCGTGTATTTTTCTTGTTGTCTGCCCTGGCACCTTTCATTGACCAGTACTGGATAGCTGAACCTCGGGTTTGGCTTTGCTTTATCACGGAGGCCAAGTCCTGTCCCTGTCAATCACTTGGCAAAGGTTCTGAACACACACTGAGTTCTTGCCCAATTTGTGCCTTTTCAAGGAGCAAACATAAGGTAGTAACAGCTACATCCACCTCACGAACCTCTGCAGCATTTCAAAATAGTTTAAGTGCTTCAGAGCAGCGGTAAAACACTTATTAACAGGAATAAATATTTTAAGTTGGGAAATGTGAAGTGTCAGTTCATGAAAATCTGTATTCCATATCAAATAATATTTACTCGCCATATCTGACTTTCCAGTAGTTAGTAATAATAAAAACAAGTTTTTAAGTGACCATAACAAATTTCTTTTACACAGTGCATGCCATTCTTGGCACTTTTATGGCTTGGAAATACAGCAACATAATGGATATTAAAACTGACATACTCCCATGTTTTAAATAGTTCTCATCTGCTTATATCTTTTGTTTAATAGGGTTCTCAAAAGTCATTCACAGCTAATTGATATTAGTTTTAATTGAGTTTTGTGTAGGTATTAGAAGGAAAACTGAAAAACCAGCTTGCAGTAATTTCCTGTACAATGAATCAAAAAATGCAGTATGTGCGAAGATAGCATATAAATTAAAAATTACTGAAAGGCACAAGAAACTGTCAGACAAGTATGATCTGTGAGTGCAATAGGCCCCATTTTTTCTGTCTGAGCAGTGGGTGGACAGTCCAGCTCTCTCCAGCACAGATGAAAAAGAAAATCAAGTAGCTCAAACCGTTTCTCCCTTGCAACAAAAAGAAAAGCCCGGGCTGTGCTGGACACGCTGGGAGGAGGCACCTTCAGAAACTTCTCTAAGTCACCTGCAGCTGCCTGTTCCTGCCTTTGGCTCCCACCACTGTGTGAACCTTCAGCTGTAAACTACCAAAACCAATTTGGGAGCAAACAATTCGGCATTACTTTTGGCCCAGCAATGCTCAGGGATTTCTGCCTCATGTAGGTTGGCATGTGCCGAGTCGCTTCCCAAGCAGAGGGCACAAGAGCTGGTGCATATCCTTTAAACCATGGAGGAGTACTGCCCTTCCCATTGGAAAATGATCCCAATTTTACAAATCCTTACTTACCTAAGATGGACATTTCCCCAGCGTTTTTCTAATGTCCTTCAGCTGCAAGGCAGCGTCTACACTACTGTGGAATAAGGGAAACTCAGCTGGAAGCACTGAGTTTGTGAAAATGACTGCAACTACAAGTTGGAATNGTGCTTGAATGAATGATCTCTCACTGCTCAGAATTTTTATCAGAACTGTAAAAC
Organism: Pardalotus punctatus; assembly: GCA_013400915.1. NCBI lineage: Eukaryota > Metazoa > Chordata > Aves > Passeriformes > Pardalotidae > Pardalotus > Pardalotus punctatus. Next base: position 279,453 of record VZTX01020280.1, read on the forward strand.
TGGGAAAGCCAGTGGCCTTTACTTGGCAGCACGGCCCTTGTTCACAAGCCCCAACACAGCTACGAGGCTGGTGACAAAAAACAAATGTTTCCAGTGACCTCTCCTCCCTGCCCATTCCTAAAGATGTTGCCAGTGACAGGTAAGGAGCTGCTCAGAAGAAAGGAACTGGAAGAGCAGGTGGAAGGCAGGAAGGCTGAGAGGAATGATGTGCACTGAATTAAATACTTTGGAAGGGAAAGCGTGGAGGAGAAGAGAGAGACAGACAGACCAACATTGTCAGCAGCGCAGGGCAGCTCAGAGGCTCCCAGCCTTGCAAGGGAACTGAGGCACAGCCTCGCTCAGCATTTCCCTGCTCACCCTACGAGCATTGTGGCCATCAAATCCAAGCATGGGGACCAAATCCAAGAAAAGGAATATAAAGCAGCTCTGAAATAACATTGCCCGAAACAGAAAAAAACCTCACTTTTTCTAAAAGGAGTATTTTTCCTCCCTTCAGGCATCAGAAAGGCAGATAAAAGGCAAAGAAAGGCTTGAGAGCAGCCCTGAGGAGATGGGATCCCTGAAGCATCCCAGGCCAGCCTGGGACAGTGGGAGGGGTCCCTGCCATGGCAGGGGTGGCACTGGATGGGCTTTAAGGTCCCTTCCAACCCAAACCATTCTGTGATCCCATGATAACAGCCAAAAAAAGAGATGGGAAAAGACAGAATTTTGAAATCAAATTCACACCAAAGAAAATGCAGTATCTGTGACTCCCTCCCCATTAACTTTTAAATAGCAAGCTAGAAACTAGTCAAGCTGGGGAGCAGGGAAAAACTTAAATACAAAATTATTAAGAAAGCTTGTTCAACACATGATTTGCCTGATACCACCCAGTCTCTAAACTGTCATATTTTTATCTGCAAAAGAATAAGTATACCAGCCATCTCTTTCCTCTTTGAGAAAGTTTTCTAATTACAGATAGATGCCACAAGACAATATTTCAATTTAGTTTAATTTATAAATTACCTTGAAGCAGGTTTGTCTCTGGTGGATTTAAAACATTATCTAAAATGTCATGTTTTATCTACAGCTGTCACATGAGCAGTTTCCCTACCTTGAAATATATATATATACATGTATATATAAGGAAAAGTGCTAACCCTGAAGAAAAGGGAAAAAATTAATCAAAATCTCTGTCCTCAAGAAAAAAAAGAAATCTGGTGATATTCCTTTCTATCCCATAAAATGGTGATATATAAATAATCCCACATAATTTATTTATTATAGAAATATATTATTCAATTATGATAAAGTGGTGCTAAATTACTGATCCAAACTGTATTCAGTGCCAAGCACATGGGGTGGGTAACTCTGATGAGAACGGTTCCATTGTGGAACCTGGATAACACCGTGCATGTCCATGGTGTGGAGAGCTCCAGCTTCTCTCTGAGTGAGCTCAGCCTCCTCCCAGACAGAGAAGAGAAGAGAAGAGAAGAGAAGAGAAGAGAAGAGAAGAGAAGAGAAGAGAAGAGAAGAGAAGAGAAGAGAAGAGAAGAGAAGAGAAGAGAAGAGAAGAGAAGCTCGATTATCTGGGCTTTGCAGAGGTGCCCCGAGCACAGAGCAGGAGCTGCCTGCACCCCTGGAGCCGAAATAGGAACCTGCTTCAAAATCCCAGTTTGACACTTGGCCCTGCAGGTCCAGGCTCTCCGAGCCCACGTGCAGCATCTTTATTCCTGCTCCTCTTCCTCTCCACAGCCTTCACACAATTTCTAGTTTTTCCTTTATTGATAGGTTTTTAAATGCAGTAGTTGAAGCCTTCTCAGGACAAGGGGCAAGGCAGTGGGTGCCCACACCCACGAGGGCAGGGTGGCACCCACGAGGGCAGGGTGGCACCCACGACTTGTGTCACCAGTGCCTGGGGAATGACAGCTGGGTCCCTGCTCTCTGCTGTCACCTTGGTTAATCCCACCCACAATTATTTGTGCGAGGAGAGTCAAACCCTTGAAAAACCCCCAAAGCACGGCTGAGTTTCCCTTATCCCATACAGAAATTACTGTAGAACTGCTTTAGGACTCCACCTCTGTGAGCAGGGGTTACATAGACATAAGGGTGGACACGAATGATGTAGTGGCTGACAATGAATGAGACATCACCATCTCATCACCACAGAAGACATAACAGTTTGGGATTTAATGCAACCTTGAGAAGTAAATAAACATTTCCTATGGGTGTGTCATGAAGCATTTACTCCTAACACTAATTAACTTTAAAAAAACCAAAACTTTAGAAAAAATTAAAAATATTGCTGCAAATGATCACATCTGCAAATTGCAGATGCAAACTGCAGATCTGATCATCTGCAAATTTGACAGTCCCAAAATCTTTAAAAAATCTTTTAAAATCCACTAGGAGCACACTTACCAGCCATCTTTTATCACTGGAGAAATGAAGGCACAGCACTGACAGTCTGACACAGGGAATCAATGGCAGAACTAAGCATCGAAATCCCCTGATTCCTATAGCAAATATCACTCCACATTACCAGCATTATCAACTGCCTTATATGTGTACTTTTACTACCGAGTCTTACTCATAAAGTAACTCGATTTCATCTCTATAAACTTAGAATGAATAACCTTTTCTGTTGTTTTAACTTTGTGCGATATTTCCTATTTCTTGGGGGTAGATGGTAAATCCTTCTGTTCAGAATAAGAATTCCTTGTGCATTCCTCCATTTTTAACTCCAAAGCCCTGAGCACCACCCATTTCCCAGGTCTCTCATCATTCCTGGTTTGGTTTTTTTTTGTTTTTTTTTAGACAAAACTCACACAAGCATTTTCCACTTCCAGCCCCAGCCCTTCTAAGGTCAGGCACCTACAGCACGAAGTCTTCCTGAGACAGCAGCATCAGTTTCCCCCAAAGCCAAAAAAGAGAAATAAGGTTAAGCTAGCAGTAGCTTAAGTCCAGTTGGATCTTTCTCCCCAAACTTGTGCTTTGTAGGAGATTTTGGGGTAAGGGGGTAATTCTTTATCCCATACCCACTTCAGTGTAGTTGGCTAATTAAAATATATATCAAGAAATAATAAACAGGCCTTTTGTTGGCATAAACACCTGATTCTGGACAGTCACACAATCCATCTGAAATTCAGTGGGTTTTGGGTTTATTTTTTTTTTCACAAAACACTTAGAAAGGGGGATATTTTATTTGATGGAGTAGAACTATTTAAAAATACAACAACAAAACATTACCTGGTGCTTCTTTTGTAATACACTCGCATACAGTGCTTTAAAGTGCTGGAAAACACTTGATGTGCCTGAAGGACTAGAAAACCTCTTTGCTACAAATTCTCTGTATTGGGGAGGGCTGGGCTGTGCAGTGGATTACATTATGGCTGGTGAATGAGAGAAGTGACTCTGCTTCTCAAAAGTTTATCATTTAAGTATTAAAACATAAGCACTGCATACAAACTCATTGCAAATGATGCAAAATGTACAGCTCAAACACAAACAAACGATCTATTCCATCAGTGCCCATTCACAATTCAGATGAGGGAAACTCTCATCTATTCCAAGTTCAGTCTGACTGGCCTAAAAAATGCATTTTTGAGATGAGACATGGGAAGTCTCATGTGAGGGAGCAGCAGCATTCCCTGAAATACAAGTTTTCTCAGCACACAACAAATTGGCTCCTATTACCCACAGTCAGGTGAGGAAAAAATAAGAGGGGAGAATATTAACTCAAGCAATATAAACTCAATCATCTCCAAAGCTGTTGGGTAAGACTTGGGACAAGTCAGCATTGCCCCAAGCAGCTCTTGGCCCCATTTTCTGATGCTCAGCTACAATGGAAACAGGAACTCCTCAGCTCCACTTTCCCCTCCCAGCTGCAGCAGGAGCAGCTCGAACAGAGCTCGCATGAGCAGTTATCACTGCAGTCAAATGGAAAGGGACAATGATGCATCACTGAGAAAATCACACCAACTAATCCTTTCTGACTCGAACAGGCTTGAAAAAGTGCCTTATTTCTCCCCTGATTATCAGTCCTTTAGACAAATTTACAAAACGTCCCAAAAGCCACCATAGCAATGAATGCTGCTGCTATCCTCGGTACAGGCACGCAAGGTTGGGGGCTTATTTTTCTCCCCAGCCTAAAGGGAAAAGCAATAAATTGATAAAGAAAATAAATTATTGCAATGGCTCCCATAGGCATCAGTGGCAGAGGAAGATTTAAAAAATGAAGTGGCCTGTTTGCTCCTTGGTACTCTCTCATTATTCCACTCTCTAAATTTTTTTTTTAAATTAGTATTTTGATTAAATAAAAATTCCTAGTGCACAGTCTTAGCATTGATGATTTTAGATCTGAGTGCTGATACCTCAATATGTTAGACCCATAAATGGAAATTGAAACAATCACCCAAACACTGGAGCTGCCTGGAAACAGAGCTGAAATGTTTTTAATCCAAACAAACCCAGCCAACTTGATTAAAGCTCTTGAGTAATTTGCCCTTTGTGATGTTTTGGAGAAATCTGCTGATAGCCAGGATATAAATTCTCTTTTCTTTTGGGTATCATCTATTTCTGTGGGAATATTTCCAAGCTCCCTGCAGCCTTGCAGGCTGAGCTCAAGCTCCCCTCATTTTGGGAGCAACAGAGCCAGGTCAGCACAGAGCTCTGCCCAGCCTGTTCTGGTTGCTCCTGGAATTTCTGTCCTGAGAATTTTGGATCTGACTCGCCTCTCACAAGTTCCTGTTGATCAGCACATCTTGCCATTCCAAAATGCTCAACCCAATGAAGAAAATGCATTGCTGTGGATTTTTTGTCAACAGTAAGACCATGCTATGAATTTTTTGCTGGTACTGTTTTTTTGCTGCCACAAATCTTTGTGGGGCAGTAAACAGCAAAGGCAGGTTGCTTTTGCTCTTGCAGAGAGATGTGAATCACTTGCAACCTGAAAAATGCATTTTAATACAGCCAAATGCAACATCATACAACTGGGAACACTGTGAGTCTACTAAATCTACGAACAAATCTGCTAAGTAAATCTACAGGCTGAGAAAGCCTGTCTGGGAAAGCAGCAACACAAGAAGATTTAAAGGTCACTCTTTAAAAAGTTTTTGCAATTTTTGTGACAAGTAGTTTTTTTACTGAAAAATACACCTAACTGCACTTTAGGGAAGGCAAAATTTGTCAGGTAATTAAGGTGAAATTTGAAATAGCATTCAAAGGTGAACATTCAAATTTTCCCTCTGCTGAATACTACTTTTCTGCAGTTTAACCACAAAATGTGTGTATGTCATGTCTGTGGTGATATACCTATATTTAAGAACTCCTGAGCCCCTCACTGAATGTGCTTCAGTTACCAAAGAACACTGCAGGTGCTGGAGCCGGGCTGTGAAGGACACTACACTTCCCTCCACAGCAGCACTCACCAAGCCAAGCTGCCTTCTGAGGGCTTTGAAATGAGATTCAGGAGTTCTCACAAAACTTTTCCTCTTTTAAGCCGTTTCCTGGGCATGCACGTGCTGGGGTGTTTCTCAGTGGCCTTAAATAATCTGTTTGTTCACACACCTGACTTCCAATGTATCACCCTTATGTTGTCCCAAAGAATTCACTGAGTGCAAGATTCACTGTTCTACTCTCTGCCGCTTAAAAAGAGGCACGGTTTCCTACCCTCTTCACAGAGCCAGCAACAGGCAGGAATTATTCCTGTTTGATGATCTTTTGTTTCAAGACCTCTATCTCTTGTACTTGGAAATTGAAATTCCTTTGCCTGCAAGGCCCCCAGAATCTGACACTGACTTCTTGAACTTTCCTAAACTGCAGCAGCAAAGAAAGTAAGTCTATCAGCTCTGCCTCTTACAGTAATACCATTTGCTAAGGGAGGGATAAAGAAAAAAAAAAAAATGCAAGCAGTGCTGGCAATGTCTACTGAAACGACTGTCTTCACCTTTTTCTTCTCTCCATTAGTTGAATTAAATCTTATCTATTTACAGACTCTGTTGAACGGATCTGTTGAAGCACTGGTATATCTTGCTTGGATTCAACCGCTCCAGATGTCAGAAAGATTAGAGAAGGAAAAGCACTTTAGCAGCTGCATCAATTGTGGGAGGGTTTTTTTCAGAGAAGTAAATATCTGGCTTTGTTCTGCTCTGTCTCCTTCACACCATCTCTGTGTAGCCCAAGCTGTGCTAATCCACTCCAAGAGAGAGGGAAGAAAAAACAACAAAGAGGAACAAGCCAGTAAGGAAAAGTAAATATTCTTAGAATTCCAGACTCCTGGTGCAATGAGGAGCTGTAGTGCCAGAGATCATTTCCTTCTAGGTTCAAAATTCATCTGCTCCTTTCCACTGGTGGTACAGAATAAGAGGAGGTATTTACAGATGCCAAATGCTTTTTAAAAATGTCCAGTCTCTCATCTCCTGCCGTGTATTAGTCCTTGCTGCCCCACAAGCCTAAGGGCAGCTCTTGTGTAGGAACTGTACCTGTAGCAGGTGAAGATTAACGGGAGCGGCATTCCCAGAGCTCCTGATGACACACGGGAACATTTCTGCGGCCACATCTCCTCAGCGAACCTTCCTTTCCCCCTTCATTTGAGTGGCAGCACTGCATTCTCATATCAATATTCCCTCAGAAAAGAAACTCTCCTTGGTGCCACGAACAATCAAACCTCCCTTCATCCAGCCAAGTAACAGAGTTATAAGGAAATCACATTTTTGCAACTATAGAAATCATTAGCTCAAGAGAATACCAAGCCATGAGACTCTAGTGCTTTTCTTTCCTCTAGAGGAGTCAGCAGTATTCTAACTCTTAAAGTCCTGATATTTTAAAAAAAATAAAAATAATTCAGTGAGTATATTTACCTTAAATTAATACTAACTTACCTTAAGCTTTGAAGTATTTACCTCAAATTGGAGAGACGTACCTATGCATGGAAGAGTCATTAAAGAAGGATTCAGGCATTCAAAAGATTTAGGATTTGATAAAGAAGAGGAAGGTTACTGTTCACAGAAGCAGTTATTGAGTTTTCAAGACTAGTTAAAGACTCAAAGAGAAATACATCTTGGAGATCAGAGAAGAAGTTGGGAAGTCCAGAAAGAAACAGCATCGAGGCACAATAAACAGAAAAAGATTTTATGTAAACCCACAGATTTCTGTTATTAGGCCAATTTCAACCATCCCTTGTCCCATCTCTGAAAAGAGTTATCGTTACTAACAAGAAAGGAAAGGGGCAACTCTAAGTCTAAAACTTTCTAGAGAGCCTTCTGACAGCGCAGGTAATGTCAACCTCTGACACACTGACAGGGAGTCACGCCCCTGCATTTTGGGAAAAGAATGATTGCCTTCCACACAAGACAAAGAGGCCACCGAAAATTCAAATAGCTACAGTTTGTAAAATACCAGAAAATATCATTTTTTCTCTCAGAAATGACATTCATTGCTTTGAGCAGATCCGAGCACGGAACCAAGGAGCTCACACTGTCCTTAGCACCTCACTCTGGAGCAGCCAGGGTGTGCAGGGGACAGAGCAGCTCAACTCAGAGCTCAGGAACGTCTGGTAAATCAAAGAGGAATTGGCATTGGCATCATCTTTTGAATGCCTGAATCCTTCTTTAATGACTCTTAGCACATGCATTTGTATGTCTCTCCAGTTTGAGGTAAATATTTCAAAGCTTAAAGTAAATTAGTGTTAATTTCAGGTAAATATCTCAAATTGTATCAATACTCACTGAATTGTGTTTTTTTTTAAATCAGGACTTTACGAGTTAAAATACAGCTGACCCCTATAGGGGAAAGAAAATCAGAGAGTCTCATGGCTTGGGTATTCTCTTGAGCTAACTTGTCCCATCCCAAGCCTCCCCACCAAAGGATTTGCAGTTGCAGAAATGTTTAGGATATGAATTCTCTAATTCATGGGGGAACCCTCCCACAACTGAGAGCTTGGGCGTTTTCAGTTCAATTCCAGTCCCATTCCTGTATCCGGCACTTCCTGCTCTCCTGTTTAGCAGGTTCAAGGAGAAGGTGATGCTGTGAAACACACAGCAACAAATAACAATATAGGCACTTCTTTTGGACTGGACTTGAGGCCCATCTATTTCAATAAGATGGCTCTTAACAGCCCTCAGCTCTAAATACTTTAAGAGAAGCAGCAAAATCTGTATTAGGCAGATAGCAGATAATCCTCCCTCAGAGTGGATCTCCTAAATTCTCAGCAGAACCAGAGAAAAATCCCTGAACAGTGGAGTTTAAAATCCTCAGGGTTAAATAAAATGGTTTTCAGGAAGCTCATAGGTTGAAAACAAATTTAAAAATATTTGCCAAATAAAAAATAGTTTTATTTAAAAAATCAGATTGTCTTGGGGGAAGTGGAAGGAGGAGGGAGAGGGAAAATCCATTTCCTCTCTGCTGATTCACGAGATCTACTGCTGATTCTTTTATTGCATGGAGGGTAAGATAGAAAAGGTTACTGAAATTCCTTTATTGCTCATGTTTCTGTGCATGCTGGATGGCTGTGTTAAGCCTAAACACAGCCAAGATGTTTGAATCATTACCATCATACTCTAAGCCATTGAGAACTGTTGCATGCCAAGCACAGAAGTAGCCAGAGGTCCTGGCAATGGCTGGATTTGCACTGTTTTTTAAAATTATTTTCTGTGTGTATGCTTCCTTTTTATTTGGAGACAGATTCGGCTCCTAGGATGAGAGTTACCATTAAAACAAGCTTTATTTAGTTCAGTTTTGCTGACTGGCTTACTGAGGCCAAAAAGTTTTAAAATTGAACACATCTCTTTCAATTCAGAACTGCTTTGGTGAAATCTCAACAATTTCCAGATATTGCAAGATTAACCACTGGACTATTAAACAAAGACTCAAAGGACATGGGGTTTAATGCGCAGCTCTGTTAATTAAAAACAAAAAAGCTGGATATGTAACAACAATATTTTTCCCTCATCTACTATATAAAAGGCTAGTAACAATTCTTTGGAGCCTGTTTCTGAGGGCCTTTACAAAGGGAATGGAATAACCATGAAAGTGATATAAGCAGAAGTCAACTGAGCTAATAATAGAGCTGGCTTTTATGCAATGGAATCTAAGAAGAAATGGATAAACTTTAAAAGCAACTAAATTTAAGATGAGCAATTTAGTCTGCTTTGTTGTTCCTATATTGAATTTTATAATCTGAAATTTATCCTTTTTCCTCACAAGATTAAAAAGAGGCGCCCGTTAATAACCTGGAATTTCCCAAGTTTCATTGCCCTGGAGTACCTTGACAACCTCTCCATTACTGTTCATAGGATTCTCTCCTTTCCTGCACAGAAAGGATCAGAACTCCAGGCGCGAGGTCAGAGATGTTTTCTAAAAGAGCTAAACTCCCACAGATCCCTTAATCCTGTCAGCAGTAACATCGAGAGCACACACAGAACTATTTTGCATATTATTTTTACACGATCTCTCCCAGCATTAAAACTAAGTTTGTGCAAGGGAGGGAAAAGCGCAAATCCACAGGCCGAAGGAGAAGTCATGTTCTGCTACACATTAATAGTTGAAGTGCTCCTTGAAGAGGATTCATTTACCTTGAGTTTTGACTTTACATTGTTTAGAGTTGTCAGACTGCAGTGTACATCGGACTCATTTCAAAAATTCAACAGCTGCTTAAAGTGATTTTAAAAAAGGAAAAAAAAGAAATCCAACCACTGCTTCCCTGTTAGTAAAACAGATAACAGTCTTTCATAAGATTACTTTATCCCATATGCTCAGTCTTGTCAGGTTGATAATCCTCTCTTTGTTAGGTTCAGGAAAACATCTGCTTACATTGCCAAATTCAAGGCTGGAGCCCATGGCCACTCTCAACAACCTTTCCTGAATCCTGACCCTGACACCACAGAAAAGTACAGAAGGAAGGGATTTTTATTAAGGCCTGTGACATGCAGCTTTCATTAGCCAGACAATGAAGGAATTTAAGGCATTTAACAATTTTCACGGCACATGAATTATACCTGTGTACACTCAATTCACCTTTGCAAAGAGAGACACCATAACTGTAGAGCCTAGAGACACAGGCTGGATCAAACCTCAGTGTCAGGGAGCAGGTATTGCTTAAGTAAAATTTAATGAAAAATATGGGCCTCAAGCAAAACAGAGGAACCTGTTATCATCTGAATCAAATGGAACGCCAGGAGTTAAAACACAGTGAGGCAGAGATCTTCTGGCTATTGTTTGTTTTAAATGCAACACAAGAATGCAAGAACGCCATCAAGTTGCACGAAAGAGGAAGAAATGAAGAAGAAATCATTCAACTTTTCTGTGGAAGAACAGGGCAATAAGACAGACTTTTCAAGGAAGAGTTACACGATGAAATCTTGGGGGAGCTGTCTTTCATTTGGGCTTTGTAGTAAAGAACACCATTACCAAGTCTTCCCCAAAACTGAGCAGCTTACAAAAACTCTTTGTCCACATAAAAGGACTAATGATAAAGAAAATGAGGTGCCAGAGTAAAACAACAAAATGGAGCAGTTCAAGCCTGAGAAGGCAAATATTGATACTACTGACAGAAGAAAAGGAATTAACTTGAGATCATATCAGCTCTTTTGCTGCCTCGTAATATTCAAAGGCAGTCCCTCTGTCCATGTAGCCTTGATTGTGCACACAAGATCTGTTAATTTTAACTCCTTGCACTATCAACCCACATTAACTTCAACAGGACATTCATCTCCACAGATGTTGCGTTCTGGCAGTAAAGATTGCAATTCCAAGTTCTGGAGTTCTGATGACTCCAGTAATGTATGTATTAAGTTTAGGAGTGGTGTAATTCTTTGTAGGATTTGGACCTGATATTAAAATCTCTTCATGAAAGAGACAGTTCCTTCCTGTGTTTTTATACCAGAGCCACGGTCTTTATTGCAGCTTTTATGGGCAACTATAATTCAAAATTCAACTTCCCCAGATTGCAGCTTTTTCTTTTTCTTATTTTACTTTTGCATTTCGTTTCACACGCCCTGCACAATCTACAATGAATATGAACGACCATGTTTGCCATAACAAAGGAAAACAAACAAGCACCCCTGTCTGCAGCTGCGACCATTTCTGCCTGGATTGCCATTGATCCAGTGATATTTTTTTGCATCCATCCCTCCAGATTTATTCTTGAAGAAGCGATAACCAGTCAGAAGAGTTATCACCTTGTCTCCTTGTGGAAATGCATTGCCACCCGAGCCACAACTCATACAGCAAATATCAAGGCCAGCAGTAGAATATCTCTGAAACGAAGAGGTGGGAACATTTCACCTAATGACAAAACAAAATCCACAACAAAATCCCATTACACGTTTCTTGCTGAGATAGGTTTTTTCCCTAATAATTTTTGCTCCAAAAGCGATTGGAGTCCATGTTGCTCACACCTGCATAATGAAACAAATCAAATTGGACAAAAACTACTCTTCCCTATCACTGTTATTCATCCACAACTTGCATTATGGATCACCACATTTCAGCAATCAGCAATGTGCTCTGTGTTGAACATTTGTTTCAAATGGAAATAGCTAAACCAAAATCAAAGGAAAGTGTTATGTCTTTGATGTAGTTCCATACATTTGTTATGCTGCGAGGGCTAAGGCTCCTAGACCCAGCTGATGTCAACGGATTGGTTAAATCCTCTTTTAGACTTTGTGGAAGGAACAATTAAATCCCTGTAGATACGGCCACAAATGCTTTAGTGATGCCACATTTTTCAAGCTACTCCTTTGCCTGGTTTGTTCCCATTGTGTTTCTGGGAGAAGGCCTAAAGAAAAGAGCTGAGAGCAGGATCCAGAGAGGAGACAAAGCAAGCTCTTCCAAGAGCAATGGTTAATCGCTGTGTCAAGCTGGGGTACCTGAGCAAGGTGACTTCCTGGTCGTTCTTTCTTTCTGTGACCAAAAAACCAACACCATATGCTGGTTTTGGAAGGAAATGTCGCTGGATCTGATGACCAGATACCCAGTTTTCGTGATGATTTCAGGCAAAAAACTAAGTTTTTTAACTACTAATCTTGTAATTACATCATAGCTCACCTAAAACTTACAGAATAGGACCAAAATATTTGCCAGTTCATTTCTGTCATAGCAAATATGAATGTTTTCCTGGGGCAGAAGGAACACGAAGCATGGGAACCTGTAAACGCTTCAAAGACAGACAAGCTCCTGTCTGTTACACAGCATTATGAGGGGTAGAAAAAACAAAGAAAAAACCCCCCAGCAAGCTGTGTAGGCTTTTCTAGGGGAAAAAATAATAATTCACACAAGCGGCATAATTGTGTATAATATGCAACCACAGGAAATAACTACTTTCCCATGTTCATCCATTCAGAAAGGAGAAAATGGAAGTCACTCAAGCTGATCCTTTTTAGGCTCGCACAGGCTGCCTCCTGCTACAGCAGCTCTGGTTTTGTGCTGCCAGCTGCAAGGGCTGCTAAAGCACAGCCTGGAAAGCTGGGTTTAATTCGGGCACGTGGGGCCTGGGCACGCTGCTACAAATGAGAAATGCCTTTCCCACACAGGGCTGCATTCAGCATTCAGAAGCCTGGAAATACTTTGGCTCCAATGTGAGAATCGCTTGTGTTTCCCCAGAAAGGAGCACCGTGGGGTATGTAATATAATGAGGGGTTTAGTTCGAGTTGATTAGGCTCCCCTGGTCATCGTGGAAAATGACACCAGAGCAAGGGGGAAACTCGAGCACATGACTACACAGCAAAACAGGATGAAAAGCTAAAGCACATGGAAAACAAATACGTATTGGGGAGCTTTAAAACCACTGACAACCCAGATAAATATTTTAAAGGGGCTAATATATAAAAATATTATTTAATTTTGGGGTTGGTTTGTTTGGACTTTTTGTTGAGTGGGTTTGTTTGGGTTGGGTTTTTTTAATACAGCTTCAGGGATTTTTTTTTGTTTCACTCCAACACAGAACTGAGCCAATTCTGAAGTGTAAAAATCTTTCATGTATGGAACTTCCTCTACCACAGAGCTCTTGTCTGGAGTATCACATCACATCACTTCATAGCGTGGGATCTCACCAGAGTATCCCGTAAATGGATGAAATGGATCCATTAAACGGAGTTAGTTTTGGTGCTTCATAATCCAATCCAGACAATCAATACACACTTGCTTCTGACACAACTACTTCATTACAGAGTCTGCAACTGCTTTTGCACCAGGGCAATATTACCTACAAATGCCTTACTCACTGAAGCATTTCTGCAACTCAGGCATAGCTTGTTAGGAGCGTGTTGATCCTGGCCCACAGTCTGCAGAAAATCCTGACAGTGGTTGTAGCTTTCCCCACGAGTTTCATACATTTAAAGCCAGAAATCAGTGAGTAACACTGCCAGGAACTTTGTCAGGATCAGCTTGAAGGTCTAGATTGCCAAAGGTTTTAGTTGGGTTTTTTTAGTCCAATTTTAAAAGGTGAATTTACTATCTAGTATTTCTAAGCCAGTTGTTTTTTTGTTTGGTTGTTTTTTTAAACAGCCTTTTTAAAAATAGAATTATTGCAGAGGAAAATCACTTCTGCAGAAGAAGTTAAAGAAGAATTTGAATTGATATGGTATTATGATTTATAACAAAACTTTAAAAATGCTCTTGACATGGAAGCAGCTGAGCATGCCATAACAGCCCCACACTTTCCTCAGTAGTGATCATCATGGCCTGATAAAAACAACTCCTTTACACTCAGAAAGAATTAATTCAGGAAAACAGCTAGCGAAAATAATAACCTTTAAGTTATGTACCCACAGGAGAATTAAGGATGGAAAAATAAAGACACCAGCTCTCAGATAGCTGAGAAACAATATGATTGCATTGCAGACCATTTGCAATACTTTGAAGAGAGGGTCATTTGGGCGATAGCTCTGTCAATGCATTGAAAGAATTAAGATTAACAAAGAATGCTGTTTTGCTATTCTTGTAATGCACAGCTCTCCATTCCAAACTCCATCTGAAAAGCCCTCACTGGTAGCTGTTCATAGCTAATGCATCAGCAAAGCCCTGCAACATTAAACATGGGAGAGAAGATCAACTTCCCTCCCTTAAGAAATGGTTTTGGTGGGTGCAGGGGGGAGTCCCTTCAAAGGCTATTTAATACTTCAGTGAACTTGTCATTTTGAAGAGGATTTCACTTCTAATTTTCTAACTCTGGAGGTGCAGCTTTTTTAAAGCTGAGGATGTCTTTGCTTAGCTATCTGCTCTGCTGCCTATTTCATACAGGAATTTTGTCTTGGCTACAACCTCAAGCCCTTCAAACACTGTGGCACCCAAGTGCTAACTCCTACTGCATAATCCCAAAGCAGAACTGGTTCACATGTGAGTAGGAAGATCCACAAGAATCTGGACTCTTATGATCTCTAGCTAGTGCACACTGGAAGACTTTTTTCCTGGTTTGTGAGTTCTCAGTGGGTGCATGGACTCCAAAAAACAATGTTTAGTGATGCTAAATGTCCTTATGTCCTAAAGCAGCCACATTCATCACGCACCTACTGCTTCCTACCAGGAAAAAAGGAATATTTCCATCTTTCTTTTCCACACCTATCTTTTTCCCCATGGCCATATCAAAGGAGAAAGCAGCACTTTTAAGTGTCAGGTAGCACCAGGAATGTCTCTCCCAACATGGATTTATTCCATTAGGGACACAAACAAGCTCCTAGTGGTTATTCTAATACATTTTCCTTAGCAAGTGAATGCCTCAGGATCACCAGGTTAGTTACCGTGGATAACAAAAGTTATCCCTTAAATCTGAATTCAGAAAATAGTACCTTAAATTTAAAAGATACTAAAGTTAACCAGAGAATTAATGTAACTCAGACTGGAGGGGACCCTCAAGATGACATCATGATCCAATCCCCTCTCAAAGCAGAGGGAGCTTCACTGTTGGATAAAATTGTTCAGCTTGGTTTCAGTGAAGTTTTAGCTTCTCTGAGGAAAATGTCTAAGTTTACTGCATATCTTAATAAAGTACAAAACTGTGTATAAACAGCCAAGGGATTTAAACTATAATTTATAAGTCAGAAGGTTTTCTCTGTGTAGTAGTTTTGACTAAAAGACCTGACACTATCCCATACTTTGTTTTTGGTGTCTATATTAGGCTTTCAATGATTAATAAAAGGAGAAAAAGAAAATTGCACTAGGTCTTAAGCTTCCAAAGCTGTGCACATGTCTAATAATCTTATTTCATCAGATTTTCTCTATTCAGCATTTAAAATTAAAGATTTACTACTATTGCATAAATCAGAGGTGTCTCTTTTCCTTTTACAACTAATCAACAATCGGGTAAATCTGGTGGAAATAGGTTTCTGTTACCATTTTTCTTTAGAAAATTATTTTGTAGACAAAGAAACACAAAACTTCTGCCATGCCATGAGTCTCTTTTCTAGAAAATGGAGGAATGTCCTATTGAAGCTGCATAGAAATGATCCTATTATATGTGAACCGTTTAGAGCACAGTGGTTTCCTAACAATTAGAGCTTTATGTGTTTTGTTCACAGCTTATATAAAAATTCTCAATAGACTATTTGCCCTCGCCTTCTCCCACAGAAAGTTTGAAAAGACATCAGTAAAGATTCTTTATGGCATCTAATTTATTCTCTTGAAATTACCTGCAATTCCTTAGTAAAAGAGACATTTTCGAATGAATTATCTCTCTGCCAATTACAACCCCTCTCATCATGTTCTGGCTCTGCAAGAGCACCAACATGACAACTTCTCTGAGCTAGGAAAAAAGGCAAAGTGGATTTTTTTTTCTTTTGGCAGTTTGATTTTGTTTCTGAATTCACAAGTCAGCCTTTGTGAACTGTATTCAGAGCTCAGGTAGAAGTGCTTTGTTTTACAGTCCTCTGTAATACACCTTTGAAGACCACAGAAGTGTGGAAATAGGGAGATGGTGGTGATCTCTCTCCCATAAAGCAGCTAATTACATGATCATCTTGAACTCTCTGAAGTCAATTACTGTAATTACTACAACTGTTGTGTTGTCATATTTCATTTGGAACAAAATTGCAGCATGAGAGAAAACTGCCAAATACGGTGCTCCAGACTTTGCCCACTTTATAGAAATGTGTTTAAAATGAAAGCTTCCACCCTGCCCCTGAAGTGTCTGTGAGCTCAGGGGCACAGTCCCTTGTGACAGTGACCCTGCCAACATGAAATACAGGAGTAATTGCTCTGAAATTCAGGAGTAACATCCAACAGAGGGAGAAGGCTCTGCTTTGGGATCTCAAACGCAGCCCCAACAGCACAGAGAGCACAGCAAAGGAGGCAGCCTGAGCACCCATTTATAATAACAAACCCATTTATTTCACTCTCCTGCTCAACTCCACAGCACCAAGAACAGCTTTTCACAGAGTCACCTCACACTTTCCCTTCCACACACCTCTGCAGAAGCCCTACACAAACAGGAGAAGCTCAGCCATCACTGCAGGCAACCGCTGCTCCCCAGAACAGAAAATTCCACTGGAGAAAAATTTTTCCATCCTGTTGGCTTAAAACAGAGCTTGAATAAGAAAAACATTATAATACAAGGTTAAGCTCAGCTTCATCCTGATGGAACTATTTATCTGTCATACAAAGATAGGTATATTCTCTGTGGACTGCTTTTTTTAAGGGCACATACACAAGCTATTTTCTCACTACAGTGAGGATGTCCAAATAAATCTCTTACAGGCAAGTAATAGGAAATATTTCAGCTCCAGATGACTACACTCGACTATTTCCCAACCTTCAGGAAAGCCAGTGAATGTCTAAAAGTATTAGCACTTTGAAAAGAACAAAGCGAGAGAAGTTTACAAAACACAGCGGTAACAACCTCTGCGTTAGCCCTCTGCTCGAACTTCAAACACAAACTCCTCTAATACTCATTACCACACAAAATGTGCCACGCCGTATTGCAATTCTGAGTTTTGCTTCCTTGAAACAGGATACAGATGGTGATAGAGGCAGTAATTTTTCCATGCTTTAAGGTGCCATAAATATTTAAGCCTCTCTCCTGTAAGTGCCTAGCTCAGGAAGGGCTGAGCAGATTCTCCAAGGAGCAGTGCTAAAACAGATAAACTCTGAGCCGTGCCCAGGGGCCTGCAAGCTGTATTTTGATTTTAGCACAACTGTGGTCACTAGAAGTTTGCTGGAATGATGTACATAGGGCCTGGCAAATATTCTTTGGAAAACTGTTGCACAGAGCATCCTTTGTGCCCCACTGAGCCTTTTGGGCACTAGTCCTGATTCAAGAACAACACAACTTCCCAGAATAACTGTGTCAGACCAGCCCAGGCTCCGCTAAGGCAGAAAATTGGGTTTGACACCCTTCATCTTCAGCATGTCAGACCTGCTCCAGTCCAAGTAAAGAGGGAGCAGGACTAAAACCCTTCTTGGGTCACAGTTCTCAGTCCCTGTTCTCATGTGCAGCAGGTGTGTCAGACAGGAATGACAAGGCAGTAGATGTCAGCAGGGCTTAAGGAGCAGATGGCATTACCCAGGACTAATGAAGAACATTATTTTGTAAGGAATTACAGAGAAACCTCAAAATGGATAGGGTTTTTTTGTGCTGACTTCCAGTGATTCAGCATTTCATGCTTAAAACCTCAAAGATAAGAAATTATTGGGGAAAAAAAATCAGAACCATTGCAAATCAACAAATTCTGTCTGTAATGTTAAATGAGGTAGGCAGCATTACCACTTTTTCTAAGAAAACCCAGGAACTTAACCTGGCTTTTTATACTGCTCCTGAAGACATTGGTAGTAGAAGGGCTACTTTTTTGGTGGTGTTTTTGCCCTTTTCCATATCACTTTTTTGAGATTACCTCTGACTTCACTGTTAAAGAGAGCATGTGAACAGATAAGGACAATGCAGCACTTTTATACTGATATGCATGATAAAATAAATAGTTTTCATTCCACAGAGTTAAATGTATTCCATGTTCTCACAATGCCTGCTTAATAGTTTTGGGACTGCGTGTGTGTTTCCCTTAGAAGAGAAAAGCAGAATGCACTACACCTTTTTTTTTCTCCTCCTGGATCTAATTATTCTCTAATTTAAATGCAAAGGCCAATCCAGGTTGCTCCTGAGACACTGTGGGACTCTATTAGGATCTTTTACATTAAGACTTTTTATGATAACGATTATATGATAAAGAGCATCTGGAGTCTAACACAATATTAACACTATTTCTTAAAGGTGCAACCCTATTTTTTCCCAATTTAACACTCACCTTGGTTGCACTTTCACAGCCTAGCTTAAGGGAAGAGGATTTTTCCTCCCAAGCAGCCTAGATCAGTTATAACAAGACGAGAAAATCCTGGTGTGGGGACAACACCAATTTTAATATCTGTTAGACACAAAGTTCTGCACCTTCAGACTCGCTTGAGCTAATTCCCCACTGTTCCAGTATCTTCTGCACAGAAATGACCTGCAATTTTGCTTATGTAACTTGAAAACTATTATCATTAAAACCTTGAGACAGCCCCGAAGAGAAGACCCCAGCACACGTGCTGGAACACAGCACCACAGCCCTTCCTAAAACCCCCAGCCAGCGGGGGGCACTGCTGGGAATGGCATCACTTTGTAAAATGACCATGGCAGAGCACCCTTTGTGTGACCCTGCAGCTGTCCTGGTGTCCGAGGGAAGCTGAACGCATCCATGACCTCAGAAATCAGGGGGGCAGGAAGAACACAGCACAGTGAGGTTCTGTTTTCATTAAGGAGATTCCCCAGGGTCTGAGATTTAAAGAGCACACTTTGTTGCTGACTAACAGTTTGGGATTTTGCTCTACTGTACCTTACGCCCTCTGCATCACAATTCAATGGAAACAGAGTGTGCTAACATTAAGAACAATCTTAATTTTTTATTTATAAGTAGGAAAAACCCCAGAATTATTATAATGTTATGATCTCCTTCTGCAAACAAGTAGCTTACAGATAAAGAAAAAACATTAAAAGTAGGCATTGAAAGAAAGGCAAATCTGGGTATTTTCACCTGCAGTGTTTAAAGTACCAAAGGTTCATCGATTTATCCACAATTTGCTTCTTTCTATCATTCTCTGCTATATTTCATGCCACTGCACAGGTATCTATGTACCTGCCCAATTAACAGAGACAAGCACTTAGAAGATTAGATTTTGAAAGATTCCACTTCAAAAAGAGCTTGAAACACACAGTTTTTACTCTACATACTTGAAAAGAGCTAGCTCCATTCCTTACTCTTTTTTTCAGTCACAGTACAAACTTTTTGTTTCTCTTTTTGATGAAATATTAAACATATATGTGAAGGAAAGTATCAGGAATACCAAAACGCTGTAAGATTTTTTTTTCTACTCATTAGATTAGGCAACTTTAATAATTTTATTACACTACCGCATTACTGCAACTGTACCATCTCTGGTACAGAAAGCAGCAGGCTAAAAGAACAACAAAGCCACCTTGCATTCTCCCATGCTGAGCTATTTCTTCCAATGTTTTATCTGTCCCTTTTTGCTTTGCCAATAAGCCAGCAATCTACACATCTATACTCTACCTGTTATATCAAGAAACTTATCACAAACAGAAAAACTCTGCTAATTACTGAGTACAGTGTCCATATAGGAAAGCAAAGTGTTTTTCTGCATCGCTGTAGCTCTGAGATGAGCTCCATAGCCCACAGGCTACATTACAAGAAAAAAGACACTTCCCAATCTCAGATAGAGTTCCACTCTATAATTAATGTACACATAAATGCCTCATTATTTCTGTACAGACTTGCAGAAGACATTTTAACTGCACATTTTTAACCAAGTAGGGCCTATTAGCCAGCAAACTGAAGCATGATATCAAGAAACTTCTGTCCTCAGTGTTCTTGAGCTGAAAATGCTCACTGAAGCATTATTAGACCCTAAAATACAAGGCTTTTGTGTATTGAGAAAACTTTGTTCTTTGCACGTTGTTTATTCAATTTTAAATAAAAACTAGGTTAGAGTAGTTCGATGCACTCCTTTATTTTCTGGTTGGGCAGCTGTTTTCCCTAACACTTTTATTTCACATTAGCACACAGAGGACGGCTCTGATGCAGCCAGCGCTCTGCAAAACTGGGTAACAATATTTTTTGAAGCATGGTCAGGCAAAGCCCAAACCCCAAGAGAGATGCACATTTTCTAGTCAGATGCTATGGCACTATGAGGGTGTATCACTTGTATGTGCACCTTTCCATTCCAATGGCAGGAAAAAAAGCTCAAGTAGCAATCCTGTAAAGGAATCCTTACACTTAATGCTCCATAAAGACCATGCACAGGCCTTCAGGTAAAGGAAGGTTTTACAGATAAGAGCTAAACACCCAACAACATAAAAACTGTCAGTCAGCAGGTCTAAAATGGAAATAAAAAAAAAAAGAAATTAAAAGCCCAACACCGAGTTCATTAACTCCTTTTCTTCAGTGAAACTAACAGATGGTTCATCCAGTGGCACAGCAGCCATTTACCTTTCCTTTCTGGAAACTGTGGCTGACAAGTTGTCCCACAGCTGAACAGCTGCTTCTAACCCAGGAGTTAGAGTGGCACGGGGGATTAATAATGAGAAAAGATGGGATCAAAGACCTGGTGTTACCCCCACAGAGCTTTCCCACAGACATCTGAAGGGTTTGTTCCAGGTACAAAAAACAGGACTGGTAGCAGAAGGACTCGTCCTCTCCAAGCTGAACGGTCACTAGCAGAGCACTGTGGATTGGAAGATGGAAGAGGACAGCAGAGGACTTTCCTGGAAAGCCTAGGGAAGAGCAAAACCTGTGAGGAAGGAATCTAGTCAGAAAGGGAAAATATTGGTTTGACAGAGAGAGGAGAAAAAGAATCATCAAAGCTGCTTGAACCAATCCCTCAGTGTTAACAAACTATACTGAGGGAACAAAGATTTATGGATATCACGGACATCCAAAGGAAATAGGGTTCGATTGGATGTTCAGAGGTCCTGCAAGCACACCGCTTTTCCCTGACATTTCCTTTTCCTTTAGGACTTGTCCTGATGGAGAAATCCTGACTGGTAACCTATTTCACAGCTTCTTTATCCTTAACGTTAGGGGCCTTTTCCCAGTGTCTGGGCTGATACTTTCTTGCAAAAATTTACTGCTTGGCCATCCAAGTACAACACAGATTATTCCTTTCTCTTTCCTGCGCCTTGTTATCTATTTGAACACAGTTCTTATGTGCTCTTCAGACTTAATAGTTCAAAAGAAAAGCAGTCCTTGCTTTCTCAAACAAGATCCCGTAAATGCAACTCAGCATTCTGCTGCAGCACATGTGGCCCAAGGAATAAATAAATAATAAAGGCATTTGCCCAGCCGCATCTCCTGGTGGTTCTGCAGCGATGTGCTGCCCTTGTGCGCTTTGGAAGGTGATATTTTATTGTGGTATCAGGCGTGTAACTCATAATTATTGATATTGAACAAGAGGCTAAAGCCAGCGGGTGCAGAAGGCACCTGGAGATGCCTGTGACACCGACATTGCCCTTCACTGGCTCTGTCCTGTCCCTTTGCCTGGACATGGACAACAAAACTGAAACTGAAACAATAACTAAAAATGTCTCTGATTGAATGCCAGCACTACTAGATTATTCGTTCTTCTGTTTTGAAAAAATATTTTAAAACCCCCTTATGATCAAAATCAAAACTTTTTTTTGTATTTTATACCTAAAAATTTCATTGAAAATAGCATTTGTTTCCTGCTTCTCATGTTTATTTGCTCTTTTGCTTAAGATTTTATTTCAGTTTCACCTCCTATCAAGAAGGACATTAAAGTATGGTCCGAGGTAAAATTTAATATGCACAATAAAATTTACCATGTACCTGAACAAAAAGTCACTGCACCAAAAACGGTCCAGTCCAGCAGTTTTCTAAATGATGTAGGAGAAAAATAATGGGGCAGAGTAGCAGTAGCCTGACCCTATTCCCATAAGACTGTAAGATTTATCACCTACATAAGCAGAATGCTACAGAAAAGAGATCTATTGACCACAGCAATAACTCACAGCCCAGTAAAGCTAGCTGAGATTCTAGCCTGGTATTTGCTGATAGTACCTTTATTATGTGCCACTGATTTTTTTTAAAATAGCTCTGCTCAACAAGTGACTGGTTTTAATATTATGCACCACCTACTCTTTTTTAGACCAGCCACTTATTTACAGTAGTGTTATTGAGGAGAGGGGGGAGCTCCAGGGAAGGATTTATAGGAGTGGGGATTTGCTGTTTGAATTAAAAACTGTGTTGTCACAAATGTGGATTTCAGGAGAGGGGGAGCTACAGGCACATGCTATGCTGGTATAACAGAAATATTACTCAGACAGAAATATGTTTGCATAATACCTTGTATTTGAATAGAATATTTACTGGGGAAATGAAAAATAAAAAATAAAAAAAGGCAGAAAACTGCTATCACTCGCAATACACGGACTGAATTTTTTGCTGTTTTGTGTAGACGTGGGGAAACACTCAGGTAGCTTTGTTCAGCAGAGCGCTCCTCAAGGGCTTGCAGAGAAGGATCCAAGGTCCTTCAGCCATCACCCAACACCAGAAGGTGACACAGAGGGCACTGTCACCAGAGAAGATTGTGTCAGATCTGAGGGCAGCTCTCCTGGGGCTTTGCTGCTGCTGGGGCATCTCAGAGTGCTGTGAGAGGAGCCCTGGGGAGCTGGGCACGTTTAACTCAGGCCATCCGTCCTTGACCCCCACAAGACCACCCCTGACCATGGGCCTGGCAACTAAACCCATCCCTAGGATTATCCCAGACAAAGGGCATTTTCTTCCCTCAGCTTTCAGCTCCAGTGCAGCTATTTTAGCCCAGCAGGAGGGTCTAAAACACACGACAGACTGAAGAAACACCCCTACTCTCTATCCCTTCTCCATCTTCAGACATGCTTCCTGTGCTCTCTCAGGATTTCAAAGAAAGTGTAATTTTTTTGGAAGTCCTAACCAGTCACAGGTTGTAAACGAGACATCTGTTTACGGTTCTTAAAAAGTTATTTCAATTATTTGTTAGGGTGACTAGTGCAAGTACCAAACACTACAGAATCCTAACCGAGAGAGCAGCAGCTTTAACCGAAAGGATTCCTTGAGTTGGCTGCATGAAAATCTGCTGTAAACAAAGCACAAACGGGGAGACAGCTAAACAAGGAGATTGCAGAACACACTGAACACACAGCCTCAATATATCTATCTAGGAATACACCACCTGCCTTTGGGGGTTTTCCCTCTGTATTTGCTCCTATAAACCCAGCACTTTTTGCCAGAAATCCTCTAAATTTACACAGGAAAGGGGCACAAAAGCCTGAAATTATTTTGCTTTTCTACACAAAGCTCTACTTTCACCGCTCCTTTGGAACAAAGAAAAACACAGTGACAGGATGAAATAGGGAAAGCTCCTCTCTGACTATCAAAGGTAGACTACTTTCTAAATTAGGAACAAAACCATGGCCCAGCTGCACACATTTTGAATTCCTCCCAATGTTCTGTACAGTTATCTTTACCATCCACCAGTAATCCTCGCCAAGAAACAAACCCCGGGCTCTATTCTCTGAAACTCCAAAGATCCACTTGACAACACAAGTCATGTATGTGAAAAGATCGATGCTTACTAAAGGCTGATGTGCAGCTGAGTAATGGCCCAGTTTTACTTTGGCCAATTACAAGGTCTGAGACCAAAATTTCGTTGGGCATAGAGCTTCATATTTCACACCAAAAAAAAACCCCAAACTGAAAGAAAAAAACAAACAAACAAAACCTCACAAACCAGCAACTGATCTTTGTTCATGGAAACATAATTGCTTCAGGTAAAATCAAGTTACATAATTAGAACAACAGAGAAAAATTCTAGCACACAGGGTCCATCTGTTGCCATGTGCATAAATTCTCTGTGGCTTGCCAAAGTAATTTATCCACCCAGAACACACATCCAAGCCGGCCAATATCTAGTACTGAGCAGAAAGGAAATTTAAAGAAAGGCACATCATTTATCATTACAGACAGCTCAGCAATATTGTGAACAGGGAGCACAATTTCAGTGGAGGGGGAAGAGGGAGTGGGAGAATGAAGATTGGAAATGCTTGCTGAGCTCAGAGCCGGCTGTAACAGCCGCCTGACACGGGGATCTCAAGGGCTACTTCCTCTGAGAAAAAAGGAGCACAGAAAGCCGTGTCTTAACCATTCAACCCTGTCCCAACACATATTGTAATTCAATGAATTGCTATTTTGCGATGGGGAAACTTGCTGTCAGAAAATTTTCGACTGCCCGTGCATAGCTTGCAGCAGAATTTAATGTGAAGAATAAACAAACTCACCACTCTATGGCAGTCTTACATTAAGCCTGAAACCTTCCAGAATTAACACTTAGGAAAAGCTCTCTTTCACATGCTGCATGCAAAATTCTACCCCTTTCCTCTCCTCACTTAGAGGAGTCCTTGGCGTGGGGGCTCGATGCAGTTATCGAGTACAAAAGCCTGTCTGCCAAATTTTCTACACACTGTTCAGCTTTTGAGGCTCCAAAATGCCCAGGCAAGGGTATATTATTAGGGGCAAAGTCACTGTTTGATTCACCCCCATCTTGATCAACAAATCAAGTTTAGATTAGAGAACATACTGACGCAGGGATGTAAACTCCACCCTACAGAATCTCATTGTACATTAAAATTACAGGAGATTTTTGCTCCTGGTATTACAAAAGCAGTCCTGAATCCATGAGCAGGCCATGAGCAGCGCCTCTGTGAGGCTCCAGGCTCCCCAGAGCTTAGCCACAAGACAGCATTCTGTTCTTGATGATGCATCAGCAGTGATGCCCAGCGAGATACTTGGAGGCGAGGAGGACGTAAGGCAGCTCCAGACAGAAGAGGTAAGAGGAGCTGTGGGGAGTAAATTTTACTGGAGGCAGATTTTAAACAAGTAGTTTGGGAGATGTCTGTATTTTCAGGAGCTATTTCAACTGAAGTGCCTCCAGCAGTCCCGGATGAAAGCGCGGTTGCAAAGCTGCTGGATGTGAGCCCTGGTTAGGCTGCTCCTACCACGCTTTACAAATCTGATTCAAGTTTGGGAGCCCAACCAGCCCCTCTGCCTCCCCCTCCTTTTGGAGATGCTCAGGCAGAGAGAACCCTTCTGCCTACAGGGAGACACTTTCACCTATCCTGGGCTCAGGAGGAAGAATCAGCAATGGTGTAACTCCGTGCACAGTCAGGGATACAACACAAGAATTCTATTCTCCTCCTAACTGTGTTTTCGGTTCTTCATTTCTGGGAGCTCCTTGACTTTCCTGTTTCAGTGTCTGACACACAGCAATGACACAGTCATTTCTCTGCCATGGAGCTAAGTGCAGAAAAATCAGCCAGCTGCACAAGAAAAACTAGATCATTAAAATGCATGTCTTCAGTCATGCTGGAAAACTTAAATAACTCTACAGTAAATATTTTAACTATCCTGAGATCCTGAGAGCCTACAGTATCACGCTCAAAGAGAGACAAAAAATTAAGGAACAGAAAAAAAGGAAAACGGAGGAAAGAAAGTCAGAACCCAGGAATATTCCAACAGAGGAACAATAAAAGACATACTGCTAACCAAATGTTTCAGTACGAGGTAAAACAAAGGGGCAAAGACTGAGCAGGGTCCTGATCGTTCCCAAACCAAGACTTACACCTGCCATTGCTGAAGGACGAAAGATAAGATCCATTCTCCATTTTTCATCACATGCCAGAAGAATCTCAGGAGCCAAGATAGCATTCCCTGCTAGATACCATCAACCTGCATCCAGCAAAATGGAATGTTACCAGTTATTTCTGATCCAGAAGGCAAATTAAGCCTGACCAGTTTTCTGCCTGTAGTTCCAGGAATTCCACTCTTAAGATCAGAAAGATGTGTTTGAAAATGTTGTGCCCTTCCTAAGGGCATTTTATGAGAACACATTTGACCACCAAGAGCTGACTCAATCTGATTTACACAAAACCAAAAAAGCCCAACCAAACAAAAAAAATAACAACAAAACCAAAAAAGACACCATAAAACCAAAATAAACAACAAAGCACTCCCCCCACTCCCCCAAGAAAGTAAAATAAATGCCAACCAAAGGAAAAAATAAAACCAACCTCAAACCAGAATAAGAACCCACAGTTCTTTTCCTCACATCTTGATTCCTTTTTCAATGAGATATTCAAAAAGCTGGTTAATTAAGAAAAAAATTAAGCTCAGAGCACTGCTGCTGGCAAACAACAAAACTGTTCCTAACTCAAAGGAATGTTTAACATGATGGAGGCAGAAATGGCCTACCAAAAAGAAAAAAAAAAAAAAAAGGCAGAAAATATTTGTTTTTCAGTGGCTTTCATAGAGAGCCAGAGATCAGCCTGGCTTTTCCTGAAATAGGCTGTAAGTTTTCACACCACTGACACTTTGTTAAAGAACACATGGAAAGGTTCAAACTGAAATAACGCCTGAAACGAAATAACTTGACACTGTGTCTGGCCAGTGTTTTAAATAGCTTCCACAGTTCTAGTTAGGACTTGTTCAGCCATGTTTGCTGTCTGGGGGGGTGACTAAATTACATTTTTAAAACATTAAACATTGGCCATTTTGTGTTTCTGGTGTCATCCTTTCCAATTTCACGGAGATGGAAGGAAAACAACCCAGAACGGTTTTGAAATTCCTATCGCTAACTCTACTTCAGTTACCCAACATATCATGCAATACTCAAATGGGATCATTTTCATAAAGGAAGGTGAAAGATTGTCAGGGAACCATAATTCAGGTGGCAAAGGGGTGAGAATCCCAACTCACACACACACCTACCCCAATCAAAGATCGTTCTGCAGGGGGGTCTCTGCCCCACTGCATGAAACAGCCATTCCAAGGGCCAGCTCTGCACCAGGGCTTGTGTCCCCTGTCAGGGCAGCTTTGAAAGGGTTCAGACAGAAAAGACTCCTGTCAGAAAGCAGATTTACTTGAAAGAATCACTTTAAAGATCCGCACTGTGGATCCGCGGGCTGGAGCCACGTTAGTGCTCACCCTGGCTGGGTCCCTCCCAGAAGCACGTGCAGAATGCCCTCCCCATCACCCCATTAAAATGAACTCATTTATTCTGGGTCTATCACAGCAGGGCTTGCCCTTTTGGTCCTTGTCAATAGTGCAACTCTCACCACCCTGTCCAAAGCCACGCAGAGCCAGCATCCTTTCACGTTATTAGAGGGAAACTGGTGCCCATCAGCCTAGGACAGTGCAGGGGCTGAGCCCTGGCTCAGGAATATCGCAGCCACTGACACTTTTATAACAGAATTAATTACTGCTCTATACAGCCCAGCTGACAGAAACCCCGGGCCCTTTGACAGCGACATGTCAAAACACAATCCAGCGTGGATGTAGGAACACATAGTGAAATGGGCCTCGACTAGAGGTACATCAAACATCAACTTTAAAAAAAAAAAAGCCTTCTCTCTCTTGGGTTGAGCCACATTTTTATCTTCATAAAAGAACAGTCCATTAAATTTCACCTCAAATAAATAAATAGGCAAAAAAAAAAGTCATTCATCTATTCTAAAGTAAAATGCACAGGTCTAAACTAATGAATATTTGAAATAAAGAGAGTGAATTTAAATTATTCCTACAGAACCTACAGCTGTTGTAGGCAGGCTTGAGCATATGTATTCAGTTTAGTCATTTTACAGAGTGCACAGCCATAGATTGGCTTAGCTGGAAAGTTAATTTTTATTTATTACATTTAGCCCTAGCATATTTGAGCACAGGCTCTTCCTTTGCATTGGATAATCACGACTGGAGATGCAGGGAGTTCTTTGTTCTTTATAAAGTTCCCAGGAACAAACACAAGAAGTTGTTCTGCAGGGAAGACTCAGACTCTTAACAAGAACAGCTTTGGCACAATAATGCCTAAAAGCTAGAAATGAAAGAGGGGCAGTATTTTAACATATTTTCAGAACAGATTCTTTCTATAAATCTGAATTGCTGCAGTTATCTGATACAAACTTTGGCAGATTTTTAGCAGACCAGATGTCCACAATAAAAGGTTATTTAATGTATCAATGAACAGTTTCCAACATGCAGATCACTCAGTTTCTGCAAACATCTTCTGGACAGCTGCCAACGTGATGGGTGTCCATTTCAGTAGAGCAGAAGTGGCTATAGACAGTCCTGGGTTTCGGTAACAGCACCATTGAAAATATTCATTTCAGAGTAGTGCATAAAGAACATCTTTATTTCTAGCAAATAGTCTAAAAACACAATAAAGTTAAGTTATAATAAAATTGGGAATAAAACCAACAATGCCTTCAGCAGCAGAAAGTGGAAGCAAGAAAAAGCAAATTATCCAAAGGATGCTTAGCAATTGCTTTCCACATAAATTGGATGAGGTGGCAGATTCCTAAGTGCTCTGGTACTTTGCATTGCTTGGTTTTGAGGTTGTTTTCTGTGACACAGCCCCATCCCTCTGTCTAGGCTTTTCTATGTTAGTTACTATTTTCTCATTTCCTTAAATAATTGAAAAAATTCACTCAGCTGATGGGTCCTTTCAGTTTGCTGTAATTTGATTTTTAAATAACCACCTTGCTGATGCATTAAATTGTCTACAGATTGTTTTATTCATCTTATAAGAACATTACAAAATCAGTTAGGTATGGTATTTACTAGTGTAAATCAGGAGCGTGTTCTAATTTCTGAGAAAGCCCCTTTCCTTCTGACTCCAAAGGAAACATGATTGACCCTGACACACTTGTGTGCTCCAGAGGGGACACAGTCTGTCACGTTCAATCATTTCTTGATCAAATCCAAAACGGCAAGTTAATTGTTTAATTAAGGGAACAAGGCCCTTGGAAACTTTCATGTTCTACATAATTTTGTAATGGGTCTACGTAAATAAAATAAATAAGATCTGATGGAATGGAGAGAAATTTCATAAGCAAAGCCAGTGCTAAATATCTGTGTTGCTAACAAAAAGCCATCAACAGCCAACCTCCAGTGACTAAGCCAAATAAAATAACTTCATTTTGTAAGTATTTTGGAATTCATAGGAAAAATAACTGGCACATTTGAGCACACTTGAAGCACGCTTAGGTTATACCATGTTTAAGACAAGAATAGACCACAAAACCAGAAATCTGTCTGTCTTCTTTTTGAGGCAAAACTGAAGAAAGAAACCCAAAAAACTGGATTACCAAAAAAGCAAAGCAATTTATGGCAAGTTGTGATACCAACGCTGCAGCATTTAGGGACTTCTGCATTTTAGGGGATTTTTGCCATCAAAATTGTTGCTGCCTGTATCGAGAGGTCCCTTTTCCCAGCCAACGAAAGCTCGTTTTTATAATATAAAACTGCATTTGGAACTCTGCACCAGCTACTTAAGCAAGCCCTGATTTATTTATCCACGGATGGGCCCCCCACGTGATAAACCCCATTATTTATAAAGCACTGTGAAAAGCACTGATTCTTTTTGATACATTATTCATGGAAAGCACCGTACCTGTGCTTCTCATTAGCGGGATTTCTCCCAGCGTTCTGTGTTCTGAGGAGTTTGCCAAAGTCTCCTTCTCTCCCCCAAAACTCTGCTGTGATTTTTTTTTTCTTTCTTTAGCTTAAACGATCATAATTTGATCGAAAGTCCAAGTTGACCATGAACCTCTGAACAAGCACAGTTTCAAATTCTGACCTAGCATAGCTAAAAAATTCTACCATTCCGCCAGCATGAAGCATTTGATGTTTTAATGATGTTTCTAAATGCTCAGGTATTTGGTAACAAATTCAAATAGGTTAAGACCCCAAATTAAAGTGGTCTGAGACATCCCAATGGTCATAGCCATGGATCCAAGGGGACAGGGCAGCTACAGAAATGCTGGTGCACTGTGTTTTTTGTGTGTTGGGTTTAAATTTCTTTTTTAAGCGAGGAAGGCAGTAGAGGGAGGTGGATGGGATGTTTTAGACAGTTGTTTTAGGAGAGAGAGGAGGACAAGAAAAATTAAAGAGAAAAGTGAAAGGAAAAACAGAAGAAAAAAAAAGCAAGGAAAGAAGTAACAAAAACAAGGAAAGAAAAAGAAGATAGAAGAAGGGAAAAAGAAAGGAGAAAGAAAAAAAAAAAGGGAGTCAGGTCTAGGAGTTAATTACCAAGCCCCAGAGCTGAAAAGGAAGGCAGCTGTCAGCTCAGGAATAACAGACAGTACACAGAACTTTTTTTTTTTTTTCCTATTTTACTTTTTAGTAGATTATAAGATGTTAGACTCACTCAAGAACCTCAAAATTGCATAATGGGCCCCCTAAACTCCTCTGGAAGCCATGGGATTTCCAAAACAATAACAGTTAAGTTCTCAGTCTTTTACTTTGTTTTCATTGTGATATAAGTTTCTTGGCTACTCAATTATGTGTGAGAAAGTTTTTAAACTTTCAGCATAATGCAGTTTTATGAGAACTTGAAAAAACCGAACCATAAATAGTTTGAAATTCACAGTAAAATAAGTTTAACAAACTTTGCTGAAGGCAGATACTTAAATTCTTTTTTCTTATGCCACTCAGCTTAAAAATACATGAATAAAATTCCCCTGTTGTCCAGCAGGCCAGCTGAGGTGAGAAAGCAGCAGGAACACAGAGTGTGCTCTGCCAGTCCCAGCTCATACGGTGCAGAGGGAAATGAAGTAATCCTGCCTGGATTCATCAGCTTTTAATCAAAACCTTCCTTTTCCCTCCCATCAATTAAAAGATTTGCAGAAGGCAGCAGAGAGGAAAAGGTAGTAAGTCGAAAAGTGATGAGGGAACGGGAGGGTCACATCAATAAAGACACATTTTCGTAGCAATTGTCTTTGCTCCAGAATGAGCAGAGAAGCACAAAGAATCTGCTTTCTCCAGCCACGCTGAAGAGCTGTGTTAAATCTCTGATGAGACAAAGATTTTCTTTAAACTTTTATAGGAATGAGAAGGTCTTCACTAATGAGAGTTAAAGGGAATTTCTTAAATCTAAAGTGAAGGATACCAGGAGTTGAACATAACCTGAGGGTTTTCCTGTACATGTTCGCTAATATTACAAAGAGCTTTCAGAAAACCCTCTGAAGATCCTGTTTCCTGCAGGAAGAAAAAGAAGCCGGGCAGAAACGCTTCAGGGAGCTGAAAAGGAAAGAATATTGCTGTGAAGGTGCATACGCAGTGTGTTGTTAGAGGAGGGAGAGTCGTGCAGATGCTGCAGTCTAATTCCAGTGTCTCAGAGGTAATTTGGAATGATTAAAAAAAAGTTCTGTCCTCGCCCCTTCCGACGACAAACTGTTCGGGGACACGGAACCAGCGCATCCCGAACAGAAATACTGTGCTTTAAACCGGGATAACAGCTCAGCTCATGCATAGGGCTCGTGGAAACCAAGAAAGGTTCATTTCACAAGCAGGAACCCAACCCAGGTCTTTCAGGATTACACCTAGGGAAGAGCTCTGGAAGTACAAAAGGATTTTTCCCTAGTCCAGGGATGTCAAATTCCTTTGTCCTATCTGCAATGAGGAGTAAAACAGTCCCCATTCACACCTAGATGGCAAGTGAGCCATTTGACATTGCTGCCTGGAAAGTGTCCCACTGGCAGTGGGGAGCTTGAAAAACAAAACGCCCATTTGATCATTTAAAAGGTATAACGTTTTTCCCCTTTTTGATGGCCATATCTCCAAATGCAGCAGACTTGCACTGTGCTGATCCTCCCGGGTCCCCCAGTTGCAGGGATAATTGTAGCATGTCAGAACATGAAAAGTTTAAGTTGCACCTACTCCGTGACCTATTGCCGAGGGGAAGAAAAATAAAATAAAAGAAACCCCCAAAGCCCCGACAACTACACCAGATTGGCCTGCCTTTATTGTATTCAATGGAAGCCCTGTTTTCTAAATAGCATATTGCTCCAAAGCACAGACAGAGGGGAAGATTTAACCTTTGTGTAAATGGAGAGCAGTCAAGGGCAATAACAGCTCCCGTCAGGTGCGAGAGCCTTATCGATGCTGACAGGGGTGGGAATGAGGAGTCGGAGCGTTCGCTCCCGAGCGCAAGGTGCGAGCCTGGCCGAGACCTTCATAGCGCTCTGCCCGGCCTCTGCTTCATTACAGAAAACTCCCGATATGCGGGAGGATCTGCCAGGGAAGGGAACCACCTTTCCAAATCCCGAGAAAGGCGGAAATCCCTTCCAAAACAAGGAGGCTGCAGTGGGAAATGCGGCTGTGCCGGCTGCCATAGCCCAGGAACCAAGGAGGGCAGCACTCGGAAGTTTTCCTTGAAGACAAGGCACTCACCCAGCAGCTTTTGGGGCCTGCAGAGAGCTCTTGGGACCAGCCTGAGGTCTGCTCCAATGGACGGGAGCATCCCACAAAAAGGATGGACCATGGACACCAAAAAGATGCAAGAAATCATCACAGAGGGGGGAAACTGGCACGAGGAGAGCCAAAAACAGCCTGGTGAATCTTCACTCAACTACCAGAACTAAAGCATCTGAAGGGCTTAAAAAGTTGCTGTGACCAGTTCATCCCGATCATCATAATTGCCCACAAAGAAACATAGTTTAGTTTAGTTTACTGCAGGAAAATTAAAATTCAGATAATCAGAAGGCTGCAACAAGAATTGAGTAGAAAGAACAGGTGGGGAACTCTGTGGTGTATGGGAAAGAGATGAAGAAACTTTCAATTTAGTGAACTTATTGAAAAAAGCCACCCAAACCCCCAAAAATAAGTTTTTTAACATTGAGGGAAATCCTGGGACATCGAAGAGTATTTGCTTTTAGAAATTAAAGTCAAGAGATCACAAAGGGAAACTGCTGGAACCTCCTGACAGGAACACCCTCTGCAGCAGCTACAAGGGACCTTGTTATAGCAGAGGATCAGTAGTGGATGTGCAACTGGTGTTATCTCAAGGGCTTCTTCCTTCATTGCTGGCTCTTTTCCTTCATTTGGCCGCAGCTTTCCTAAGCCCCAAATCAGTGGTTGATACAAGGTTAATTTCTGAAAATAATCCTGTCTCCAGTGCTTTGCTTTCACAGAGACACTCAGCTCTAGGCCCCCTTAACATCTGCTGTGCAGTTGTGCTGATTATTCTGAGCCATATTTAAAGTTTTCTGTTTCTTCTCAACAAGAATTCTGTTTTCTTGTCAGAAAATACAGGAATCAAATTTTGTTCAGTATTCAAATACCACCACAAGCGTTGTAGGTTAAAAAAAAAATTAATTAAATACTTGGAATAATAGTAGTTGCTAGGAGGATTCTATTTGTGGATTGTTTGTTATTATGTTACATGAATTGCAGGAAGCTGCTCCAGTGAATATTTGTACTCATGCAATCTTATTTGCTTTGTATATAGTGGCTCTTGCAACGTGGACATTTGTGCAGCCTTTCTATTTTACATGGCTTCCCAAGAGGAGAAGCAGTAGTGAAACCAATAAAGCAGGCAATAAACCTGTATTAATAATGTATGTAGAGCTATAGATGTCTATTTATATGATACAATATTAAAGTGTAAATGCCTTTTTTTTCTTAAGATGAACATGAATGACCAAACCAATGTTCTTAGCTTTTTTACCCATAAAGACATCATCATACTGCAGCATGTTAAGAAACTCTTTGAATGCTCACACAAAAGCCCCCAAATTTTAACTAGTTTGTATCTAATTATACTCTGGGTAAAACCAAAACCAAACAAAGAATTTGAAACACAGGAAATATACATACTCATGCTTGTTGGTTAGGAACATAAACTACGCTAATTCAGCAACAATAAAAATAAAAAAAAATACATACTCAAATATGCTGACATTTTTAAAACTCAATTCTAACCACCAAGATTTGTAAGAACTTGAGGGTTTATTACTTCATTATTTCTCATCTAATTGATGATGTTGACACTGAACAGTGAACAGTAAAGCCTGTCACATCTTCAATTGAAACAGCAGCAGAAATTGTCTTGCTAGACCTTAGACAAAGATCACTTTTGGGTTATTTTTTGGTGACAAACACCAGTAAAACCTTTTTGAGGCTCTTGTTCACATCACCTGAGTGCTTTTAGGTCTTGACAGCGGCTTGGAGCAACACCTTGTAGTCACACTTTACTGAGATGGTTTGTGACTCACCTCTAGACATGGAGGAGGTAGTGGGGCCATTGCCAGAGAAGATGTCAGATTTCACTCCAGAACTTGAAAATTTCATCTACTGAGAGCATTTCTGGCATCATATTTGGTAACTGATAGATCTGAAATATCACTACTAATGGACATAAAAAGTACTGTAACTGTAAAGCAGCAGGTATCATTGTTACCATTTATTATTTAAGCCAAGGTAATCCCAAATATTTTAGCAAGCCTCTGATACCCCAAATTTTTTAACTCAAAGACAGAAAAAAGTCGAACAAGCAAAGCTTTCTTTTCTTCGGTAATGACAAGACTACAAAGTAGTTTCCTTCTCTGCTGGGGCTTTGGTGTGTGTGAAGAGAGACCAGAAGTATCTCCGTTTGATCAAGCACTTAATATCATCATAGGATCTCAGTTTCTCTTTTTACCGCTTTTATGCAGGTGACAACTGTGTACCCAGATCAGCAGTGTAGAAATCAAATTAAACTTAATTCTCTGACTAGAGTTACCTGCATGCTTGCAAGCTGTCCTGGCACTGCAAGTTTCTCTGACACCACTGAGTGTTGAGCCTGAAGGACAGAGGTACCAAACCCAGCGTGTCCCTGCTGGCCTTAGCACTGATTTCTCACCACAACTATTATAAAATAACACTTTCCCAGCTATTTCAAACCATATTCTAAATGTGAACAGGGGACAGCATGAATGAGAGTGGTTTATGGTTGTGATCCATGCCCTAGCACACCTCCAGTTTTTTATTCCACACATGCCTGGTGACAAAGCCCTGTGCTGCCTCTCACCCGCAAGGAGGACACGTCTGTTCCTCGCTGCACCAAGAGCTGTTCAGAGTTTGGCATGGCTGGGAATTCCACCAGAGCTCAGCACTGAAAAGCTGCTTTGTGTCTTTGCAGCCTCCCAAGCAGGACAAGGCCACCCTGCCCTCTCATTTCCCCATTTGCCATCACCGCCTCCATTCTCATCTTGGCTCCTTCCCTCACTCACTTCAAAGGTTAGAGGGGAGAAGCTTCACTTGCTGCTGTCAAACAGGAGAATGTGGAACTGTGCAGGTACAAAGGAAAACAGGGATTCAAAGTGACTGTGATTTAAAATATATTCTAAAAAAAAAAAAAAAAAAATCTGCCTTGGTCTTCGGGAATGACAGAGCATAATTTTCTTATTTTTGCAGAGGACTACACACATCAAGGGAGAGCAATGCCCACCTGAGAATTTTTGTATGGATACATCTTTGAAGAAGCAGCTTCTGGCATAAATTCTACAAATTACCAGGGGACAGACAGGTAGTCTTACACAGGAGGAAGAGGCAAAAGAGAGCTATAAACAGAAAAAGTCAGGTAGTTGGAGAACAGAAACAAATCAAGATAAGGACAAAAAAAAACTGGCAAAATAACATGTCTAATTTTTCAGAAAGTTCCTATCTATTCGATGGATTTTTGCAGGATTGCTGGGAATATTTGTACCTCTCTGCAGTGAGGGATGGACCCATGAAGAATTAGATATTCATGTTGGATGATGAAACAGGTTTTCAGCCTCTCTAGGGCTCACCACTGTCACATGCACTGCGAGGCTGAGTAATGCTCAGTCCTACAACACCAGAGTACCGTCAATTTAACAGAAACCCTCTGTCTAGGAAAGGCACTGAAAACATACTGGGTTTGAGCAAAATCAGGATTAAAACACATGCTGAGAGTTAGAACTGAATCAGGATCCAGGGAAAGAACAAAACCATGATGCTGTCTCACCCATCCTAACCTAGGTAAAGCAATTTCACCTTTATGACTTTCATTAATACAGAAGAGAGTAAATAAATGTGAAAAGGTGATGGCTACATGAGGAGATGCATTACAATTTTGAAATAAAGCTCTTAGCAAATATAAAAGAAGCTGCAACAGAGAAGTAAAAGCGAAGCTGTTTGACCTACAGAATAAACAATCAAGCAAAACCCCGAGGCTTTCCCCAGCTCTGGCTGTTTATCTTAGAACAAATCACATCGCTCTTGGCTCTTACTTCCCTTCTAACCTTTGTCGGTCTTGTCAAACTGTCCTGGGAAGATTTCTAGGCCCAGGCTTGTCTCTTACTATGCTGGACCAGCAGAACCTCCATCAAGTCTTCTGGGCAGCCAGAGAACCACTGAAAACTGATAAATAACCTGTTCGATTATCTTGGCTGCTGAGAGCATAAAATTGTCCATAGAGGGTCAGACCAAAGCCCTGAGTGGGGTTCAGCTGACCCCTCCCTGCTGCCAAAGAATGGTCCAGAAAACGGTGTAAGCACAGGGATATGTCTTTAAATACTCCTTTCCCACCTCAGCTTCACCCCTCTGACTTCCTAAGCCAGCAGCAGTGGTAGTGGTGCCTTTGTCTGGATGCTGCAGTTCCCATCTGCAACATTCCAGCAGGAATTCAGGGCCCTCCTGCAGCTGGTGAGCTAACTGAGGAAAGCTGCTGCTTCTTAATGGTGTAAGGAGCAGCAGAGTTTGTTTCCTGAGGAGATCACACCATGACTGATAAATGTAGACGCTGAATCTGTGGGGAGAAGCTTCTTCCGTGGTCTGGGAGTGGAATTGCTACCAAAACACCCAAGAGCCCTGAGGGGGAATTACCTATTGCTTTTCTATTAGGAGCTCCATGTCAGTGCTGATGGCTTCCTGGTAACCCAGACTTGTACATAAACTACTTTTTTGTTACTTTATGTCTTCCCTATAATCCTTTCATTCTGAATAAATAGGATTTTGCTTTATGGAAGCTGGTTAACCTTATGCTGAACTAAAAAATCAGACTTGCAGTTAATTACCAGGATCTGCAGTCTAAAGCCCTGCAATCTGAGCATTTTATATAGAGAAAACTGAAGCACAAAGAAATTACTTAGGCCAAAACCAGAAAATCTAATCAGACTTTGGCAGAGTTCAAAACAACATTAAATCTCTTTTTGTAATTGCAAAACATATTCCAGCAAAAACTGATCCTCAAATAGCAAAAGGAAATAGCAAAGGTATTAAGAACTAGATAAACAGTATGGCACTTGAGATGCTGTATTTCAAAAGTTTATCAAGTCATTAGCATACCTGGTAATAGACTAACAATTATTTTTTCTTTATAGGTCAAATATATACCAACATATGGTAGGTATAGAGAAAACAACCATTATTCAGTTAGGAAGGGGGGACATAAAAATGTCTGAGAAACATGCACAGTATGTCCTGAATGAATAACAAAAGCTTCTATCAGAGTGCCTGGTGAAACCCTTCAGAAAGGAACTCCCATTTCCCCAACCATCAGAAACACAAACCCCTTTCTCTTCTCTCTGCCATCACTTTCTTTCTATATTGACTGCCTTGTCCAGACTGAAAAAATACTACTCAAACACCAAGCCAGCTGCTCTTCTATGGGCATGTTTTGTCCAAGCTGATTGTACCCCAGAAGTCTGGGTTCATGTCTGGTCAATCCTTTTCTCAGATTTTGAAAGCAATCTTTTATGTGCATATCCCACTCAGGGCCCACCTTTATAAGCTGCGTCAGCACAGACAGCTGATATTGAGACAGAATATCCAGACAGAATACACTATATCTTCACTTGGAGATGTTCCAGAATTTCCTGGGAAATGTGGGACTCCTTTGAGATATTGTTGCAAATGTAGTGTGAACCTTTTCCATTATATGTCAGGTCAGCCTGGTGCAAGTTGAAACTGCACAAATGGTGATCTGAAATCCCACAGAAAACTTCAAAATCGACTGGAGAAAGACCTTAAACCCTTACAACATCCATAACTCACATCAGCTTTACCTACACTTACCAGGCTTTGGTTCTGCAAAGAGTTTTCAGGGTGAAACACGCACTCAGGGAACTCTCTAGTGCTTCAGCCTTGTTTCAGTCTCAACAAGCGAGTCCCAAGAATATGTTCAGACTTCCATAGCCAGGCACAGAGATTCTTCACTTACATTGCCTCTGCCTGGCCTCTTCCCCTGCCTGAAGAATCCTGCGCTGTCTCTGCTCCCACACTCTGGAGCAGCACCAGCTACAGCACTTCAGTCTCGCACCTCTTGGGGAAAAGAGGGATGAGGTAAACAGCCAAAACTTGCGAGGCTGGAGGAGCACAGTCTCCCGAGTCTGTATCTCTACATGAACTGCTCACTGAAACCCTTTTGAAATTCTCTTTAATTGATTTAGCATCGTGCCCTTTACAGAGCAGCGGATGAGGAGCAGCTGTTGATGAAGTGTCAGCTCAACCCACTGCCCCCGTCACCTGTACAAACCTACCCACAGCCCCCTTCCGACAAAAGAGGAGGGGAAAACACCTCTGCTGAAGCTATGGAAATGAAAGGGGGAAAAAAATCTGTCTCTGAAAAATATCCATGGCAGAAAGTACCTGGCAGAGCAATCAACAAAAAGTTTCCTACCAGACTACTTGGGACAGTTGAGAAAAGAATGGTACAGATGTGCATTGGTTGGAACTCCTAGGACAAGTGATAAATAGTTCTTTGTGACTCTGGAAGCAGCTTTTAGCTTGCAGTCTTGTGTTAGTGTGTGGGCTTTACAGATAAATTGTTTAAAGCCTCTATCCTATTAATTTCTAAACAGGCCAATATAAGTAGACATGCCATTGTAGTCAAAACCACTGAGAAATCGTACATGAAGCATCTACAATGCCATTAAAAAATAAAATAAATAAAATATCAAACCAACTAAAAACCCTGACCCTCATCCTGCAAAGGAACAAAACCCCATATTCTTTGCAATCTTTTTTCCTTTTTAATGAACTTTATCTTCTTAACACATTTTTGAGACCTGAAGTTCAGTCTCTGAAAGAGCAAGTGTTATGTAAAAAGCTTGCATCTGTTTCTATTCAGACACACCCAGAGGTTTGAGAGCAACTCTACCCCACAGCCTTAGCTCCATGGCTGCCCTTTTCCCAGTCTCCATCTTGTGAAGGATTCTCCTGGATTCTCCCCTCTCCCATCCTCTCAGAGTTTTCCCAAAGGCTGAAGAGGACACATGGCCTAGAGGTGCCACGTGCCTTTCTCCAGTGGCAGCTGGCACCAGACAGCAGCTGGATGGTGCTGGATACCTGTGCTCAGACAGCCCTGGGGCTCGGTTCCCCCAGGGAAAAGGAGGAATTCCCCTCCACACCCCAGCCAGATGCCAGCAGCCCCAAACCAGAGCAGCCCTGCTGCCCACCCCACCTGGTGACACTCCTTTAGGAAAATATACCTTACTACAGGATTAGACAGGATTATTTAAAAGCAAAACAAAACCACCAAACATCAAACCTCACAAAATAATCCTATTGCCCTCGTAATTTACATCTGTGAGACCTAATAAATCAATGCAGACCATAAAAACCAAAACGTAGAGCATTAAATATTAAGTACCTCTGAGACAGGTATCAAGGTGGGAGAAAAACTATGATAGTTATTATTGTCGAGAGCCTGATGCAATTCTGAGCTCTCCTGGTGAAATTCAAACCTGCAATAAACATTCCTCTTTCTTAACAGTGTGTCAAGTTTTCTTCTATACTCTTTTGAGGACGTTTGTAGTATCACCAACAACAAAGGAATACTATTATATAAATAGATATATCTCTGCACAGCACACTAGAAACCCTGAACTATTTAATGACACTATTGGCAGGTATGAGCTGTGAAGTACTGCTTAGCTATTCCTTTCACAACAATTTCAAAATAGTTTAGCTGAAAAATGTTCTTTCACTTTAGCTCTGCTGTAGATTTTTTAAAAATACATATATTTAAGCTTGAATCAAGTTGGCGACTTGATTCGAGAAAGAAAGAAGGAAAAATAGAGAAATATACAGAAAGGGAAGGCATTTCTCTGTTTCAATTACACTGATCAGCAAGGGGCATTTAAGCTCTCATGCCATTTCCTCCTAGTCTTGGTGACCATCACAACACTTGTGCCAACAGCCTGATCCCGGAATGTGTCCACGATCATCTCTTGAGGAGCAATGATGTGAGATTTCCTGGCAAGCACACCCTGTCCATCACCCTTCCG
The DNA here is from genome assembly GCA_013400915.1 of Pardalotus punctatus. Taxonomy (NCBI): domain Eukaryota; kingdom Metazoa; phylum Chordata; class Aves; order Passeriformes; family Pardalotidae; genus Pardalotus; species Pardalotus punctatus. The sequence continues at coordinate 319,522 of VZTX01020280.1, forward strand.
AGAACGACGGCTCCAAAGTGCTCTGTCACTTCTGTCACAGCACTGACGGCCTTCCGTGAATCCTTAGCATCTACAAAGTGCACAACAGCGGGGAGCACTGCCATCAGCAGGCACGGGGGCTTTCAGACCCATTTGCTATTTTCCTCTATCACACATTGAGGATTCAGCCCGCCATGAACCCCGGAATTCTGTGCCTCTGCCCTTCCGGAGGGAGGCAGGTTTGGACAGGGAGGTGGGACTGAAATCAGCACATAAAAGCTGTAGCAGACAAGGAGCAGGAGGTGCAGAACTTCTGGAGAAGGCCACGTGGCTGAGGGACAGCTCAGGCTGCAGAAATAATGGTGTGTCTTTTACCCAGAGTAAGGGGAGAGACTGCTGAACCTTCCTCCAACAACACCTCCCCCTTCCTTTGCCACCTTCTGTCCCTCTGTGGCACCTGACTCAAGTCCATGGCCAGCATCCCAGAATAACTGGCCAAGAGCTGGCTGAGCTGACAACAGTGCAGGGTTGATGCCCCCAAGAGCTGTTGCTGGCTCGCAGAAGGTTTGTTCTCGGGGTGGAGCAGGCCTGGTGTCCACACCAGGACAAATGTCAAGGGCACAGCCCTTACCGGCCAGGGCTGGACATGAGGAATTGGCAGTGGAACTGCCCCAGCCACGTTTGATGGGACCCAGAGAATCTGTTTGGAGGGCTGCCCCTCCTCCCTCTGCCTCAGCATTTTAAAAATGACCAACACAACCTTCTTCTCTAAGGTTTTGTGAGGTCTACCATGGTTTGAAAAGGGCTCTGTGAAATATTCCCTGGGCTGGCTAAAGCAGTTTAGCCTATTCTTCTCTGTTACACTATCAGTGCCATCTTAGGCAACAATCCTGTAAAAAAGGGTGGCAGAATCCACAGTCCTCAACATAAAGCAAACAGACAGTTTTCTTGGGAACATCTTGATCATTTTTCTCCCTCTAGTTCCTTGGGTTTTCTGGTTTGGCTCCACTCAGCAGCTTTGCAGTGGAGGAACTTTGCACTGAACGTGACCTTAAAGAATTAGCTACCTGCACAATTCCAATATAAACTGTTCTCTTTGCGGAGCGATCAAAGACGCTTTCTTTTTCATCAAAACCGAACGTGTTAACTAAACCACCATGACAAACTCGGTACTATTGCAGTCAAATCTAAATGGCTATTCAGTGATGCACAACAACCTCTTCTTTTAAATCCTAGCCTGCTTTGGCTCCCTAACACAAGCAGTTACAATTAGATTTCTCCTTTTTTCCACATCCCTTCCAACCACCTGCAGTAGGAGCATGTATTCCTTATCCAATCAGTTTGTGCTCTGTACCTGCCAGTGTGGAGATGACCTGAAGTAAATGGAGAACAGAACCCTGATTCCTGTCCTGAGGAAGCCTTAGAATGGGTTTCAAGGGTTTAAGTACGTTGGCTGCAGAGAACTGCCTTTGCAAGTAGGTAGAAATAAAATGTAAGGATGCATTTTGTGGCCTGATTTTAGCCATTAGTGGCCTAGATTTTCTGACTCTGCACTTCAGTTCCTTTACCTCAGTTAGAACTTGTCAGCACTTGACAACCAGAATCAAATCTACTAATATTGCAAAACCCAACCCAAAATTCAGCCCAGCAGTACTCCTTAGAGGAAGCCCAACATTGGATTAACCAGATTCACAGGAAGTAGAGCAAAGCAGAAAAATGGCAGATGCAATTCTAGCATAGCATCTGTCCACGCTGTGGCTTGAGTGACTCACTCTGGGTAAAATAGGAACTACCTTTAATTATCTTGAACCCAAACAGAATGTCATTTTTGGAAATGCCCATCTGTTATAACAGTGTGGTGTTTCCAGAGCTATTCAAATTCCTCCAACATTTTCCAGTACCCAAGAAAAAAATGGTTTTTATATCGTTGACTAGATTTGCAATCTCTTCCTTTCCTTATGTCAGTGCATATATTATCAATATCTACGCATACTGGGGATTTACAACTGTAATTTAGCATTGCTCAGTTTACAGAGAACACGGAATAACAAAGGGCTATCTAACAATACGGGGTGGTGCTGGATAGTATTACTCAACTCTGTAATTATCTTATCTCTACCTGCACAGCCATAGTTTCAATCAAAAAAACCCCCAGTCATTTCCACTCCTACTGCAGATAATGCAGGCCAACAGATCACTTAATCTATGCCTATTCCTCCACAGAGATATAACAGAAGTATGAACATTCCTAGGATATTCTGGCATCAGACTCAGAGCAGGAGAATCACCGCTGCACGATGCAATTCCACCTCGAGTCAGGTTTCCTCAAGACCAGAAGTTACAGCTCAGAGTCGATGTGGCTCCTATCTAATGATACATAATTTTATTCACTTCTCCATGTACACTCAAATTAAACAGCAGCAGTTTGGTTTTCTCATTATGGGAAGATAAATGATTTTCAAAGCCTTTCAGTGCTGTTATGTAGCCCTGGAGAGAAGAACTTGGAGGTGTTGATACATGAGAAGCTCGGGATGGGCACTGGCAGCTCAGAACTCCCCTGTGCCCTGGCCTGCCCCAAAAGAGGATGGGCAGCAGGGGGAGGGAGGGGGTTCTCCCTCTGCTCAGACCCCACTGTGGACATCCAGCTCTGTGGCCCCCAACACGAGGACGTGGATCTGCTGGAGTGAGTCCAGAGCATCTCAGGGAGATGCTCCAAGGGCTGGAGCCCCTCTGCTCTGGAGCCAGCCTGGGAGAGCTGGGGGTGCTCACCTGGAGAGGGAAGGGCTCCAGGAGAGCTCAGAGCCCCTGGCAGGGCCTGAAGGGGCTCCAGGGAGAGCTGGAGAGGGACTTTGCATGCAGTGAAGGGGGAATGGCTGCAAACTGAGAGGGAGATTTAGATCAGATATTGGGAAGGAATTCTTCCCTGGGAGGGTGGGCAGGCCCTGGCCCAGGTGCCCAGAGCAGCTGGGGCTGCCCCTGGATCCCTGGCAGTGCCCAAGGCCAGGCTGGACAGGGCTTGGAGCAGCCTGGGACAATGGAAGGTGTCCCTGTCCATGGTGAGATGGTCTTTAAGGTCCCTCCCAACCCAAACAATTCTGTGATAAGAGATGTTGTGCTTCTCCTCAGCCCTGTGGGAGGAAAATGAGGGCAAAAGGACACACAGGTGACTGATCACTCATTGCCCACTGGGTCTCAGGGCAGAACCACATTCAGCTCTTCAACACTGATTGAGGCTTCCAATATTTCACTATTTAATTGCCATTATAAGTTCTCTCTCTCCTTACCAAAGGAGAAGAAGCAGAGTAAGAAACACCCAAGGAAAAAAAAAAAATAAAATAGAGAGAGAAGAAAGCAGCAGCAAACTCCTCACCATCTCTCCAACCCTAAGCAAACAAATTCGGCTCCACCCAAGCATCTTTTGGACACAGTTCTGTTCAGCAGCGAAATGAAATTATCCAGGACTACTTTGCCAAGGCTGTGACATATGTCAACTGCAACCATTACTACTGTAGCATATACTTAATTTATAGCTTTTACAGAGCATTTTCAGCTCTAATCATGCTTCTCTCACACTATTTAAATTTATTTATAAAAAAACAAAGAACTCTGTAACACATATTCCCTAATGCACATTTGCAAGCAAAGCATCTACAGTCTCAAATCCAGCATGACTCACGTTACAGAGCAAAAAGAGTAAGATGATTAAATAGACTGGCTCACCCAGCTTGTTTTTACACATCAATAAATAACCTCAACACAGCAGAAATAGAGATGTGGTTTTCTGTTTGGAGGTAATTCAAACACTGGCTCTTCTTCAGACCTTCCACACTATGTAAAATAGATCTGGGCAAATAATTCATTATGAATTATTCATTCAATTAATTTAATTTCTTCTGCTCACTAATTAACTATCTTGACTTTTTTGAATGTTTTCATTATCTGAAAATTATTTACTCAACAGTTTCTATGAATAACTCCTCGCCTCTAGATTGTTCACAAGCAGATTACTGCAAGAAATCAAAATTGTAAATTCAAGCTGTGCTGAATAGTTTTAATTAGATATGCAAGACACATGATTTTTTTCTGGGTTTTTATTGGATATATGGAGAGGAAAAAAAAAACCCACAAGAAACTGCACAACCAACACCACAGATTTCTCCTGCAAACAAACTCATTCCAAGACTAAAATTTATGTGCCACAAAAATCCTTGAACATATTAATTTTATAGCAGAGAACGATTTTATCTTCATCTTTGAGGGAAAAAAAAGTAAAATAAGCACTTTAATTTCGAAAAATGAAGCACAGCTTACATGCATCTATTCTTTAAGCACTTTGGCTTCCCCTACAATCTGGGTCCCCTTCCAGGATGAAACCTCTACTGGAGTGACGGTGAAAGGAATAAGGGAGTGTCTTTACAAACAAATGGCTGGTAAGGATAAGACCTGAGTCTGCTGGTAAGGTAACTTTGATACTGAGAGATAGAAGGAACAATGGGTAGGATTTCCATAGGAATTTCCCTAGTTAGATTCACCCAAAACTGCGTTAATAAACTACNACGGGGATGGTCCAAGTCCCCTCTTCAGTCTGCATCAAGGGGAAAGTCACTCCATGGCCAGCCTAGCTGGCTCCAGGGAAGCTCTTACAGAGGTTGTATGGTTCTTTTTCTGCTTTTCAGAGGAAACTAAGATATTTATGGGGATAAGCAAAGAACCCAGGTAGAATAATTCTTGTCTTTTGATTCAAATGCTGCCTCAGCATTGGGGTCTCAGTTTCCTCACGGTAGCACCGGACAGGTCACTCAGCCAGCTGTGCCTCTGACCCTGACACAGGGACTGAACCACACCTGTGTCTTTCTTGGATGATGCCATTGTAAGGAGCACAAAAGGGAATGATGGAACGGGAGACAACCACAAGTGACCAGAACACGGTCAGTAGCAGCCGATGTGGCTGGGGAATCATTGATACACACACCCAAAAGGTGTACGAAAAGCCTTTCTGCTTTTCAGCAGAGAAAAGAACGTTTTCCCTGCATCACCTAATAGTAACAACAGCAAAAATGTCCCCCCACAGAGCCCGAACCTACCTTGGACACATCTTTCTTCTTCCTACAGCTGGTGCCGCTTGGAAATGGGAGTTCGCTTCCATTCCCCCCACGGTGAGAGGAAAAGGAGAGGTTAAGATGGCAAATAATCATCTACCAGAGCCCAGGGTGTTTCAAAAAGAGACACAGAGCTCCTGGCAGCTCGGTGCTGCTCCTCCGAGGAGATGGAGCTGAGGTGAGCTCCTGGCGAGGGACGGAAGGTGGGACAGGCCAGGGGGCTGCACCCATTGCTACGTGACCGGAGGGCACCGGGCTGCTGCCTTCACTGGAAGTGCCGGGGTCATTCCCTTGCCGATTTACAGCCTCTTATTGTATCTGTCCCGCCGCTCAGGTGAGGGCTGTGCTGGGGACTCTCCTAGGTGTGAACCCTCAGCCTAACGAGCTCCAGAGACACGGCTGCTGTGAGTCAGCTGCTCAATTACAGAGCTCAGCTCCTTAACAAAGCAGTGTTTCCATGAGAAACGCCAGATTGGGGAGTATTCACCCCCAAGAACAAATCTTGGCCTTATCTGTGTGCAGATGATAAATAGTTTTGGTTTAAATCCTGAAGTATCTGTTTGACCTTTTCCTTCAGCACATTAAAGACCCCGTACTCACAGCTGAAGACTTTATGAAACAGGAGACTGTGCCTAGGGTTTGCCAAGTGGAACGCTTAAGGTGCTTTACAAATGAGATTGTCTTTGAAAAACATTTTCAGATAGTCCATGTTACAAACAGATAAATTATTATTTCTGTTAAAATAATTTCTATCTCTGCCTTTTATCTAATATAGTGAGTTTCTAGACAACTGAATTTAGTTAAAATTAGTGTCCTACAGTATTTTTATTCACACAAAACAATTTTTCTAGAATACCACAAGGACCTGTGTGGATCAAAATCCTCGAAGGTTTCCTTGCATATTTAGAGGCAGACACCAATTCTGCTCTCAGAAACAATCTCAACTCATTTCTTGACTGCTGGAATCCCACTTGTTAAGTCTCCAGCATACGTGTTACAGCAAACAGATGAAACTCTTGGTGACAATGTGCATAATGAAGAGACCCCATTCCTTACAGAGAAGGCTAATTAATCATTAGGTGAGTGCTAGTAAATTTTCTGAATCACCAAGTTTCTGACAGACACGCTGTTAAGCCAGCGAAATGCCCGCAGATGTTACTTGCCCATCAGAGGGGAACATATTCTCTTGAGGACTCTGAGCATCTTGTCACAGTTTATTTATTTGTTTTTGAACAAAACAAAAAAATTAGCAAACCCATGTAATGATTAATGTATATGTGCAAGCAAATGATAATAGCATGAAGCCTATTAATAATTAAAACCAGCGCTGGATTTTAAGATACTAAAGTTGAAATGTGAATTACTTTCCAGCAGCTCTGGAATGGTACAGTTAATGAATCTATTGCACTGTCTCCCTAATAGCTTCAGCATAACTTAATTCAGAGAAAACAATCCTGAATTTGCACAGCAGGAGGCTCAGTTTTACTTTACCTTCTCCCTATGCCTTTTAGTGCTTTACCAGAGCACTCTCCACACGAAGGCTCTGTCACCAGGCTCAGTACCGTGTGTCACTGTCCCCCAGACACAAAGGCAGAGCCCTGGAGCAGCTCCGTGTGTGCGAAGAATCCCCATTGCTGCCACGGGGACCCTGCTGTGCTGGCCAGGCTGCGGCCAAAGGGGCCACAGAGCCAAAGGCAGAGCCAGAGCAACCCAAGAGCCTCGGTGATACACCAGGAATGTGGAGCAGGCACTCGTTAGGGCAAGGTGCTCTGCAAGGACACCTCAGATCTGCAGTTTTATTTAAATGATCCTTCTCCTTCACGGATTTTAGAAGAATGGTCTCAGGAAAACATTAATGAGTATTTTTTTAAAATATTTCTGTAATGATAGGCATATTTTTCAAGTGCAGATTTCCAGGCAGGGCCTCAGCAGGACTCAAGTCTGAATCCTCTCTTCCTCACTAAATGTTTTCCTTTCAACAATTTTGAACCTTTTCCCCCCTGCCATTACAAAAGAGGCTGGCATATATGAAAACTATCACTTCTTTTATTCCTTCCCCTCCCTCCCCAGGTATTAATTACATTATAGTTCATTAGCTCAGCTCATTAAGACCACAGTACAGGTAGGAAATAGGTAATTGGCTAGGTACAATTATTACATTAATTTAATTAGCTGTTTTGTGCTTTTATCAAAAAGGTGACCTCTATGGAGTCTGGAATAGGATTTCCTCCCTTGCTGCTTGCTGGGTTGCAGCTTTGGCTCTGTGATTACCTACGAGGATGAAAAGCAACATTCAAATCGCTTTTGGTGGGGTTCAGACTGAGGGGAAGAGGCAGCTGCATCCAGACACTGCTGAACAAGAGTGGTGCATTTTAATATCACTTGTCCCTCCTCACTTTATGCTTTATTGTATCCAGGCAAAGCACAAGCCTGGGTGTGGGGAATGTGGGATTTTACTGCTCCAGACAGGCCAGATCTCTTAAGAGTCCAGAAAGCCAGAGCAAAAGAGTTAAAACCCATGGAAAATACAGAAAATATTCACACATCTGCACATAAGCACGGGCTGGCTTGGTGACAGTGCCACAGGGAGCTCAGCAAGCCTCTCACCCTGTGTCACTGCTGAACGCCTGCACAAGCTGCTCCCAGCCACTCCTAGAGGAGGTTTTACTTCAATATTGCTTTAATTAAACAACTAGAATGATTTGTTCCCGAGAACACCACACAAATGAACAGCGTTGATGGAAGCAGCTCTTGGGATGCTCTCAATTAAAACAGCAATTGGTGGGGGTGGCAAGGCACAGTCCAGGTCCTAATTAAATAAAATGTGACATCTCCCACTGACTGAGGTGGGAGCTGGACAAAGCCCAGAACAGAAAGGGAGGGGATCAAGCAGCAGGTTCAGGTGAGTTCAAAACAGCACTGAGAGGTTCACTTTTTACCTTACAGGAAAATGTCTCTGTACAGTCTGCAAAGGAGTTTCCAGAGAATCTTCTATCTAAACAAAACTCATAGATACCTTGTGTTTAGGTTAAAAAACCTCAAAATTTTAATTGAAAAAAGGGGAATCTTTTCAATTTCATCTCTGTGTTCATTTTGGAAAATTTTCAAAAATAAAATATCCATGACTATTCCAAGGTTTAACACTTGTGTTGTATTACAGACACTCCCACCTCAATCTCACATTGCTAAAATCTAGGTTTGTGTACTTACTGCTTCAATGTTATGTAATTTCCCAATGCTGGCAAACAGCACAAATAATACCTGTCTGTTTGTGCAATCACACCAGGGATGCAGCTGGAATTACAAATTATCTCCAGAGAAATAAGAGGCACAAAACAAAAGCTTGTCAAGTCAACTGGAGCAAATTGGTACTGTGCTGGAACAAACTGGAGAACTAACAAGCAATACAGATGAAATCATGGACAGCTAGAGCAGATCCATAGTTTATCTTCCAGAGTCAGTTAATGTCAACGTCAGTGGAATTTGCACAAGCAACAAACCCTCAACCTCAGCTCTGCGCTAGCTGACATTTCCTTCTTTTTAAAATTGGCAGTGGAACCTAAATTTAACCTCTGGAGAATATGCCACATGACATCTGTGTTCTTTACATGTTCAGCTTAAGACTTTGAAAGCTAATTTATCCATGCAGCACCTCAATGAGTGACTTGCCTAGCAACTACTGAACCTCTGTCACTTGTTGGCTTCTGGCAGCAGAGCCTTTCTCTCTTGAGCACTCATTCTTTAATAATGACCGTCTTAGACCCCTGAGAAAGACACTAATGAGCATTTGAAAATGCCAAAAAAAAAGAAAAAATTCTAACAGCATTCGCTGATTTTTGAAGAAACAACACCTGTTAAAAGTGGTCATTGTACCAATAGATTTTTGCAACAAATTGTGCCAGGCTGTGTTGTTAGATTCATCTTGAATCTCCCGGCCAAAATACAAACACTTAAACAGAAGCTTGAAATACTGAAAGCCAAATTAAAGATTCCTTACAAAGTGCTGCTTCTGTTACACGCTTAAGAAAACAGTATGTGAGAAGAATTTTGAAACAAATAACTCCTCCAAACCAAAACAGCCTCAAAATAATAAAGTAGGGTGACAAAAGTGCCTTCCCAAGATCCCCTGCGTGCAGATGTGAGTCAGTGAAGAAGGATATGGAAAAGTGACTTTTTTCCCCAGAAGTGACCCTGGCCTGTCCTCATACTGACTATGAGCCTCAAATAAAAGCAGATACTTCTACCACTTCATTTGGTATTTTAAAATATTCCCCTAAAGAAATAAAGTGGTGTTGTACCCAGCTGGATTAGCAACAAATCAGATGTTCTGCAAACACCATGAGACCAGGAGAAAATGAGTTTGAGATATTATCCTTGTTCTTTACTTACACGCCCCCATCTGCAGACACGCTCAACTCTATCCTCCCTTTATATTAGATGAAAATTAATTAAATAGGTAATAATTTAGAACAAAAGAGGAGAAATAACCTGTAACACAAAGGAATTATTAATGAAGGACTGTTACCTGAGAAGAGATGGATAGATGCATTAAAAGAAAAACAACAAGGAATGATTTAACAGGTTTAAAATATGCTTTTCATCTATCCACGATCATTTCAGTAAAATGATGTGTTTGTTTTGGGGGAATCCAGCTCTCCTAAAAGCTAGGTAAGAGTTTAAATTACCCCATCTATTTACAGTTATTGAATAGCAAAGTGCTAGAGGAAGCTGTGTCAGAGAACAGGTAGATATATGTTTATAGTATCTTGTCACCAGCCTGAGATGAGTTCTTACACTAACTCGAATATTCAAGCAACTTTACACATGGAAAAAGAACTATTCGTAAGTATTATTGAACCCTTGCACAAATGCCCTCTTAATCAAAATCTTAGACTGGCCTCTCTGTAAAACAGGAGCAATTTAAAAACTGTCCCGATTGCTGTCTGTAGAGTGTAGGCATCAGATAAATTATTGGAAAAAAACCCACATATCCAAATTTATTGGCTCTGCCAGAATTCACGCACCCACACGTGCTCGTGTGCACATGATGACTCTGTGCCCACTCTTTGAGGAAGAGAATGAGGTTGGGGGACTGGAAAGTGGCAGAAAAATAATTCAGATCAAATAAAAACTATGGCTACAGAGAACAGCCTTCATTCCAAATTCTTAGTTCTGGAAAAAAAGCCATCCAACCCACCAGAATAACTGTGAGAAAAGAACCTCCTGCAGTTCCATGAGTTTGGGGTGCAGTCACCGGCAGATCTTAAGGACAGAATGTGGCAAATGGCCAGGGGACTTAGGACAACCATTCCCTCACTCTGTCTTTGATTACTGAGGGTTGTTTTTCTGCTTAATAATTTCCTCCTTTGTTGAATTCAACAGAAATAAAGACAAAGCTAGATCTCAATTGCACACGGTTAAAATTAATCTCTTCAAATTCTGCAGACCCCAAATCCTCTTGGTACAACTTCATTTTTAAGGGATGCCCAGCAATGATTTGCTGTGAGATGAATAATGCATTTATATCACATACTAGTTGTAGCAAAAATAATCTATAAATGTTTAATAAATAACCTGTAATGCTTTTGGTGAGCATGTTATAAATAAGTAACAATAGATTTGCAATGAAATATTTATATGCATTTTGGCTATTGTTATGCTTTAAGTGTTCAAGGAGCCATTACTAACAAAGTGAATGGAGTTATCAAGGTTATAGATATGTTCTGCAAGCCATTTATAATGAAATGCTCAGCACTTAAAGTAAATGCATTTGTAGAGGTTGTTGACAAAGTGTAAGTGTCTAACAAACCATTCATACAAAACTCCACGCAGATATAAACTATATGTAGGCCTTTGATAAGTCATTTGTAGTGAGACACGAAACTCTGCTCCTCTGGGAATGTGTTGTGAGATCCTGTGTGTTCCCGTGTCTCATCCCTGTAGCACACTCAAAAATGCATGCTTAGAGCTTGGCAAATCCCTTACAATTCATGTTGTGAAGACTGCAGCGTTGCTGTTCCACCCAGATAACCTGGAGGGTCAGCAGCAGAAAGAACTTCCAGAGAGCCACAGGGTCCAAAAGCAGCCCGAGGGCTCTTCCCATCCATCATGGTCCTGAATATCCACTGCTCCAAGGCCCTGTTGTTGGGACACACAGGGGAGCCCTCGCTAGCCAGCAGGAATGTTAAACCTCCCACAGGTCCATGGCAGTGTGGAGAACATCCCTGGGAGCAGGATCTGACCCCAGCAGGACAAACTGCACCCCCCACGCTCAGAGCACTCCAGGTGCTGTTTAAAAACACAGGCACGAGCCATTCCTAGGGATATCAGCCATGGGTGGGTAGCACATTCTGTGATCACACTCTGACCCTTCAGATCTCCCAGCACTGTCCCCGTGGAAGCACCTGAGGCTGCCTTTGGCTCCCACAGCCACCCTGGCTGTTGCTGCTTTGTGCTCACAGCTTCCTGAGCACTTTCACAGCTCCTATAAAACACCCTGGTCTCTGCAGCAACCGCTGCTCCCAGCTCTCGCTGACCCTCAAAGGCTGAGATGGCCGGGACAGCAACATTGTTCTCATGACAGGAAATCATCGTGATTCCTCACCCCGTGAAAAGAGCACTACAAATAGCTGGGAAGGTTTAAAACCTGTCTGAAATAATACCATTAAAGGTGGAAGGATTTAGCTTGCTCTCACACAGCCACTCACCCAGGGCTTAACAGTAGGGGATTTGGCTTGGAAAACTGCAGCAATATCAGAACAAGTTGAATGCAGGTAAAGTAATACTCATTTCTGTATTTCAGTTAATCTTCTAAAACATAGGACTGTTACAGTCTGCTGGAACATGCATATGGCCACAACAGAACTGAAAAATAAATGAAGACTTCCTTTCAGTCCCTCACAAAGGTGACAAAGTGGATGCCATTGAAAGGAAGAGGACATCAATGTGAGATGAATTAGCCAAATCACTTGCTGAAAACATGGGATTATATTAGGTTAAACTTCTAAGTAAATAAACAGAATTTTAAATTCAATAACTTTCATTGACATTAGGAGCTATTGTATATCAACTGCAATGCAAATTTAATTGCTACACTATTTTGGATGTTCCACAGCGCTGATTCAGTTCGGGGTCAATATGGGATTTGTTCACTTTGTGTCTCTACCATCAGTGTCACGCATATGTGAGAAGTATTAGATTTTGCTCTTGACTTATCCCTTTTCAACTTGCAAAATCAGTCTATGAAAATAACCTTCACTCTGTCTTTAGCTACCTACAAAGGTAAATTCTTATTTCAACTTCATCTGTATCCTCAGTTTTATAGCAACTCTAAAACATTAGAGGGAAATACTTTCTAATAATGATACATTAATGAACAATAAATTACAGGGGAAATACTACTTAGAACATCCATTTTAATACTAAATTAGTTCTTTATTAATATAGTATCATAAATATAAAAAGGAATTATAAATAATTAGGTTATAATTTTATATTGTTAAATGCTCGGAATTATATTTTTATTTCAAATAATTTCAATAGACATTGAAAAAGCCACCCTTTGGCTTTCATGTCAAGTGAAGCAATCTGAGAAGGAATGGGTGCTCCAAGTGCACATGCCCTGCCATGTCTAAATCTGGATGTTATTTCACTAACAAGGAAAAAGTTTGTTTTGCTGAGGATTAGAAAATTTGAACTAACACAGCCCCAGATTCCAGAAGAAAGAAGTAATAACAATTTTTACTTGTATAGCATAACATCTTTCCTGTTGTGATCATAAGCATTTCATAAGCAGAGGACTCAAGTGAGAGCCACCAACACCAAGCATGTCCCAGTGACCTTGTGCCAAACATCCACACCGGTGCCACCAGCAGCTTTTGGACTGGAGTTCATCACCCACATCTTCAGATTTTAGCCTCTGAGAGTGCCACAGAACAACGTGGCCTTTTACCAACAAAATCTATTACAATGAGACAAACTCAGATTTATTTTCTCATAGCTATTTTCCTTTTCTTCTCTCATTTCTTAAGCTTTCCCAATAAAAGTCCTCTGATACATCTGCTAGAAACTGCTGATGGTGATGCTGCTTCACCATGAAAAAAGGAGGTGAAAAGAAATAATGTGTAGGCATTGCATGACACATTCAAAAAGATAAGTTTCTGTGTTTTTTCTAGCAGCTGAGGAATACCAGGGTAAAGGAAAAAAATACTTTGTATTTAAGTGGGAAAACGGAGACTGCACCATGTACAATAACGACATTTCATGCAGGAAAATCTTACTCTAATCTATTAGAGGGGTTTGGGCAGTTTAAACTTAACTAAGTTAAACTGAACTTAAGTAAGTTAACAAAACTTAACTGGGTAATGAAACCAGAAGAAGGGACCTACAAAAATGCATTTCAGTTTTCTGCATTCTCAATGTTTAAGGAAGTCCTCCTGCACAAAGATGAATTTGCACAACCCATCGTTAATACAAGCTTTGGAAACTTATCACTTCATAATTTTACTTTGTCACAGATCTAGAAGAAAAAACGACGTGTACACAGCAAGTGACAAACTGCAATCTCACAAGCACCGTGCCTATGCAAATGCTGTCAGTGAGGTTCTAAACAGCTCATTCATTGCCAGGCTCATACCGAAAATTGAAGCTCTTCTTACCAAGCTCTTGCGGGCTGGAGGTTATTTGTCATTTAGATAACACTGCTTAAAATATAACTATCTTGCTGAGATATCATTTGTCTTGCCCTGTCCTTTGAGGAAGCACGGTTCAGAATTTTGCTTGCCAGCCTCGCAGAGGGTCACAGCCACGTTCCTGTGGCCCTGCCGCTCTCCCCATCCGCTGTCCATGCTCCGCTGGATCCTCTGCAGGCCCTGGACATCAGCAGCGAGCAGATTGCTCCGGCCAAATCGGTAAAATACCCACGCGGGTTTGTGCATTGTTAATGGGGCTGGATGTTTTGGTGCTGGGTTATCCCTGGGGTCACAGAGGGGCAGGAGGGGAGAGCCAGCACAAGGAGCAGTGGAAGTGCCACTCAGGGGGACAGGAACGGGACCACCCCGCCAGGCAGCAGTGACCTGTTAGCCCAGCTTCAGCTTCTTACGGGAAACTTGAGGAGAAAAGCATCGAACCTGACTGCCTGTCCGAAAAAGTGTTTTGTGAGGGAGTTCTGTGTCCACCCCAGGAGACTGAAGAGTCCTGGAAATGCAGCTGAGGTGTGTATTCTGCACCGAAAGAGGAATCTCAGACAGGGAGAGAAACTGGTCAGCTGAAAAAAAAAATTACTGCAGAGGTGTATCAAAGTGAAAACCAATAAGAAAGATTTAGAAAGAAGCACGTGGATACATAATTATTTAATGAAGGCTTGTGTTTTGATGTGACTATCTCGATGTCATTGTTGAGCTCCAAAATAATAACTGTATGAAGAAGGTCTATAATTAGGGGCCATCAGGAACTCCACTGTAAACTGGAATAGCCTGTCAGGTTGAGATTTCTCTTTCACAAACTCCTGGAATTGGAATGGCAGGAGTTCATTTAATGGATAGAAGATAGTGATACTGCTGCTTTCTTGTGTTACTGATCTCGCTTTTAATGAGAAACATTGGGTATTTTCCCCCTCTTTCTGTTGGAAATTATGCATTGAGCCTCCAGCCTGCTTGGATGCATTCAGTGCAATTGAAAAGGTGCTCCCAGTTTCTGAGGCTGTATATTCAATTAATGTAATATGTCACAACATTTTCAAAATGCAAGTTTCTTAGAAAAAGAGACATTACTGTGAAAGAAGGAATTTAAAATACATGTAAAACACATTTTCTTGGGAAAGTATTTGATTCAAATTGTTAGAAGACAAAAACCCATAAAGGTCTTTCTTACACCTTCCTTCTTAATCTTCAGCCAAAGTTTCAGGGCCATAAACTGGCATCAATAGAAGCTGCATCTCAGGAATGAAAGGAATATATGGCCTTTAGAGAAAGAAATTTTTACACTTAAAAGAGAGAGAGAGGGAACATTTCTATGCTTTGCAGTCATTCAGCATAAAATTACTTACTTATTATTCATGACTATCTTTAAATGCTTTATTGAAGCATAATGCAAGAAAGTACCTGTTCATACTTAAAACCCAAAATTTCACCTATCCATTCTACATTTGGGTTTCAGCTTCAGCATTGATTAGACAATTCCATTATTTCCCCTAGTTTTTGACATTGCCAGGTCAGCGTACCAATCACTGCTTGGGTGTGACAGGGACAGCAGCCCACCAAAAAAAAAGCCACAGCAAAGGCAAACGCACAATTTGCAAAGAAGAGCTAAAGATGGGGTTGCTAAGCAGTGGAAAAAGAGAATCTGAGGTGCAGCAGGACTTGCTCTGGGCATTCAGTGCCCTGGGACCCTCACACTGGGTGTTTTCCTTGAGGCTTGCTGGGAGCATTTGGCTCACATACCTCCCCTAAACTTTCTCATTCCACACTGAAATCCTTTGCCTTATTCCTCTCGTGTGCTCGGGATACACAGGCTGTGCTTTCTCAGATATTTTGGGGAGCAGGACAATGGAGAGCCCTGATTTCCTGCTGCAGCCTGTCTCAGACTCGGTGCTCCTGCAAATCCCCATGGATCAGCCAGCCTTTCCTCATACCTGGGACTGCATCCCAGGAGAGCAGGGCAGAAACCAGCCTGGGTTTCTAGACAACCAACCAACTTCTGAGGAGCAGGCAGTGATCCTCCTGAATTTGGCTGACGGATAGCAAAGCAGAGAAAATATCTGCCAGTGCCTGGATCAAGCCCAGTGTGGATTCAGATCAATTCCATCAAAGCACTAAGCAGACAGCTATTAAGCACTTATTTACAATTTGCAAAGATTATGAAGAAATGTGTTCCTGAATTAAAAACAGTGGTTTCATTTAGCAAGCTGTTTCATCTGTTAATGGTTGCAAATTTCCTGGTATCAGGAACTGGCCTCTGGTAGAAAATGTTGTCTCTCCTGTAGAAAATGTGAGTGGGGTGACTTCCCCCCCATGCTCCTCCAGCTTTACTCAACAGAGCTGAAGCTTCTCAGAGATTCCAGCAGCACCCTCTGCCCATTCCTATTTCCCATTCCCTGTTGCCACTGCACGTCCTCAAGACACATTCTCCCTCTAATTTCTTCCCAGTGCAGCCCAAGATACGCTGCTTTACTGGGATGTAAGGCCATGGCTAAAGTGTTGACACTCTCCTTTTCTTTGCAGCTGCTATAGATCACCCTGCTAGGGTGGGTTTTTTGCCACACAAAGGTTTGATCCCCTGTAATTAAAGGGAGACTCAGGCCATTCTAATTGCCACCAGGTCTTGGAATGCCAGCCCATCTTTGCTCCCGGAATCACACTCTGGCAGCAGGAAGCCTGAGCCCTGGAATACAGCAACCTCATCCCCATGCCAGAAGGAAGCCAGCCAAGGTCAGCAGATCCCAAAGGAGATCCTTTTCCCTTTGTTTAACGAGAGCCCAGGGTACACACCTGAGCTTCTGCAAATGAACGGACTTCTCATCCCGCTGGCACTGCCTCGCTGCCGGCTGGAAGTTGGCTCTTCGGGCAGTGATTCTGGGGGAATGTGATCATTTAAGTGTGATTTATGGCCCGGCTCGGTGCAGCTGCCTCAGCGCAAGGTGGGCACACAGCAGTGTTTTAATATTCCTTTTCCATGGGCAGGTATGGTTTTCTGCTGCCTTCCCTGCGACTGGCAGCGTTAGGAACGGAACGTATAAAACAGCCTCGGTAAATGTCTCCGGGCTAGGAGCAGGGTTACTGCTTGCCTCTCCCAAGGTGAGATAACTGCATGCCTCTGGAAAATTACCTTCCAGGTGATAGCTGGGCCTAAAAATCTGACGGGGAGAAGGGAAGAGTGTTCGCTGGAGTGAGCTTAAAAAGAGCATCTATTCAGAAGCTGATCTGCGGGGGAAAAACAACCTTCTCTTTTCTTACGCTGCTCTTCTTGCTCATAGGCTACCTTTCTGAATATCCACACCGATGCTAAATGGCATTAATAATTGCTAAGTTATATTAAATTGCATATCAATCAAATTAATAATGTCTACCATACTTGAGGCATTTAGGTTCTTCAGAATCACTAGCATCTGCTCCTATTAAAAATGCCAGATGATTTTCAAATCTAAACTTTTGGTGAAAAACGTTAGCTAACAAGGTGAGATTAAAATTTACATCTTATTCCAGCATAATGAACATAATTAAAAAGAGTGATAAAATCCTTTGATTAACCCTCATCCCATTTTGCACAGCACTATTATGCAAATTAAACACTGGAAACTTAGTACCAGCAAAAGATTCCAATATCAATATATTCTAATTTAAAAATTAAGAAAATATAAAAACATGCCACTGGATCTGTGGCTGCAGCCTTTGTCATTGCTGAGTTAAAGAGCATAACTGGGGGCATATGCCACAGTGAGATAACTCATGTCTTGAGTTACTGAGGGATTAGAGTTTGTTCCCGTTTCTTCTACCAGGCATCATATTATTCCCACAATTATTTTGGTGTATAATTTAATTAGCCTCCCTGCTATAATCAGGCCGTGTTCTGTCATCAGAAACATTCAGACCCTGCAAAATATGCATCGGAATTGCCACGTTCTGGGTTGCTGGCTTTTGTTGCGGCGCTTTCGCTTCACTCGTGTTATTTTTCTAGTGGCAAAGTTCTAACAAAAGCGTTCATTCGAAGTTCTGTCTGGTAGAATGATGTCTGGCAGCCCTGTGCATTTCAAATCTTTGTTCAGAGTGCTCTCACTTGGCTCCCCAAGGGCCCCTCCTTGGGTCTCCATGAAGGCTTCGGCTGGAGACAAAGCACAGCAGCAGTTGGGAGTTTTGGGGTTTCTTTTCCTCCCGTGTGGAGGTTTGGTTTGCAGGACGAGTCCCAGACTCCTGCCTGCGGTTTTTCACGTGGGTACCCCTGCTTTTCGAGCACAGGGCTAGCACAGCTAACAAGGATTCAAACAAGAAACTTCTTCAAATTCACAATATCCGTCTTGCAGGGAAAACTATCGCTGTGCAGGGGCACGGAGGAGGTGGTACAAGGGCTGGAGTCTATCTCTCAAATCCCAGCTGCTGCTCAGGAATACTGCATACAATGCTCCACCAAATCTCCAGTAAGTCATTGACCAAACTACTTGTGTGCTTCTCCCCCTCCCATCCAAATTAGAGTAGCTAACTTAATGAAAAATGATTTTTTTTCTTTTTGTCGCTTAGGAGGGTCTGAACATAAAGCTCTTATCACCAAGCCACAGCTGTAGGAGGAATCCTTTAATCACAGCCTTCCTCCTTGAAGAAGAATATAGATTTATGACCGGACTTTGGTTACTGAGCGAGAAAGAAATATTGCCAGCAGCCACCATACTACTTCCCATAGGCTGTAAACAGCTTTAATCTGCTTTAGCTGTCATTTTGAAGTCGAGAGATATTAGAGTACAATGTAATTATGTAGTTGTGGGCAGAAGCACAGTTTATTTTCTTTAAACCAGAGTGGCAGAGGTAAATTCGTAGCCTGTGCCTAAACAAACAAATCCTCCTCCCTTGCTCTGGCTGCACCATGTGTGCAGCAGCCCCAGCCCCTCGGTGCTGCTCGGCTCCTCCAGTGCCTTTCCTGGCTCCCCACCACACTGGGACTCACTCATGTGTCCCTCTCTCTCTCTCAGACACACAAAAATGCTGATATTTTCTTGACTAGTACACAAAGCTACTGGAAATGCTGATTTTGTTAGAGGCACATCATCACCTCTGAGCTTCCCAGGGTGAGAATGCACTCCCAAAAGCAGAGATATTTATTTTATGACTTGCTTCCATACAACATATTGCTATAGAGAGAGTATTAGAATAGCTTGATTAGTTAGCATTTATCTTGGCTTTTCTATTTAATAGGGCTTATCAGAAAAGAAAGCTCCTACTTGATTAGCACACACTAAAAAATGGTGTTTAGCTTTTCTCCCCATCACTAGGGAAAAAAAGAAAGCATTTCCCTCAGATTTTTTTTTTCCCCCCAGGAAAGTCTGCTAAGTTCAAGTCTGGAACATGCAAGGCTCCAGGTACAGCACTTCTTTGAAGTTTCCTGTGTTCTAGGTGAATGCTGCAAATACTCAATTATAGAGTTACCTCACATTCTAGTTTGCATGCAAAGTGAAATGTCTTCAACAGAAAATAGGACTAATTCTCTATCCCAGTACATCCATTGTCAGCCAACAAGATACCCATTTCCCAAATCTTGGCAACCTTTAATTCTGTCCTGTCCTTGAGAAGTCTTTACAGGCACTTTCTGCCAATATTCTCAAAAGATCCACTTCAGTAAAGCAGAGCCCTACGTGCTGAAGTCTAACTTAATTCAGAATATCATCAAAGTACACACTTCTACTGGAATCTTACATTTATAAAACAAAACATTTATAACATATAAACTATAATATTTATATGTAAAATGTGTATAAACTATACATTTGTAACTATAAGCATACAGATATGTTTCCTCACCTTATTTATTAATTAAAACACAATTAATTTACATGGACTACTGTCATTAAAGAACACTTGCCTCTTGGTCTGAGATTTCAGGGCAGACAATACTAAACCAAACTTTCCTCTTTATGCAATGTAATACTGCTGTCCTTGCATGAGTTAAGACAAAGAAGTGCAGATAAATTGCAGTTTTCCTGGATATATATTGTTTTGTGCTTCATATTGCATTTTAAAATTCATAGATTGAGGATCTGTTTGCCATCAGCTACATCCTATTGCCTTTGCAAGGAGCTGCTGTGACTATTATGCAGGACACTGCAGCCTCTCTGGATTTTCATACCCATAATCTCCTCCTGATGGAGTTTGTCCACCCCCCAAATTCCATCAGAAACTGCTTAAACTATCTGAGCCTGATCTGGGCTGAATATCATCAGTTCAATTGGTTTTAGGAGGTGCACAGACAAGATGTCATGAATTAATACCAGTGTGACCTAGAGAAAATATATTTGTTCATTCATTAGCAGAAAGAATGGGGAAAAAAATTAAAAGCAAACCATGGTTTATTGGACGAATTAAAAGGAGTGATGTGCTATAGCACAAGGAGCGGTAATTATCAATTCTGTCTGAAAAGGGAATAAACAGTCCTGCAGGACTTTTTGCAGCATTGTTTTGCCTCTGTATTCCAGCCAGGCATCATTCTCCATGGAATCCAAAGAGTTATCCAGGCGAATTGCTCCTGCTAGGATCAGGACTTCTCCTAGCAAGCACCCAAAACTGTGGGCCTATCAGGAAGATCTGTGGGGCTGAATTTCTGATTTCAGAAGCTGAGGAAGGTGCATCCGTGGTCAATACAAAGAAGGAAAATACAGTGGCATGGACACTTCAAGAGCCCTTATCCCATAGCTCCCTCGGTTCTTTATTCAAATGAAAACACAAAAAGGAGAGGTAATTTTAGCGTCACTTCTGAGCTTTAAAAAATGAAGATGCGGAGCAAAGAGGACAGGAAAACTCCAATACAGTCTCAAAATGAAACCACTCGGCTTCAAAGATTGAGAAGGCTTCTCAGTATGGATTAACATCTTCAATTAATAACTTTTTATGATAAATTGTTGTGATAATTAAATGAGAATAGAGACTGGGTGTGTATCAAATGTTCTGAAGAGTCAGTGACTGCAAATTTCTCTATTCGTTTCTCCATCAGCATTCACTAGTCAACCCAGACATTAAAAGGAACCGTTAAACATAATCCTGTACAAAACTGCACCACAGTCATTAAAAAAAAAAAAAAAAAAAAAAAAAAAAAAAAACCTAAAAAGCCATCCTGCAATTTCTATTGAAGTAGACAGGGATGTTCATTCAAAACTGGCATCTTCTAGTGGGACATACCAAGATAAAGATAACCATCAAGAATATCTTTGTTGGATTAATGCTGTAGGTGGGGTCACGCTGACACTTTTTTGTAGTAAGCTCTATGATTAATAAAACTGCTTGGAAAGTGGTTCTTTTGATGACAGACAGATATATATTGTATGACCCAAGTTCTTCCTAAATGCCATCTTATTGTCAAAATGCTGAGGGAGATCTTTGATATGATTAATGTTCTCCCTCCCTCCCTTTCCCCCACGCTGATCAAACACAAGAAGGCTAAACCAGTTGCCTTCGCTGAAGCAACGAACAATAAAAGGGTGATTTCTGCAAAATTCAGTCCTTGTACCTTAGGAAGAACCTTTAATTTTACTCATTTTGCACTACCAATGATTAAGGCATATGAGTCAGAGGGCTGGGAGTGAGCCCCAGAGATCAGTTAAATCTGTTTCCCTGCTTGCAGGCAGAAAAATCCTTCATGGTGTTTCCCAACAGATGTGTCTATCTGAGCCTTTCAAAAACCCACAGCCAGGGTCTCTGCAGTGTCCCCAGACACTCTGCTCCAGCATTCCATGGCCAAGGAAAAGCTTTTCCTAACATTTAAGCTGAGCTTTCATTTCCATAGTTAGAATTTCTGGCCCCATCTGCCACCAGCATGGAGAAAACCTGCATCGTCACCGTTATTTTAAACCAGGGCAATGTTTCTGTCCAAAGGTGTCCCAGTGACTGGCTGCACATCCCTGCTGTGCCCCTCCTGATGGCTCCAGCCATTCAACATCTGTCAGCTGAGCTGCTGCTCCAGCTGAAAACGAATGGGGAACGACATCAGGGTAGTTTTGAAGCAGATCCAGGGCTGCAAGGGAGCAGCTTGAGGGTTGAAACTCCTGATGTTGCTGCCACCAAGCAAAACCTCTCTGGAGCACCAGGTGCCCTTCCCACTGAATTTCCACCTAGACATCTGTTTTCTGTCCCAACTTTAGGCCCTGGATTATTCCTGGGTAAACCCAGGACTTTCCTCTTGTCTCAGTTTACCAGAGCCATGTATCTAGAATAGAGCTACATATCTAACAAAACCATTTATCCAATCCTCAGCCTCGATCTCCTGCCATCCAGCATCCAGGTTCCTCCCAGCTGGTAACATCTGCAAGGTTAATAAACCTCCTCTCTATCACGTCCTCCTGGTCATAATTAAATAAAATTAAATGGCATCAATATTACACCCAGATAAAACAGTGAGTTGGTTAATGCCTCTGTAATTGAGGACACCTGATAAACATTTTAACAAAAACAAACAAAAAAAGCTGTTGAAGCATAACTCAGTTAGAAATTAGGCCTCACTCCTGTCTCATCAGCTGAAATATCGGAAAAACTGGAAAACAAGCATGACACACAGCAGTCATGTGTGATAATGAGCCCAGGTTCTCAAGAGAATTAGCTTATTTCCCTTCTCACACCGGCCGTGATGGATCATCAGAGACAATCAAAAAGCACAACGCCTACTCTTATTATTTTATTGCAGCTAAAACAATTAGAAGCCAAGACTTGTGAAGAAAATAGAAGGACCACCTTTCAGGAGGAGAAAAACCAACAAACCTTTGGTAGGAAAGTCCTGCAGTTACCTATGGACTAAAAAATCAGCTTTCAGACACTTCATGAAAATCACTGATTGCATTTGTGGCGATCTCCAAGCTGTTACAACCTCTGTGATTCTTCATGCATGATGTTATTAAGGCCAAAAGATACAGAAAATCTAAGAAAATTTTCTTGATGTTACCACCAGCAAGGCCCTGTATGGTCTCCACGGGGAAGATGGAAACACCAGAGAAAATTTTGAAAGACGCTACATAAATTCATTTCTGGAGGGTTGGGGGGAAGGCTGTTGGAAGTGTTAATTGTGGCTACCAGAAGTCTGCTTGTGAAGAAAAAATATGTTGAAAACTCAAAGGTTTTGATATAAGGTTTGTTTGTGTTTTGTCCTCATAAAAATCCTCCTGTTGCAGAATCAGGGAGGTAAAAGAGGAAAGGTGGGGGAGACCCTATCCCAGCCAGCCATTATTATACCAACAGCAGTGTTGGGAATGTGGGTTTGCTCCTTTCCATCCAAATTCCCTAACCCCTGGGGTCAGCAGTTACACTGTTCTTCCCTTCCCCCACAAACAATATCTACTCTTTCTCCGCTTGCTTCATAAACCAGAATTATTTTTTTTCCCTAAGCCTTGAGAAACAGGACACTAAATTAGATAGACTACTGGCTAATCTGTTAAGGTGTTTCTTGTATTCCTCCTGGACACCGGTTCTTGGAGAGTTGAACTCATGAAGTTAAAATTCATTCCCTGTGGAGAGAACCGATATGAGGCTTTTGTGCCATTTCTCAGCCCTACAGCTGTTTTGCTGCACAGATATATCTTTAACCCATTCATATTAGTGAGCAGGAGCTTCAGGATTTTGTTCAGTCATTAAATAGACTCTACAACAGGTTACTAGAAGAAGGAAAGAAAAATAACGTACTTGTTTCACCTACACGGGTTTAAATCCTACAGGATGTTTTCTACTAATAGGGGTTTTAAAAACAAAGTTCAGGCATGTAATTTGCTGCTCACAGGGGTACAGTGTTACCTCTAACCACTTCTTCATGTCCCTTCCTCTGCCTCAGAGACTGCAAATCAAACACTTCTTGAATATAACAAAATTGTTAAAGTACAGCGGTTTCATTTTAACACCAGAAAAAAAATATATTTATGATGAGAGCATTATGTGCTAATATAACATTCAACAATTAAAATTGCTTGCATCCAAATTTTATTGCCAGTTAATGGCATCTAAAATAATATTGATAACAAATGACGCAGAATATCTTCCCAGAAGTCTAATTCTGATTCATAAAATTGTTTCCTGTACTGGCTTGAGTAATGATACAATATATAATGGGAATAATACATCCCAGTTGTTGACAATTTTCTGCAAGTTCTACATGAGAGTTTTCTTTAAACTTACACACAGAAAGCTCAAGGAAGTGAACTTGCTCAGACAAAACTGGTAAGTAGGTCTTAAAGGTGTCTGAAACCTGCTGGTTTTCCCTTGTAGTTCTAACAGTACAACAGGGAACACCAAACCAGACCCCAAACTTAACAAGATTTTCACACTTACAAGGATTTTCAAGAGATTCCAGTCCAAGCACACACCCAAAGGTGGCCCCACTGCAAGGAGTCCTCGGAGCCCCGGTGGGCAGAAGTGAGGAGCGATCAGAAGGAACTCTGGCTCACCGGGTGTGCCGCAACAAGGAAGCAATCAAGGAGAACCCAGGTCGTTGCTAATTAGGCAGGTTTTCCCCGAGAGCCCTCAGAAGCAAGGATTCAGCTCATTTACGTGAGTTAGAAGGTGAGCACTCACTGATGACTCCTGAGAGCAGCAGGAGGTTGGTGAAACCCAAACTCTGAACTGCTCTTTTTATTGCTCACCAAACTTCGCAATCCCGGGAATTCTATGGAGTAAAGCACGTTCACTCCTCCAACAGGGTATTTTTTTTTTTCTCAGCTCTTCATTCTCCCCTCACAGAACTCTAGAAGTAGTACAGGAGAGGCTGTAACTCCTTTTCAGAGCCAAGTCGTTCCGAGCATGCTGTGCATAGCGAAAGCTCTCCATTGCCCTCTCCTCCTGCACCGATTCTCCCCGGACGCACAGACAGGGCTCTGTGCAGTCTCTTTGGCTACATTTGGCAGAAATTAGGGTCATCAATAAAACAAGTCATAGCCACAGCACAGACTCCCTTGATTCACAGCAGGAGGGAATGCTACATCTTAAAGCAAGTGCTGTCATTTCAAATGTCACCCAGTATGTCACCAAATGTCACCTTCCTGGATTTTTTTCTGTAATGACAGTTTAAAGCTATATGTGATGTTTGCTGAACTCCCTGGTAGATCATCTATTATGTTCCACTTCAAAATCAGATGCTAGACCTCCCTGACATCTGGCGAGCGATTGCCCTGTAGTTACAGCAGTACAAAATGAAAAGGAGCCCCAAACACCTCCCCACACGCATACACGCTCACTAAGCCTTTACCTTTCAGACAAAGTTTATAAATCTCTTCTAATCCACACATGCACTTAAAGATAACAGCAGCACCTTCACCTTTCACTGCCCATCTTCAATCGATTTGTCTGTTTGTGGCCTTGAGGGGTCACTGCTCTGGAAAGGTGAGCATTTCTCCAGAACCAGAGCTTACAAACTTCCTTTTTTTTTTTTTTTTTTTTAAATGAAAATTTCAAATAGACCTGCCAAATACATAGGGGTTAGGACAGGCGGACATCTAAATTCTCTCCTTTTAGACTATATAGATGCTTGTAAACAGACACGTGTGGAAATGGATCTCAAATACAGACATTTAGAAGAATTAGTATAGAAAATTTGCCCCACTGGCACTATTTTCCATCAGTTTGCCGCCAAGGTAAGTTCTGCTATCCATGTTAGTGCTCTTTCCAGTTTACACTGGAACACTCTGAGTATCAGTCCCACAGTATCAACAACACCTGGTGTATATGGAAGAAAAAAATACAAGTAGCTTGTGCGCATTTTCACAGCTCTAGCAGAATTAAACACTACATAAAACTCTCAGATCCACCAAGCCTCATACCTCAATACCATCCAAATTCTTTACAGTTTTATATCTAACACCTGTGCTCTGATAATCCTTATTTTTAGCAACTTGTACTTCCAAAAGTGACCTAATCTCTTACCCACCTTAGCAAATCTTAAACTGATGCAGGGCCATCTTCAATTGCCTTCCTGATTTTCAGGATTGTTTCTAAAATACCCGCAGAAGGAGCAGGCAGTTTTATTCGTGACACTTTCTACATTTATTTCCCAATTAGCTCACTGTTTATTAATCCTTGCTTTTTTATTTCCCTGCAACTGTCCCTCTTCTCTTTACTCTTAAAATTCCAAACACTTGATGCTTCTTCCAGGCTGCCTGTGCCAGGTTTTCTTGTCCTGCCCTCTCTCTCTGCACCACCCGCAGTGATCAGTAGCTCAGGGTAGCCCATCTGTCTGGCTGCTGACACTGAGCCCCTCCAAGCCTCTGTTTTCCTCTTCTATTTTTGTATCATCCAGCAACACGCGTTTCCTTCTGAGGTCACCCTTAAAGGTGCACGTGTCATGTTTTTCATTTCTGCCTTGTCAGGAAAATCTTGCCACTGCATCTATCAAAGGAATCATCAGGCCTTGATGTAAGAGTGTGGTTCCCCTCACATTTTTCATTACCAGATAATTTATTAATATCCTCCTGAGCAGGACTAGATTCAGCTTGATAAAACGGCTATCGGGGTGACACAGCAACACAGCTCTGAGCGTTCAGCTCAACAAACGCTGAGAGAAGAGGTGTCCTTCAACCTTTCCCACCCCTTAACTCCTCAGCAAGCTGGAAGATTTTGGATCCTGAGGCTCTGGAGGCTTTTGGCTTTGTGCCACTTCAGCAAAGGACCTGGGTCAGTCCTCTCTGCACATCTGGCTTTCCCTCCCTGTTGCTGGCATGGAATACACACCCATGAAATGAAATAAAAATAACCTAAGGATGGACACAGCAGTAAAAAGCTTTAGCGTTAGGAATGTTATCGGATATCAGGAAACTGCAGGCAGTCATTTTACACCTCAGCTTGAGCCGCTGACACTGCTGTGGATATTTTCTACCCAGGCTCTGCTGTTCCAGCTGATGCCCTGACAGGCTTACCTAAAACAGAGGCTAGACAAAGTTAAGGGAATAAAAGCTGTTCTATTTATTGAAGGGCCTTCAGGTTCATTTAGGCCAGCCACAGCCCACCCAAAGGCTACACCCAAAATGGACAATGGGTCACAAATTTTTCATACTTTGTAAATTCTGTTCATTTGCATATCAGGGTTAATCTTCCAATTACAGCTTCAGGTAATGAAGTCAATTACTCCAGGTTTGCTCCCCTCCAATTCACTGCTGTTTCCATATCTCGGGGCCTGAGACAGTGAGGTGTCCTTGGGTTTGGGGTTTAGAGAGGAATTGTTTTGTCTAAAACTGAGAAAACAGCAGCTCAGCACCCTGTATGGAGTCCAGAGTTGTACACTAAAAACCACAGGATCACAGATACATGAAAAAACACAGAATCAAAAATCCTAAGGCATCGCAGCCGCTGCAGCCTCCCCAGCTCAGCACACTGCTCCTGTAACAGCCATTTCTCTTTTCCATGGAATTTGCTGGGGAAAGCGTGGCAAGGCCGCTCAGGCAGCTCCTGCTCCATTACAGCCCGAAATGGGAGCACAGGAGGCCCTCCACAGAAGCGGCTGGCTAATGGCTCTCCGGGTGGACATTAGCAGGGAGATGCATTTGTGACATGAGTGGCAGCTGTGCAGACACCAGTTTATGTGATTCAGCACAGCTATTTCATTAATTGTGTTTCACGGTTCATTTCCTCAGATTACACTCAAAATAAATAAATAAATAAGAACACAAAGCCGCTGTGTTCCCTGAACCATCTACCAAACAAAAAGGTGGGGGAAATGCTCTTATTTTAATTGGCTTCCTATATATTTTTCTGTCTTAGGTGCTTTTTAAACTGTAAAGTAAAAAAATAAAGTAGATTGCAGTTACGTGCCGCTGTCTAATTATCTCTTCAGATTTCCACAGAGACTTGGTAACTTAGAGAGCCCTGCTATGAGGATGCATGCTCTAACAAAAGTGAAAATGTAGAGAATTACCTACAAACATGATGTATCTATATCTGCTGCTTTATATGTTTATATTTAGTGACTTAACACAGAAAAACTGTGCGTGAAGTCTTTGGAAATCAACAGCTTTGCTTAAAAACTGATCCTTTATGTATCTTCATAAGTGTATTCATAATGGAAAAGCAATTACAAGAAACAATGAAAAACACAAATGCAGAAATGGAGAAAAATTGCTTTGATTCAAATCAGTAATGGGAGGGCTCTAAAAAAGACAGCCAGCTCGTGTTTGAGCAGGGAATGGCAGGTGACTTGTTCAGCACCACAAAACCCAACCAGAGCAGCCAACATGGCCACGAATTTATAAGATTAAATGTCATGGGAGGCTGTCGCAGAAAAATTATGGTTTCATAAACTAGCAGTTTTCACATCAGAAGGCATAATTTAAAAAAAAAAAAATCATCTGTAAGGAGCTTTTGGTTGGATTACTGAAATTAGTGTGAAACCCTTACCGAATTCCAGTGGTTGTTGCCGGAACCTTTGTCACTCATAGCCAACAACTGAGCTGAATCAGATACAACAGCTGTCTAAAGATCAATGTTTCTATAGATTTTTTTTTTCTAAAAGCCTTTCCTTAGGAAGTTTTTCAGGTTTCCAGAGGAAAAAATGCAGCCAGGAACAGCCTTCAGCCTTGCCATAGAGCAATCATGTGGGAATGTAGGTTGAAATCTTCATTCAAATATAGTCAGAGCACGTTCTAGCTAAAAGCCTCGTAAAGAGAAAACTCTTCATGAGAAAATGCACAACATCCCCTCAGAAAACAGCTACTTCTGACAGGGAAAATACCTAGTGCTTCTCTTTGATTGCTTGTACAAAATATGCAAATACAGAAAGCTCGATGTTTGCGGAAAAAGAAATTGAGAGTGAACATATTTAGAAAAATATGGGGCAGGGAGTCCAGGCAAATGCTGAGTTATAATCACCAGCCTACTATAAATACCCGCAGTGTGAGAAAGGCTCTCTCTCCCTCTGTGTTTTAGTGCTGCTGCTAAGCACAAAGATTTTTTGTGGTTTCATTTTAGTAATCAGGATCTCTCGTACTTCCCGGACAGATGGCCATTCACACTTCAGTGCTCACTTAAACACATACGTCAATGATAACAGAACATTTCAGCTCGGAACAGGCCAATGTAATCTTCCAAATTCAAGGCTATCTGTCATTTTTGTGAGTTATATAAAACCAGAGTCAAAAGAAAGTAGGACTGTTCGTATTTGGAAAGATAGAAAGAAAATGGAAAATTCCACCTGGCTTGCTGTCAACATGAAACTCAGGCAAGGCTATTTAAAATGATTTGAGAAGGTTTGAATGTGTAGCCTCTGCTGATCCATTGGCACTCATTCGTGGGGCCTGCTAAGAAATGGGAGCAGCAAATATCAGATGAGAGAGTGAATGTTGGGCCTGGCAGGCTGCTCAGAGCCCCCAGCAGCGCGTTAATTCTGGAGATCCTCTTCAAATCCATCCCATGTTTATTGTCTAGTGGTCCTGCATTTGTCTCTGAAGGTGCCAGATGAGCCCCAGCACCTTGCAGTTGCACTCCCCAGTGCACAAAAGGCAAATTGGAAAAAGAAAGGAAAGTATCTGCACGGCTTGGACACTGATCCCCCGCTTCTGCTCGGAGTGGACGCGATACTTATGGGGATAAAGAGACACAATCATGTTCTGCTGCTGTCAAGGCAGCATCTTAGACAAGAAGGAAAGCACTTAAATTTAATAACATTCTCTTTAGCTTCAGGGTGGTCTCTGTGTGAGAAATGGAAATCTGAAACAAGGGGGAAGAAAAAATATTCATGACATTTCTGGGTCCTGCCAGTCACAGGAAGATCCTGTATCCTGCTGAAACCTCTACTTAGCTGGGCTTGTCAGCAACTGAATTCTTTTCTTTTTTTTGTTAAAAATGAACTTTATAGGCGATCTTTTAGGAGCTTTGCCAAACCTAAACCAACCTACAAGCCATTTAAAGTTCAATTAATTCGTAATTAGGAGGACAGGATTAACACAGGGGAGTATTTAAGAGAGTGTATGTGTAATCAGCCAATAATTACCAACACAGAAACAGAACTGTGGCGCAGTATGGGTTTCCAGCACATCCACCTAAGTGTGCAAAGATAATGAACGTGGCAGTGGCTCAATATTTTAGGTTGCCATCCGGGTGAATATCTGGTAACTCTACTTCTTGAATTTGCACCTAAGCTACTCACCATAAAGTTAAAGAGGCTCAGCTGGCACTACAAATTTCCATAAATTTACAATGCTGTTAAACAGCTGAGTCTCAAAACAATATTTTTCCGAGGACTGCCAGTAAGGGAGACATTTCTTGTACCACACTTTTGTCGTGTGTGTTTGCAAAAGGAGATTTCTCATCAATAACCAAGGCACAGCAGTGAACCAACAGTCCAGCCAGAGCCACTAAACAAATGAGTCTTACAAGTGAAAAACAAAGGTCATGAATGTCAGCTTGACCCTGAATGATTCTATCATTCTGAAAGTAAAAACTGTGAAAACTGCAGAGTGTAGGGAACGTTTTACAAGGGAGTTAACTGAATTCATGCTGCAGTGTCTTACACCATCAGCAAAACCGCTGTGGAAATGTAAACTGGTGGTACTGGAAGCTGCCAGTGCATTATAAGAAAGCAGTCATGATTCTTACATATGGATAATAAAAGAGTTATCAAAAGCCTTCAGTATTTTCTGCCATTCCTGGTACAAAAAATAAAAAAATCTTTGAGGTAACAGAAGTGCAACTCCTTCCCAAGGCATAAAACACAGCAGTGAGTAGCTGGATTTAACCTCAGCCATGTGGTGAGTACTGAAAAAGGCCCCTTAAACAAACTTGTCTTGTCAAACACATTGTGAAATAAAAGAAGGTAACCCAGAAGATCCTTCAAGGCACAACAGAGGAGTGACTTTACAGATCAGCAGCTTTGACAAAGCAGAGGAGCTGACCCAGGATAGGATTAGCTGGGGAGGCAAGCGCTGTGTTGTGAGCACCTGATGGAGCTGCAACAAGACAGGACAGAGGATGAGAATCAAACACCCTTCAGCTGCTCACAGAAACCACTGCTAAAATTTGTGGGGAGCAAGATAAATTTGAAGGAAGAGAACGATTATCTTTTCTCTTGGAATATAATTCGTAATTCATTCTGACTGAAGAAAAAGGAGTGTTTTCTCTGTGGAGGAGGGTGAAGGTATCTGAAAATCTCTGTGCCTCACCTTTGTGCTTTTTCTGATTTAAGCTTTCTCTTGTAGCTGTTGGGAGTCTTTGAAGTTGGCTGAATGCATATAAGAGGGCAGG
Organism: Pardalotus punctatus; assembly: GCA_013400915.1. Classification (NCBI taxonomy): domain Eukaryota; kingdom Metazoa; phylum Chordata; class Aves; order Passeriformes; family Pardalotidae; genus Pardalotus; species Pardalotus punctatus. Next base: position 350,489 of record VZTX01020280.1, read on the forward strand.
ATGGTCAAGATGCATGTTCTTTTTACAAATTATTTTTCTGTGTTTTATAACCCTCTGTGGTTGAGGCATACAATGAGACCTGCCAGAGCTGGTTGACAGTTCTCCACAGGAGCATCAGCAAAGCAGAAAGTGCTGCTGGGTGAACAATATTAATTTAAAATATAATTTATTTATAGAAAGTATTAATCTAAAGTTATTTTTGTCATAACTATGTGGAAATAACATCATTCTCCTTGAAAGTAACCGATGACTCCCTGTGCCTCCTACTGTAAGTTTTATGTATTTTTCTTATGTAATCTCTGGCAAAAATTGGTTAATAGTCCCTATAGACTTGGGTGCAATGGACATCAAATGCTACAGCTCTTCTTTGAATATATCTAACTGAATATATCCAACTCCACTCAGGAATAAATATTATTTAGATAAAGACTTACTGAATGCTTCATTTGGATTTCTGAGTTTGGGGTCTGTTTGCCTGTTTTTCACTTACACATGATTTGGCACTCCCACATGGTTTGAGATGGTTTGTAAAAACTTTGCATTTCCTTTCTGCAAGCTGCTAAATGGTTACCTGTAAACATGGATTGTGACATCCAGATGAACAAAATCAGATAGATGAGCATGATTCCAGCATTTAGATGTACTGTGTTTCAATATCCTTCCTATAAGTAGATTATTAAAGTAGTAAGTGTAATCCAAAGCCCATTGGCCGCATCTGAATTTTTCAAAAAGTACATTTTCAGCCAAAGAGAGAGCTCTAACTGCTTGGTAACCCAGGTCTAAAGCAGATGATTCACAATCTTTCTCTGTACAGTCAGTCAGTTCACTGCGTGCCATCTCAGCACGTTCTTCTGTCAGTTATGGGACTTTTTTTAGTCTCAGGTTTTTTGCGTACCACTTGATTACTTAACTGCTACTAATGGCTACTAATTAGGTGCATATTCAGGCTTCGGTCTCTATCAGTAACTTCAATTCCTCAACAGGACACATGGCTTTTGATGTGGCCCCTTTTGGTGAAGTCCTTCAGCCCATGGGGAAGGGGGAGGCCAATTCCTCCAGCAGTGCCAGATGTTCTGTTTGTGGGTGCCCTGCCTGTTTCAGCCCCACAGACAGAGTGGGGCATGGCTGTGGTTTTCCCAAGCCATCCCATGTGCCTTTCCAAGCCTTCCCTTCAGCAAGGACTGCTTTCCCCTGGAGTAATCAGTAGCAACAGGAAGAATTTGCTTGGACTATCAAATTGTTCTTTGTAGAGCAGCTCTGTTCAGTAATATTAATGACTGTATAAATAACAAAATAACTTCTTACAGTTCTGCAAGATGTAATTCTCTTTTAATACCTGACCTTCTTATGTTTTAATAAACTTATTGAAATTCCTTTTTTAATAATTAAACGTTGTAACTATAAAAAGGGAGGAAACGCTTTGGATATTGCCTGCGGTTTAAATATCATAAACAAGAATTTTGCCTTTCAAATGTCAGTTGTCAAACATTTTTGTTGAACATATGCCTTTCATTTAAAGATGATGGTACCTAGCTCCCTGAACTGCTTTAAAAATATCAAGCTATAGATATCAACCAGTGCAGCCCGTTTTTTTACCTTCACATACCTCATAAGAGCTTTTACAGGATATGTAGCTAAAATCATCATAGGAAAGAAAGGATAACCTTATTCTAGTCAATTTTTTTCTGTATTGGTTCCTGATTTTGTGTTTGTGTCCAGGAGACTTGCCCCTTACAAACAGCACCATCACCAAGAATTGCCCCAAAGTCCGGCTGCCAAAGGAGTCACAACCCAAAATCTTCACCCTGCGCGCTCCTCACATCTTTCTCATGGCTAAATAGAGAAACTAAATGTTTCCAAGAATATTTCCAAGCAAATGGATTGTTGCCCCTGTTTCCTCCAAGCACACATCACACCCCAGAAACCCGAATGGCAGCTCAGTTCCACGGCTGTGAATTGAGGAGATGAGAACAATCCCCGCAGCAGAAGGGAGAGCGCTGCCCGTGACTCACGGGGGCAGACAGACCCATTTCTCTCTGGGGAAGGACTTTGGTGTGACACATCAACGGGAGCTCTGGAACCGCCAGGAGCAAAGACTCCAAGGGCTAGTGAGTCTTTTTTGCGGGGGAAAAAAAAAAAATTAAAAAACAAGGTTGTCCACACACACACACATTGAAAAATCTGTACGTTCTATTTCTTCAGGTAAATCAGAACTCCCAAGTAAACCAGTAACAAATGCCAGCATAACACTTTCACATAATAACTTTGCTTGTAAATGGAGCAGGAAGAAAAGACTGGTTTTAATAAGATAGAGGATGGTTAGAAAAAAAATTACCCTAAACTTCCAGACCACTTGTCTAAATTTCATGCAAATATCTGAACAAACTCCAAGTTTCTTCTTGCTTATGTTTTCTGAAATTAAGTTACATTTACCTGTATTAGAGTGCTTGAATAACACATTTTGCTACCTCCTACCCTAAGACAACAGTTTGGAAAACCATGAGACGTTATTTCAGATGGAGAGTAGTCTCCAAAAATCCAATCTACATCCATCTTAGCTCTGTAAAACAGATCATTATTTGATTATCAGACACACATGCCAAGTCATAAATTAATATTAAAGTCAGTGATGGGACCTGAACCTTGATCTGGTGGCTTCCCAGGTGAGTGCTCTGCACTTGAGGTAATAGAGTAATTAGACAGCTTTTCCTCTGAAGGATAATTGCTAATACATGTTAGCTGTTGGAGAGAAGCCCTCCTGAGGAGCAGATATGGGTTTCCTTTTTCATTAAAGAAGAAACTTCACTTTTTCAGTGGTTAACCTTCAGCATATTAAAATGTTTAGTGCCTAAGTTAGATAGAAGTGTTCCTCTGAGTAACAAACAATTAAACATGGCAGAGAAGGGGGAAAGAAAGACTCTGTTTCTGAGACAAACCCACTGTGACAATGAGCTCCGAGCTGCCCTGCCAGCCTTTTTGTCCAGCCCTAACCCACAGCACTGCAAAGCAGCACACAGCCCGTGCTGGGGTTGATAAAGGTAACAAATTCTGGCACGCACAAGAAGCTCAAGCAGCCTCACCTACAACTGAACTTTTCAGAGATGATCTCTGGTGTGCACGGCACCCCACGTGCACAAACCTCCCTGCTCACGAAGAGCAAGATTTCAGTTTCCTCATTTTTCTTGAACCCTGCTCTTAGTTTTGGAGAGTCATAAACCTGCTTATATACATGCATATGGATCTAGCAAATGGATCCGATTTTTACCTGTCATTTGAGCTAAACCTGGACTCATGTTAACAAATTAAGATTACCCTGACCCATGTGAAAACAGAAATACCCCACATTGTGAGCTTTAGACTGCAGATTCTGACAGATGAAAGAGGGCTGTTCATCTGGTGAATACAAATCTAACACCATGTGAGAAGCTCAGTTTGGTTAAGCATGCACTGAAGTGTGCATAAGTTTTCCTATTGACATGAATTAAACCAGGTTTAGAGTCTAAATCATTTAGGTCTGGTCCTGTCTTCCCTTATGTCTCCTGTGATCATTAGCATTTTAAAGACCCAGTGGCCAGTGGGTATGAAATGCTGCTAATCTAGTGAGTCTCAGAATACAAATGCCAAGATTTCAATTTCTTTTTAGGTATTTTTATTTCCAGAAAACATTTTTACTTTGAGAAGCACAACATAGGGTATGTCTTAATATATTACAGGTGAGTGCCTCATATTGTTTGACAGATTCCATGGGTTTCATCTATCTGGTAACTGAATGAGGGTTACAAAAATCCCTTTGGCTGGATTTCAGTTCTAAAGTGAGATTTGAGCAGCAGAGCATCCTTTCTTTAATTCCAATTTTTTCTTTTTTTTTTTTACCTTCTCTCAGAAGTTTCCCCTAGCTTTTCTTTCTTTCCTTCTACATCTTTCCTGGCTGAACTGGCATTCCTGGAACTCAGCAATTCCTGTCAATCACTAAGAGTTAAGGCCACTTCCAGAAAATTTGAACTATCAGCATGGCAGCATTAGTGCTGCAGGGACAAGTGGCATGTCAGCAGTAGTGGATGGAGCCATTTACAAATTGCATTAAAAAAAGGAGAGGGTATGATTACTGACCCCTGGAAACAGAGTGAAAACCCATTATAGCATTTTTGGTTATCATCCCAGACTGCACAGTAATTTTGACACCATACAAAAATAAAGCAGCTTTGTTTTCAGGCTCCACTCGCCCAGGGCACAGCATCAACAGTGGGCTGGTCACTGTCTTCTGCAGGGGATGAGAAGTCAAGGTAGGTCCTGTCCACAAGGGCTCATTGAGGGCTGCTCTGGGCTTTTTGCACATTTGGAAATGTTCAAAAATGTTCATTGTGCATTCTATTTAAACTCCTGTTGGAATGACCACAGATGCTTGAACCTCAGTGTAGACCTTCCAAACAGATGGGTGGTTTTCTCTAATTTCTTTGCATAAACAAATACCCACACATACAGAAAGCTGATGTGTCATTCTGACAACAAAAGACACGATTCACTTTTTCTATTTATGTGCTTCCTCCATGGACCTGCTAGCACACATCCTCAGAGCTAACCCCCGGATATCCACGTACCTCCTTGGAGAGCAGGTGCCTGGCAGCACAAATGTGAGGTAAGGCCATACCATTGCCCTGCTGCAGCTGGGAATTAGAGAGACAAAAGCACCAAGGCCCACATCTTCAAAATTATTTATACACCTGTCTTCACAGATCTAAAGTACATTAATGGATTTCAAAACAGTGCATCCATAATGAAACAGCAAACTGAAACAAACCTTCTGGAATCCTGTCTCAGTGCTGTTTCCCATTCCCAGGTGGAGCAGGTCTGTGCATGCCAAATGTGCCTGTTCTGTGCAGGAGCTCCGAGCCCCTGTGCTGGCATGGGAAGGGAGCACACGTGTAGTTGCAGTGTTTTAGGATTTTCCTTTCTCTCTCATGGAGAATATAGATAAACTGTACTTTCTTAATCTCTGTGTTTTGTGTAAGAGGTGAACAAGCCATAACCAATAGGTCTTTGGGGGTGGATTGTCTCTGGCCAACAGACACTTGTTTATTAGTGTGTATAAAAAGAATTTCTTGTAAATAAAACCTTCTTCTTCGCCATCTTGAAGCCTGTCTGCCTGACCTCTCTACCTGCTTCCACAAATCCCACCAACAACAGAAAAGCAAACCATACACACAAGCAGACATCCAGACCCCAGCACAGCCAGGGCAGGCAGAGCTTTAGGGATGAAAACTGCAGAGATGATGATTGCCATTTCAACATCAATCAAGCAGAGGAGAGCAGCAGCAGAACTCTCACTCGGCCACCTCATTTCCAGCGTACCTTGGGAAGGACAATTAAAGGAGGCCTTGTGTGTGCATATTCATCAGTCCTTTGGCTGAGGCTGCCAGCTTGAGTAACTGGGGAAGCTGTGGTGGTGCTGGCTCACAACTGTCCCCTGAGAACCAGAGCAAGAGCACTGCGACCTACAGAGTCTCATTTACAGATGGGACACGGTGGGCTCACCCGGGGTCTCTGGCACTGCACTGAAGCTGATCCTTGGGGCTGGGTGGGCTGCGGTTTTTGCAGCACTGGGGGAAGGCTCTGTGGGATGGGAGCTGCCCCTGTTCAGGATGGCCTTATTGAATGTGCTCTGAGGATGTTTTGGAATGGGAAACTGTTTAACAAATTCTGCATCTTTGTTGGCAGGCTACTGTTCTGTAATTTATTCACCCCACTTTATCTGCCAAACTCTGTCCAGTTTGTAGTCTATTAATTGAGCACCAACAGTATCCATTATGAGTATCTGCTATCCTATTGTTTCTGATTCTCCTCTGGGTGAGGAGAGTTCTTGGCAGCCAACTTCCACTGTGACCACTCAGGCTTCCAAGTTCCACATTAACTTTCTGATGAACATTCTCTAATAGTCACTTAAAATTTACTGTTTCGGCAGCATTACTGCCATTAAATTTACTTGCCTGAATATTCACACGAATCAGCCCAAACAATATAAATCCAATGGGTTGCTGAATATGAGGTTAAAATGTATATTAACCTGATAATTTTTTGTTATCAGAATATGATGGATAACATTTCAGTCTGTCATACTGCTGATGTCGAGGCACTGATAATATTTTAGTTGGGCAGGCACTGTTTTCAAGGATTTGCAGTCACTATCTTTAATGTTCCAATTGGCATGCACACCACAGTTTCATTACAGTTCATTTATCGATCTGGATCTGAAGAAACTATTGGTTAACATATTAAAACTGACAATAATTACACTGACATGTTTCTTCTTAGACCTGAAATTTGTTTATAATATTGCTAGAATTATTTTTTTTCCCAGCATCTAGGATCCAAAAAGTAGTTTATATAGCATAATTTGGTTGGGTTTACCACTATTTCCTTCACCCATGTGCATTTTCTGGTGGTATTAATAAGCATCCCATTTGGCTGACATTTTAATCTACCTGGCACAGAAAAAGACTTCTCTCTGGTTTTATTTCAGGATTGATGAAAATAGTACATTTAGATGAACTCAATATTTACTAAAGAAGCAAACTGTGTTATGATGCTGGCCTGAAAGTTTGCTTTTACATTTATCTGCGTTTTAAATTCCAAAAGATACGCTGGCAGAGGAAGTCTGTTCCATGTGCCATAGTGACCGTTCCACATTCAAAGGGACAAGAGCTGACCGGGTGTTAGTGAGGAGCTCAGGATGTCAGCAGGACAAGAGGAAACAGAACAGATTCTGCAGGGAAACCAGGGCTCGGTCTCTGCTTTGTGCTCATGCTGTTAATCTGAAATCAGAGCCAGCAGATCCAGGAGTGAGGACACCAAACATCCTGGAGGTTCTGCTGCTGCGGCTGTTGAATAGTGAGCTCTCATGTGTGGGTGTGAGGATTATGGGTGGGGTTTTTTCAAACTTTTATCTGAATGATTATGCAGTAGAAATGAGCCTTTGGGGTACCCAGTTCCCAGCCAGTTTTCTTGGCTTTGAAAGGGGAAAAAAAACCCCAAACCAGTGTTTTGTGCTCGCTGTGACTTTCTGAATATTATTATTCCTCTAGGGTTGTTCTGGTTTTACATGATTTCACATTTCCCTAAATTCTCTTCACTGCCTTTAAATATTACTGTAAATCCCTTCACCCATTTGCAGCTTGGCAAATCAGCTTTTTGTTTAACCCTTTGTGACAAACCCCTTTTCAAGGCGCTCTCCTTCCTTCATCTTGCTTTCTAAGTTATCAAACAAGGCCCTGGGGATCTCCGGGGATACAAGGGAATATTTCACACGAGGAGCCTAATGCCCTGATCACATTCAGGGCTGAGTAATTGCATTTCATGCATAGTGCATGAACACGTGGCCGAATCTCCTCTCTGCACCGTCAGCTAGACACAGCACCATGGATCAAACTGTTATTTTTCAGATTGCTGGGAATGCTTTATGGAGAGAAATATATATCTGCCAGCGAAGCATTTTCCAAATGAAGACAGAGCATAAAACCGCCCCGCAAGAAACAGAGCCCGGTAATGGTGACATTTTGCAGTTTAACTGCGTTTGCCAGCACTGTAATAAGAGGTGAAGAGCGAGGGTTTCATCCGGGAGAGGGAAATGCAGGCAGGGAAATCTGACAGCACCAGGGGAGTGGTGTAAATTAAAAATTTAAAAAATCCAGGGGAGGCCCCAGCAGTGCCAGGAAGGAATTCCTCCCCGAGCAGCAGCAGAACCTGCCATGAGTGTGTCCTGCTCCTCTCCCCACTTCTCCAAGCATTTATCTCACCCTCTCTTCAAGGAAACAACACGGAGTTCTACCAGGAGCAGCACATGCAAGCCACTATCGAGTTATTTTTTTTCTTTTTCCACAGAAAAAAAGCAGATAAAACCATCACTAACACAACTGAAAAAAAAAAAACTAGTAAAAAGGTGTGTGTTTTTTTAAAATAAAATCAGCTGCTAAAAGGGAAAGGGAATAAGGGACCTTGCTACAATGAATGTTTTACTTTATACATCAAATGCTTTAAAACACTTACCCTTTTTTCCTGCAACTTTAAAGAAAGGTTAGAAGTATTTCTAGAGGTGATTGCTTGCCATGGAATTAAGTGGGTCAAAGACTCTATACTTGAAAAATCTGGATCTTTTCTCATTATTTAACTCCAAGCAGTGGCAAACCAGAACTTTCTGAACTCAGTTTGTAAATATTAATGGAATAGTTCTCATAGAACCCAACATTTTTTTCCCTCACATTTAAAAAAAAATTAATTTTTTTTTAAAATTCTAGGAGAAACACAGCATGGTATTCAGATGCTTATGATATCAAATTTTAAATTTTACAATACTTAGTAAAAGAGAGAGAAGAGCAATATCAATCTAAATCAGTGAGAAATGCCAAAGGATGCTCACATTAGGAAAACAAGAATTTGTGTAAATCTAGCTCTCAGAGGATAACAGGTCTGTTTTCACCGACTGGAGATGGCAAATGTTGGCTGTCAGAGGGCTAAGTTCACTTCAGAAACTCAAAAGAAATCTGTAACTGTTCACACAGACTCAGAAGTCAGCTGATGGTTGAACTGAGACAGGATTTCTCTGTTTCTTGTCTTGCCATCCCACACTGATGCATTTGAACTTTTTCATTTATGAGAAAATTCCAAGATATCTGTCTGATGAAATGTATAAAATCCCTAGATCAGAGCATTAATGGGCCCCAGGGTAGAATTTTTTTTCCCCCAAACAACTTCTCAGAGCTGTATAACTGTCCTTGCTTATTTAATCTTTTCTCGTGTGGGTATTTTCTGCTGTATTCTCTTTTGATTTCCCAGCAATTCCTAATGTCCTACTTAGTGTTTTGGCAGCAAATCAGCACTAACCTGATGCCTTAAGAGAACAATTTACAATGACTTTAAGATGCCTTTTGTGAGTGGCAATATTTAATTTGGAGCCCATAATGACCTAAGAAAAGTTAGAATTACTTTCCTTTCTATAAACAATACTTTGAATTAATTGCCCAATAACTCAATATTAAGTGATCCTCCTGTAACTTTTCCATGTCTGCTATAGATTAAAATGTCTTACATAAATTTACATCGAGCAAACTTTCTCAGAGAAACTCTGTCTAAACACACAGCACAAAGTTCAGCACAGAGCCCTGCGAGACCTCATTAATAACCTCCTTCCAGCAGGAAAATTTAACATTAATGTCCATCCTTTGTTTCTACCTTTTAACCGCTAAGTTTGCAGAATGATCTCACCCTCTTTTGACCAATCCTTTGGAAATTCAGGTTTGTTCTGTTGCTGAGGCCACAGAGCACCTTTGCTGCTGGCACCTGTGGCTCTGCTCAGTCACTGTGAGTGGACGTGGCAGGTCCCAAGTGCTGCCACACACCCCAAATTCATTCCTCTATGTCATAATTAGAGGGGAAGAGTGCTGGGCTGTGGCAAACACACACCTATGTGGTCACAATCCTTCCCTCAGGTGTCCTGCTTGCAGCTCTGGGAGAGCTCATTTCTCCTCAGGAGCTGTTGCAGTGCTGTGTTTTGGATTTGGAATGAGAGTAATGTTGATGACACCTGGATATTTTGGGGTTTGACTAAATCACATTTATCCTTGGTCAAGGAGTTTGTTTCCTTTGTCCAATGCTCTGCCAGTGAGGAAGTTTGCCAAAAATACCCCAAAACTGGGAGGCAGCACAGCTGGGACAGGCGACCCAAGGTGGCCAAAGGGTCATTCCATACCACAGAGCATCAAGCCCAGCACATAAACTGGGGGAGCTCCCTGGCAGGGCTGCTCAGGGTTTGGGAAGGGGGCTCTGGCATCAGTCAGCAGGTGGTGAGCACTGCATTGTGCATCACCTGTTTGGTTTTTTTTCCTTTTTATCATTATTATTTATTATTTTTATTATTGTTATTATTGTTATTATTGTTATTATTGTTATTATTGTTATTATTGTTATTATTGTTTACAATTATTATTGTATTTTACTTTATTTTCAATTAGTAAACTGTTCCTATCTCAACATCCAAATTTTACTTCGATTCTCTCCTCCCCATTCCACCGGGGGCAGGGGGAAGAGAAGGGGGTTTGAGCAAGTAGCTGTGCCATGTTTCAGCTCCAGCTGAGCTTAAAACCACGACACTCCACACCAGGGGAGCCACCCTGCGCCCAAAGAAGGCCGAGGATAAACAGGTTTTTGTTGTCTCACCGGAGAATGGCTCACACCAGGTGCTGATACAGGTGTGTTCAAAGTGTCAGTCAGTTTTTAGTACAGCAGGACTGGAATCCTGGCTGTCTCCTGGGGCTGTGTGACCCCAGGGATCTGGCTGCCACCGTGGCCCTGGGGACAGGGGCTGCCAAGGGAGATGCTGCTGCAGCGGGCAGGCCCTGATTATCCATTTTTTGGTAGGTTTGAGATGCTGCTTGGCCCCTCCATGGGAACTGGTGTTTCCCTCGCAAAGGGCAGAGGGCACCGTTTGATCCAGTGACACCACACGTCCTCCATCTAGAGCTGTCACTCAGATCTCTCTGTACTTTTAACACCTCCCTGGTCAGGTTTAGGCATCTTTCCATCTGGGCAGGGAACAGAGACCTTGCTCCACCCTGTCAGAGCAGAGACAGGACCGCTCATCCCCGGCAGGAGCAAGGGCCACGCTGACCCCAGCACCGGACACAAGTGTGGGGGTGGCAGGGGGATGGCAGCACTGCAGGACAGACACCGGAGTGTCCCAGGACAGGGACAGACCTGGAGGGGACACGAGCAGCTTCCTGAGTGAAGTAGGGTGCGGAAAGGCCGCTCTTGGAAGGAACTGGAATAGGAGGTTGCAACCCAAGGGGAATGCACAGGTGAAAAGTGTTTGCAATAGAGACATGCAAGGGATTTAAGGTGCAAAAAAAAGTGTAGGAAACCAGACTTCGTTTTCTGCAGTTCACAAGAAAAAATCATTTCTAATAAGGTCTCCTTGTTAACAGTCTTCTCAGATACCAGACATTTTCAAAGAACTAATGGTCTCTTCATCTACTGCAGATGATTCTTTTTTATGCAGCTGATTGTTAATTCCTACAACTCTTGTAATTCCAGATTCTGAATTAATCTCCATTCACTTTCAGGACGTAACTATCCTATTACTCCTTGAAGTCACTCATTAAATTCCCCCTATCTTATTCAAGACGCACACTGAAATCCTGATGGACATTTTTGTTACTCCTTAGTTGAAGTACTTTAATGCGCTTGATTTGCTTCAGCATCCTAATTTCTGTGTGAGCTCTTTTGCAGTGATCTGGAATACAGCACATTCTGCTCTTTGAACTCACCACTTCTGCAACTTCTCTGATTCTGTGCCTGCTATCAGACTATACACAAAAAATAATGTTAGCCTGAGTGCAAACCACTGAGGTCACTGATAATATTTCCCGCTCCACTTGGCTCATGGTCCTCCATCCAAGCCACTGGTTAAACCTGGCTGCCATTGAGGGCTGGAAACCATGGAAAGATCTGGCCAAAGTTAAAGCATTCAATGATAACTTTTTTTTTTCTCATTGATTACCAGTAGTGAGCCTTGCAAAAGCATTTGCATTGCACCATAAATGGCTGGTTTTCAGCAGAAAATATAACTGTAATAACCATGGAAGAATGTGCTCCATACTGACGTTTCTTTATAACATTCATTATGTATATCATTACAAATAACGGTAGATATTAAAAAATAATAAGTAAGAGAATATACACTGTTTCTCTAAAAGTAAAAATCCCTCACCTTCCCAGACTTTCTGCAATACTTTATGATACAGAATAGCAGAGTCAGGATTTACTAGACCACAGGAGAAATCTAACTGCAGATTAATGTAATCAATACTGAAAACATTATCTTGAGATATCTTGAGGAAAAGCCAAATGTCTGAGTGTTGCAGCCGAGGGATCAGGCAGGGAGCTGCTCCCACATATTCCTGCTGGCTTCCAGCAGAATTAGGACTCCAGCCAGACCCAGACCCACACCTACTTGAATTTTAGGACCAGTCACTGAGCCATGCTCTGAATTTTCCTATACAGTCGGGGAAAGCGGATTTTCTCCTTTTCTCCTTCCACCATTTTCCTGCCCCTGCAAGGCAGAGCGGGGGCAAGAGAGGATTCTGCCTCTTCTACTCTCCCAAGCCTGATTTCCCCGAGTCCAGTCCCTTGGAATCCCTCCATGTCCCCAAAGCTGAGACAGAAGTGATGGAGAGCTGCTGCCCTCACTGAGGGTGTGTTGTGAGAGCTTCACACAAGGCTGCAAAAAACCAGAGTTATGGATGAAGAATCCATTTCAAACTACACTCCCTGTTTTTGGAATCTAAATGTGACACAGTCTCCACAGAAGGCAATTTAATAGCCTTGCATTTGTGCAGGTGGCTTATAAAACAAATATGCCTCTCCTCCAGCAAGTGACTGTTAAAGAGCAGGTAATACACAAACACATGATGAAGCCTACTGCCTGAAAATGTGGGGCAATTAAGATATTTTATTGCATGCCCTTCTTTGCTAAATTCCACTATAGTTACAAAGTTATAATCTGAAGTTCCCTAAAGCCTAAAACAAAATTAGCATGCTGTTCACCTGAATAAAAGTATGTTCTTCACTGATTCCTTTCAATGGTCTGAAAAATAAACTAACTAAACCTGGAGTTTTCTTTAGCTAACAAGAGCCAGCTCCAATATTTCAATTTTCACTGAATGGTTAATGCAGCAGAGGGCAATCTTCAGATAAGTAAATAAGAAAATATTATCACAGGAATCCAGTATACAGGACGAGACAGAGAAAACGGCTGTGTGACTGTTTATTCTGTTCTCTCTGGTTTTTTCTTGCCTTTCAGCTAACTAAAGGTGCCTGCAGGAAAGGCTGAACGGGTTAGGGCAAGAATGAGTTGAGGCAGTTTGGTTAGAAACATCCATATTGATTTCAGCTGCTGTGTGGGAGAGGAGAAAAATCATTCCCATTTTAGTTTTAAAACCTAAAGCCAAAACAGTTTCATTTACTTAATGACAAAGCTAATCACAGCAGAAAAGATTAATTTTTTGTTGAAGTACTTTACAATATAGAAAGAAAGGTTTTTGGCAAGCTTCTGAATAATTGTGTGACATTTCTGATTTTTCCACTTCTCTCTAGTGTCATGTATGAATATATGTACAGGAAAAAGTTCCTGTAATTTGACAAAGTTTTAAAAATACGGATGGAAAGGTGATGGCAAAAACCTATGCCATTGTAGGTGACTTAACACTGCACTGACCCTCTCAGAACTGTTGTCTGAGTAGGTTCCACTCTTGCAAGCACTCCAGCAATTTCTATTTAGTCAAGTCTTTGAGATCACGTTCTCTAAAAGCATCTTGGGCCATACCAGGCTGCAGAGCCCTTCCCAGCATGAAATCCAAACACAGACCGAGCCACTGTCTGATGCTGCTCATCTGACTCACACAGCACAGCAGCTTAGATCCGTGTCACCTGACTATTTCTTGATTTTTTTTAAATTAAAAAGCCACATGGTTTTACCCTGAAAATGAGCAAGACCATGAAACTTCCTTGTCCCACACACTCCATGGGAAAACAAAATGATTCCACAAAACCTCAGCCTGTTAAGGTTGGCCATCAGCCTTTGCTCAGTGAGGCCTGAGGAGTAAACCTGGGGCACACTTGCAAGTCAAAGAAGCCTGAAATTATAAAATTCTTATCATAAAACCTCCAAAGGAAATTTTCAAAGAAAGAGGAATGAGAAAGCAGAGCTCAATGTGAAATATGTATATTCCAAGGCAGAGGTCTGCCAGCATAGTCAATGCCATACTGAAGACCCCAGAATAAAAAAGAAACTCCCTAACACAAAAATCACAAAAAATGTCTTTAAACCTCACAGCCTTGAGAGCATGTTAAACATTCTGATTCCTGGAAAGGTGATGTGCAGATAACACTGAAAAATTTGTGAATATAAAGATCCCTGTGTTTTCAGGGTTGGAATAGCATAGCCCCAGGAGCTCAGCTGCTGCTCAGAGCCTAGGCAGGAGATGTATTCTTTTGAGCTTTATAAATCAATCTAGTTGGGGCTTTCCTGCTTTGACACAGTGTTCTAACCTCAGAGAGGGAATTTTGCATTTGGGTGAGACATGGAGGGGAACAGATTTGCTGAACATTCTGCATAGCAAAAGAGGAGACCTGGCTGCTTTCGGCTGGTGCTCCCTGAAGCTGAACGGGTTTCTGTTCAAATAAATGGCAAAGCAAGCAGAGAGAGCTGACAGAACTGACAGACACCTTGAGCTGTGAGAGCAGAGCAGAGAACACGGCTTTGTTCTGAAATTGCTTGAGCAACCCACTGCAGATCACCTGGAACTCCCATCCTCATCTGCAAGGACCCCAAAGCACTTGATCCACAGCAGGGCTGCTCTGCAGCAGCCCAAAGCCCTCAAAGCACCCTGCAACACGTTTTTTAAACTCACTTTTGTGCCTCGTGACCTTCCTATTGCATTATCCAACAGTACATGAAAAACTGCAAACTAGCAGGTGCAGACAGTCAGGGTAAACATCCACAGTTTGTCCAAGATGGTTATTCAGCCATGGAGGATTTTACCGTAGCTACAATCATGCCTTAGCACAGTCAACATATACACCAAGCACCGTGGAAGAGAATACTCCATCATTCCCAACAATCCCAGCTGGTTTTGTGCAAGGCACAGCTGTGTAATGTGAAATATGTGAAGTTATCCCAGAGCAGTGATCGATAACCTTTTACCAACCCAGAACCAAAGTTATAGCCTTTATCATGTTTGTTTGCATATATTAACAAAAAAAAAAAAAATTTTTAAATCCTCCTTTCATTTAAAGTCCAAGGAGGAAATATTGGAAGGAAGAAAGCAGCAAACAGCAAAGTGACATCACACTCAGATCAAGAAAACCAGGCAGCAGGCTCATAACTGGTGTTCAGAGCAAGAATAAATGAATGGCCAAGCCACAGTTGACATTTTCACCGTAAGGAATGGATTTGGGGTTTCAGAGGGTGAAATTGAGGTCGGGGGATGTTGGCATTAATGAAAACATTGCCCTTGTTTATGAGCAGTAAAGAGATTGGTGAAAAAGTGTATTTCACCCTTGGTGCAGAATTATGCAAGCTCAGGAGAGCGCTTTAAGACCCGAGTTCCGTGAATATGAGCAGAGTCAGATATACAGAAAACACCGTGGAGGATTTAAAAGTATGAAAGGCATAAGGATTATATAGACTTGAACTGTGAATGAGGTTGAAGTGCATTCAGGAAAGCAAAAAAGACTAGTGAACCAGAAACGCCTTGCTCACTTATGATAAAATATCTAGTTAATACCAAAGAAAAGCTTCAAATAGACTTGTCTAGTTCTTTAGAAAGTCACTATAAAATAATGCCAGTATTCTTTGTATAAATACTTTCACAAATAAAGGCTCTCTTTTAGAAAGAAGATTGAACTTGGTAAGTAAGCAGCTTAAGCAGTAAGGAAAAGCATATTAAAATTATTTCTTAACTGGCAGAAATGTTGAATAATGGTCCATGGCCATGTTCTGTAATGACTCCAGACCATGCACTGTTCTCACAGTGTTGCAGTTTCCACGTTTTACACAGGAGACACGCATCCAAAAGTTAATTTGATCCACAATGGCAATACAAACCAGGTAATTAGCACAAGTGCACCAACTCCTTACTCTTGAAGCCCTTCAAGTTTGCTGCTTTTCTTGAGAAGAGGGGAATTCACCAGATAACCTACTCTCTGCACTACCTTTCACAATTTTGGTGTAAAGAGATAACTCAGATTTAGTGGGTTAAATTACTTTGACTAACCAAAATAAGTAATGAAAAGCATGAAATACTTTCATCTTAATTAGCTCGTATTTCATTTGAACGCAGTCAGACTCGCTGTTTTTCAGAGGAGGATATCAGTAGACACTGTAAACTCTAGAATTGCCTTGTTTTGTTTATGGGGGATCTTACCAGAATTATAAGACTCAAGTGAACTATGATAAGAAATAAAAACACATTCTTGCATAAGAAGCATTAAAGACACTAAGGCAAAACTCAGCACTTCTCCATCTGTTCCCAATTCAAAATGTGATCCTCATCAATTTTGAATGTGAGACTAATTTTGTTAAATCAGGCATTCTCATACTCCTGGGTGAGGGTTTTGTTTTGTCTTTTCAGCTGCAGAACTTAGGGATGTAACCTGCAGGATTCCTGTTCTAGGCAGCTCCTAGAGCCCGGAATTTTCCTTATTCCCTTTAAGCTCTGGGCACTGGAGCCGCACAGGGAGAAGCGCAGGGGTGAGACGATAACTGAACGGTACAAATGCCAAATCCTTGCTCCCCAAACCTGCTCCAGATCAGCCTCCTATCGCCACCCCCTCATTGTCTGCGCCTCCTCATCTGCAAACCTCATTAGCAACTCATTAGGAGCACTCCAGATGTGACAAAAACTTGCTCTGGGAGAGGGAATTGGAAACCTAAGAAACCTAAACGATTGTTCAGAGAATGTCCTGATCGTTATGTGAAAAATAATAAATCACTACTTTTGGCAAACACGGAGTGAAAAAAAAGATACACTTAGGGTTTAAAGGTTAAAACAAAAGGAATTGCTGTCTGGGTCAGTTCCCAATTTATACTTGGATTTGCAGTAATAACAGAAAGAAGTTATAGCCTTTACTTCAGTGCCTTTAGGAAGGACTGAGTTTATTTAAAGGCAATCAGTGTCTTTTTACAATAATGAACAGGGTCTTTCTTTCTACCCTGCTGTTAGTACCCACAGCTCCTAGATAATTCTGAGTTTCTTCTCTGTTAAAACAAAAACAAACAAACAAACAAAAAAAGAAAAAAAGAAAAAAAAAGAAAAAGAAAAGTATTACCGTTATTTATTTATTATCTTAGAACAAATACCAGTTATCTCAGTTATCTCATCTTATTTCACACCTAGTCATGTCTAAAAGAAAATCAGGTATTTGGAACACTCAGAGCTTCCCAGAAAAACTCACAGCAAAATTCTGCCTTAATTCGATGGCAGCAGCTGGAGCACAGCTTATCTGGGAGCAAAATGCCTTTTAAGGACCAAATACCTGGAAATAGACTGTTAAAAAGATGAAGATGTTGCGACCTATACTTATTCAAGGAAACTCAAGCCCATCTGTAATGCTTGTGCCTGATGATCTGTGATAGGTGTGATAGGGATGGGTGTGTTAAGATTGTGATGGGGAAAAGAGAAGAAATAAGGCTAAATGTAAATGACTGTCATAGCTCTGGGTGTAACTTTGAGTAGTGATCCTTGAACACTGGGAAAAAATTGAATTCTTGGTGGAAATATCTCAAAAATTGAGGACTCAGATACACTGTTATACATTACTCCATTTCGCCCCACCAACATCAGTTTTATAGGCAATAAAGCTCACTTCAATGACATTTATCATAGCACATTTGGGAAGAAAGAGACAATTTTAAGGCAAAAATTTACACAAAATAATCAATACAAGCAAGTTTCCCTCTGGATACATCAAAACAACCAGTCACCAAAGTAATCGCAGATGCCACGTCCTCTTTTCTCCTGTTTTCTACTATCCTTCCTTTCCAAAGTAATTTAAGCAGGATTAATCTAATCGAAATTTTGTCTTTAAAACATTAGCCTGATAAAGTATACAAATGCAAAATATATATCGAAAGGGGAAGAAACTTCTGAGCGTGTTCACGGAGTTGCTGTTGCCATGGGAACTGTGAAGCTGCTCTTCCCAGCCTCTGTCCCTGCTCCTGCTCCGAGCTGTGAGGGCAGGAAAAAGGAAACTTCGCAAAGCTTTTGGAAATGTTCGTGGGCATGAATTCCAAAGGTTGTTGGTTAACATGCACCTGTGAGAGCCTATCAGACTCTCTCGTGCTCAGAGCAGTGTGAACATCAAAAACTCCCATTGCGCCCCCATTCCTGCTTCCTTTAATGCTCTGCATTTCTGTATCCTTCACCTTCCAAAGATGACACCCCCGTTAATAGCAAAGTTATTCTGTGCTAAGGAGGATGATCTGCGTGAGATAAATATTGGGCAGTTCTCTTTTTTTGCCAAGAGCTCCCAAGGAGGTCAGATAAACCAGAAAAATGAGCACAGGTAACTGAACCACCAAAAGAGGCCCCATTGTCCCATCCCTTCTGCCGGTGAATTCTGCCAGGAGCAGACCCTGTCCCCTTGAAAACCACTTGGAATCATCATTTGTGTCTGTAAAGCCCAGTGTCTGCTTGAGGACGGTGGCATGACCCTGGCTGGAGCAGGGGCTCCACATCCTCCCCCTCCTCCTGCCCCCTCTGGCTCTCCCCAGCTGCATTTGCCAGGATTTTCCCCCTTCCTAAATCTCTGACCCCACTGGCAGCATTGCCATCACTGCTGAGCTCGTCCCTGGCTGAAAACAGAAGCGGTTGTACCGAATCAAGGAATTCTAACACTCAGGTGAGTACAAGGGGGGTTAAAAAGGAGTTCTGGACAGTTGGAGAGAACAAAATCTTGTTCACAATCCCTGTAACCCAGCCTCTCACCAAGTAGCAGAGAACAACATTTTTGAGAAAGCAACTATATCCTGATTATCCTCTTCAGGGTTCCTTATACTGCCTTGCAAGGACCTCATCTGATAAAAGAATTCCAGTCTAACTCAATATGGCAATTTTCATTTACCTACGGTGATTCTGAGCAATTTTGTGAAGGCAGATTTAATTTCATATTGGTTGTGAATTAGACTGTGGTCTTCCCAGAATAAAACTTTGTGAAAAATAAAATGCAAAGTTCCTAAGGTCTCCTTGGAAAGAGCTATAGGATTTACAATGTATCCTTTTCTTCAGTTTGTTTAAAATCTGTTGTTACCCATAACAAAATACACATTTTTATTAGCATACATACTTTTCTTTCTGTTTATTTCCTTAAATTTAATAAAGCCTTCTAGCTATCAGGGTAATTCAGTCTCAAATCTCCATTTCCCAGCTTGGTTTTCATTATTTCACATTATTCTTTTACTCTTATTATAGAAGCTGGCTTTATTCCCAACTCATAAAGTGACCCGAATTCTCCAGGAGATATTTTCTAGCATTGATTTTTCTTCGTTCATAATGTTAATGGCCTGACTGCTCCTATCTTTACTTTCTGTACTTTCTTAACTTTTATTATTTCTATAATCCCACACTATCACACTATTTTTTCCCTCATGCAATGTGCATTTCATTTTCCTCTCACCACTCCTTAGACATTTTGGAGATATGTTTGGAGGGAATTTGGGTGCTTATCTGTTTCTAAAATAATGTCAAACAAGAATAGCAAGCAGCAAAAATTTTACAATAAATTCTTACTTTGCAATCTCCTAGTCCCTATGTAACACCTGTTATTCATTTGACCAAGAATTCCTCTCTGAATACGCTCCAAAAACTCTTTATCAGTAAAGCTGTTCATCTCGAGCACTATCAGCGTGTTATAAACATGTTTTTGGGGATGTCATAGCCACTTTCTGGTTAATGGCATTCATGACATTCACAATCTTTTTCAAGATAGACCTTAGAAGTCTTATAAGATGAAATATTTTCACCCCAGTATATAGGTGGCCTTTAACACAATTGTCTGTACACGGAAAACCAAATAACCTTTTCTTTGTAAAACCTCCCACTTCTCCCTTCAGAGTATTACTGTGGGCTTTTTTAAATCTCCATGTTCTTTTAGTTGTTTAGATTTCTTTATGTAACCTGTCAGTTTTTGTGAGAGAGCTTTTTTTTTTAGTGTCTGCTTTCTCAACAGGACATTAAGCAACCACAAACAAATCTTTCCAGAACTCACGGCCTTCACCCATTCAATCAAAACTTCTTGACTCTGAACTTCTAACCCTTCCTTAAAAAGGACAGAATTTTTAAATTCCTCTAAAGCCTATTTCACCTTCCTTTACAAAAGACTCTCTCCTACTTAAGAAAAAAATGACGACAAAATATCATCTCTGTTAAATTACTTTTTCAATAGTAGATGATTTATAGTTGATTAGGTAATTAAATCAAATACAAGTGGCTGAAAGTAAATCTATTTTTATCATCCCTGTAAATTAAAAGTTCCGCATCATAAAAAATCATGACCATCTTGAAAATGACTAGTCAAGTGCTTTTTATAGGCAAGCAGGATTTATTGTCAATTAACGTATTGAACTGGATAGTCAGCATAACCCTGTGCTCAAGACTTTTTAAATTATTGGCTTCCGCTATCAAGCTGCTCCATATCACAGTAATGAAATGTATCTTGCTATTCACATATTGAACAATTCCTTAGGTTGGGTTTATATCTCACTATAACAACATTTCATTTTATTATTATCTCCGATCCCCTGTAATGAATACAAATACATTCCCTTTTTCCATCATGGGTTTATCAATTTTCATTGATTTGCCTGTAATGAATGCAGACAGGATGGTGAGAGAAAAATTTAAAGAGATCATATCCTTTAAAATATCTGTAAATTCAAAAGTTTTTCACTTGCAGTCACATCAATTAAAAGAAATCATTCAGAAGAACAATTGAAAGGAAATATTAGTTTAAGCCTTAACACTTAGAGAACTGTGAAAAGGAAGGTGGGGGCCTCTGTTTTTTACAGAATATTTGCTTTTGCAATTTTCTTTCTACAGACTTTAGAGAAAAAATAAAGGATACATTCTTCTTAGAGCTTTGCATTTCACACAAATTAATTTTTTGTAAAGCACTGCATTTTTCTTTTTCAATAAAGGTCAATTTGAGTAATGAAAATGCAGTTTATGGTACAGCCATTTGCTGGACACAAAGTGCATTTTGAGCAATGAAAGTTACTCAATGACAGCAACTCTCCCACGGGGAATTCCCCCAGCCCAAACCAGTTCTCATGGAGGAAAGCACTCCCACTGTTAAAGTGGAGACCTCAGCACCATTTTTGACACTTGGGGTACTGACACCTAAATCATCTTCCTAATTCTGAAACATAAATAAAACCACACTGATTGAAGACATGCAGACATCTTGAAACTCATATTCCAACTGTGCTACAAACTTCCACATTGAAACACAAACTTTTAAATGAAATTACAAACAGTGTTCTCAGTTGTGACATTTTATTGCACTATAACACTTGCATCTGCTTGTGTTCTGCAATTATATCATTATGTGACAATGTAATTTGATATGAAATGAAGTGATACAATAACATCCAGGCTTCCATTCAGCCACCAAAAAAAAAAAAAAAAATTAAAAAAAAATCCATGGAACATATAATGTCCAGTCTACCCAGGAAAACCTTCCCAACAGCAGCATCTGACCTATTGTATATTTATGTTGTGTGGCAGAACAGGACAAGGTTGACTTCCCAAAGCACAATAACAAACTGTCTGGCAAAACCAGTTATTCTACTTTTTACACAGATTTTATTAGGTAGAAGACTTGTTTGAAACAGATGCACAGATAAGTTTTGGTGGGTTTTTTAAATGAGGAAATGTACTTTAACTGTCTAGAAGATTTCTGTAGGTTTTAATGCCCCAGGAGACCATAACTGCACACTATAGTCAGATTTTCAATGAGTATGACCAACAGCAAAAACACACTTTGAGAGGAAAAAATCCCCAGCTGCTGGACATCAAAAGAGACATTTCTTATTATTCCATGTAAACTGATTTCTTGTCTAAAGAAGCCAGCAGTGTTTAGTCACAACACAGCATAACCCTTTTCTTTACAGAGGAAATGCATCACTGGTCCTCTGCAGATCCCTCTGAAACCACTGAAAACTCAGTGTTACTGGGAGAAGAGACAGAAAACCACCTCTGGACAAGGAATCCTAACAAAAGCAGGGAAAAAAAAATAATCTGTTTCCAGATGAATTTTCTCTGTCCCTCCTATGTATTATCTGTTGTGCAGAACAAAAATATCCTTCACCCTCCTCTTCTGTTTATCCACTCATTTCTCTAAAGACACCATGTGGCATCTCAGTCCGAGTGACACAAATAGCCAAAGTAACCTGGTCCCCGACTGCTGTCATGGGTCACATCCTCTGGAATAAAACATAGAAAAGATGTGGGGAAAATAAAATAGGAGAATAAAATAGGAGAATAAAACAGGAAAATAAAACCTGCCTGCCACCAGAAGAGGTGCAGGAGCCATGCAGCCAGTACTGTAGCAGTAATTTCCAAATTGCAGATACTCTGGTCCTCCTTCCCTATTAAAAGGAAGTTCAGACTCTGCCAGAATGATTCCCTCTAGACCGACTGACTCTCCACGTTCCAGAGATATTGTCAAATTCATTTCTCTAGATCACCCTACTGAAATGCAATGAGAGCGTGGTTTCTGACTTCCCTGTGCTGCTTTGAAAACTCCAGCCTGCAGCATTACAAGTAAGCCTTGAATAAGTTACTGCAAAATAACAAACATCCTTATCTTCTCTAATTTTAAAAGCTTCAGCAGGCTTTCAGTGTTACACATGTCGGTACATAAACCAGATATTTAATTTTCATAGCTGAATTTTTTTTATTTTTTTTATTTTTTTTTTTGCCACATGTAATATAAGTCACAAGTGTTGCATTTAATACTTTACTGATCAGCATGGTCCAAAGCTTGGTAACATTATACATGAGGCAAGTGCTGCCTGCTGAACTCAGTGGGGCTATTTGCAAACCGTGCCAGATGGAAGAGACTCTCCTTGCAGTCTTAAGTGACACAAAAATTGCAGAATCAAAGAACCTTAGAAGACAATACCTATTGTAAAACACACAGATGAATAATTATGTTCCTTTCAGAAGTAATCAATTCTACTCTGATCCAAAAAAATTTGATTGGGGACAGAAGTAGATAAAATTGTTTAAAGAACATTAAAGGGACTAGAAGTATGTGAAAAAACCCATTAATTACAAGAGGGCTGTGCTGTAGATTCATCATTTCTTAGGAAGTTTAAACCACATTATTTTGAAGCTCAATCAGCAATAAAGCATTGAATGAAAATAAAAGTAAAAATGAAAATTAAGAGGTTATCATCTAGGAAGTTTTTTGTATCAATGGTAAAGCAATCAGGATCATTTTCTAATGTTTTTTTTTTCCTCCCTCCAGAGAACAGTCAGTCCTTTCAAGAAAAGAACAATTCCCTAAACTGCTCTTTAAACATGAAAGCTCATTTTTGTGTATCACTGATGCATTCATGTTAAATATAAATACTCCTATTCTGTAATATTTTCCACCAAGCCCAGCCTTCTCCAGCAGCCTCGCTGGGAGTTTTGTTCAGGTTCTCTGATGGAAACACCTCCTTCACCTGTCAGAGCCAAGCCCTGGGGAGAGGTTGGTGTGGCACAACCACTGCCCTTCTGAAGGGGAAGGTACTTTGTGTAAGGAAATATTAATGGTCTTCTTCAGAAAACACAAAGAAAGATGGATCGTGCAAAATCCAGCCTAAAACTTTGCCCATCAGCCCAAATTGCAATGTTTGGAAAAGGTTGCTTGCCTTTTCTGTGTGCCCTGGCCTCACCACAAAACATTTCACATCTCTCCCAGCCTCTACCAATATTATTAGAAAATCCATTACTAACACCAGTGTGTGATCTCCAACGGGGATTAAATCCAAGAACACGGTGGAAGTGGAGCTGTTCAGAGGGATGCTGGGCATTTATGATTTTCTGAACTGCCTGATCTGATGCCTGAAGGCCAGAGCCTTTACACATTCATTGGAGTAGCAACTTCTCATTGATGGGAGATGCAAAGCTAAGGTAAGAGACAGGGACAGTGACTGGGTCATTTGTGACTCAGAGGATCCTGATTCAAACTCGGAGCCTAAGAGAAAGAAGCAAAGGGCAGAAAAGAACATCTTGCTAGATGAACGGACTGTGATTCCAGCACACTTTTTTCAAAGAGTGGTTGAAAAGAAGGGTAAGCTCCCTTTATTATCAACGGCATTTTCCTCTCACTGTGCTCCCAGCTGTCACTTGGTGATTCCCCACCTCCTTCCCGTGCTCCTGGAGCAGGTGAGGAGGTGAAACCGCTGTTGCCCCTGTCTCATTAGGGTCCTGAAGCCCCCTGCTGTCTGAAACCCCGGTGACAGCAGTCCCCTCGAGCATCACAGCACTGCTTGATCCACACAGCCAACAGAAATACGGCAGAACACGCCGGGGAGAGGCACGGGGATAGAATTAAATCTGCTGCATGGTGGGTCAGGCGACCTCACCCTGCAGACACAACATCATCTTCCACACCCAGAGCAGCCTCTGCACCTTCAAACGCTTTACAAAGACACCTCGGCAAAAGAACATCTTCAATCTCTTCATTTAGAAATCGATAACCTGCGAGATTCCACAGCTTCCTTTGAGACTAAGGTAAATAAAATTGAGGGAAGGCTGGAGGGATTTGAAAAGCAATGGAGTCAACTGAAACTCAAACAACAAAGAGAGGAATTCTGTAATAAAAAAAAAAAAAATCACAAAGAAGAGAAAACTGTGTTTAAGAATTATGGAGCTCCTGAAAGAAGATTAAAGTATTGGGAAAAATCAACAGCCTAGTCATAGTATTTAATGTTCTGAGCATCTTCTCTGAAAGATCCAAGATGGATGGAAATTAATGGAAAAATCCAAAGGAGACACAATGAAGAAAAACCCATTATCTGGAGTAGCAAATGCAATACATCCGCATGAATGTTCAAGTTTCAAAGTGCTGCATAGGAAGAAAATAATCAGAGAGCTGGACTGAAGGCAGGGTTTGAGCAGTGGCCAAAGAATTAGAATAAAAATCAGCTATCTTACAAACTCCATAAACCCTTGGCAAAGGATAGGAAGTAACTTCATTTGAAAAAAGAAAAATTTTTCCTAAACAACTCTGCATCGATCTTCTGTCCTGCCAGACTGCGGTTGCTACTCCTGAGAGAAGAAACACGACACTGCTGGGAAGCAGAAGCAGCACAATGTTTCACACAGAACTGAAAAAGAGACAGCAGGAAGAACTTAGATAGCTAAATCTATCAAAAATTCTCCAACCTACTTGTTTCGCCTCTTTTCCACAGAAGGTGCATTTGAACATGATTGTTCTGGAAAAATCTGCTCACCCTCTCACCTGGAATGTGGGTCATTGGTGAATTTACCCACATGGGCTGCCATAAAGGAGTAAGTTCAACTAAAACAATGCAAACATTTAATTAAAATAAATCATTTTCAGGCTGGTGAGTTACTATTGGTAAATTAATCTGCTTCCTAAACCACACTTTCAGAGGAGCAGTTTTTACATTTGACTTATGGCAACATTTGCAGATTGCTGTGAGGATTGAGAAGTAATACATGTTGCTAATGCATTCTAATGCTAAAGTTAGTTCCTCAACATTACCGATAACTATAAATCAATATTCATACTATTAAAATACATTACAATTGCCTTTACTAAATTTTCACCTACTACTAAGACGCAAAAAGGAAAGGAAAATAAGAAGATGACTATAAGGAAGCTCAAAATTCAGCTTTCCTATCTCAAGGAGCACGTTAGGACACCTTCACTTTAACCTACAGGCAGCGGCTCAAGTAAAGCCTGAAGTTTTGGTACCCTGGAGTGGAAATGTTCTTGCATATCCAAGCTGGGTATATTGATTCCTGGTGAACTGAGATAAACTGGTGCGTTTTTGCATATTTGTATGACATAAACACAAAGTAGAAACAGATGTAAATATTTTGAGGCA
Organism: Pardalotus punctatus; assembly: GCA_013400915.1. Classification (NCBI taxonomy): domain Eukaryota; kingdom Metazoa; phylum Chordata; class Aves; order Passeriformes; family Pardalotidae; genus Pardalotus; species Pardalotus punctatus. The sequence goes on from VZTX01020280.1 coordinate 376,161, forward strand.
CAGAAATTAAAACAGACACTTTCCATTCTCAAAGAGTAAATGTAAAGATCAGAATCTTCTCTAAGTACAAATTTAGAGGTTCACTCTAAAGATTTCCCTACACTTAAGAAAATAGTCTTAATTTTTTTCTATTGCAGCTCAAAGTGTATGGTTCTACTGCCATCCTTACTCCAAAAGCATTGGGTTTAAACAGAAAGCATCTGGGAATAGAATTCAAATATTGTTAAAGCATTTATTGTCTAGCACAGGCTCATGGCTTTGACTTGGCTTGCTTTCAGTTTTTTGACTTATGCATATACGAAGGCTTCTGTGGCTAACTAGTTTGCTTGTGGTTCTTTGTTGCAATGTTTTGTTAACCTTCCTTTATGTATTTTTAATGAATACTACAAATAAGAAATGTGTAAACTCATCCTGAGAAGAGGCTATAATGTCTTCCTGTGCTTTTGATTCACTGCCTCATTTGCAAGATTGCTGCTTATTCACAAATTAATTATGCAATGGCATCTTTAGCTAATAAAGTCTAAACAAAAAACATTTAATCCAATTCATAGTTTTCTCTCAATCAAACCAAGTCTGTCAAACATAATTACATTACACATGCAAAGCAGGAACGAGCCAAACATGTGCCACACCTGCTTAGTGCTTCTTCAGGCAGACGATATACAGTGGAAGAACAGTTGGCAGCACAGATGGCACAGCAAAGAAGACTTGTGAAAGATGCAGTTCTGGAGGGTGGTTTTGTGCCTTTTATTGATGGGAAGGGTCACACAGTGATCTCAGTTTATGTCAAACACACCTTGCTGGTAGCTTTAGGCTTGACAATTCTAATTTTAGAGGTACCAACCCCAGTCATCTTCTGCTTTCTAAATGAAGGGCCCTCTGCAGCTCAGGGGAGTCGTTGCTGGCTTCCAACCACAGCCAGGGGCTCTGGGGACACCTGTGATCACTTATGATCAGCGTGATTCTAAATATCGTATTGCCCACCAACTTCATTGGATATCTGTATAAAACCTATTTGCCAATTACAGGGACAGTGACTCCACACATTTCAGCGCTTCCAGCTCACAAGCTCAGGAAGGAGCCAGGTATTTTACTTGTGACCACAAAACCAAAAGATAACCCAAGCAGTCCTGGGTAGATTTTCAATTTGTGGGTATGCTTAATTGAAAAAAAAACCCAGACATATAAAATAATATTAGCATGCATTTATAGTAATTTCTACTTAAGACTATGTAATTACATGGAGTGGTTGAGTTTCTGAAAATTACTTTAGCTTGAGATTTTGTGATATCTCCTGATACCACTGAAACCATCTCTGCCACGTCATTTAAAAGTCAGCATCTTGCAGGAGGCAAGATGCCCAAACCAAATCACCCATTATTTCCTGAAGGATCTGATACCTAACTTTTGTCTTCCTACACACACAGGAAAGAAAAGAAACTCAAAAAACAAAGCTCAAAACGTTCCTATTCAAAAAAGCTTTATCTCTTATCTCCATTACCTTTACCTGCTGCTTCTCATCAATACAATCATGTGCTCTGCAGAAGTCCTTTCACACCTATTGCCCATGTGCTGTATTTATATGGCATCCGTGTTATGAAAGCTGAGTGTGAAACCACCATGGTGACCACCCATCCTGTCTTTGAGGTTCTTCAGAACTTTCCCCAGCTTGGCTAAGCTTTGAGGAAACATTTCCACAAGCCAGGAATAAGACCTTGGGTTACATCTACAGAGGGTTACACCATGGGCTACATCCATAAAGGAGTTCTAAGGATGTGAGGGCAAGGGTGTTTCATGAACTTTACTAATCCTACAAGATGTTTTCTCTCATTTCTTTCATTAGAGTGGTTTGTCAAAGCTACTACCCAGCGTAAGGATTAGTATGAACTTACATCAACTTCTGTAAGGCCCTGAAGGATGGAATTCCCTTTCTCATCACACAACCAATGTGCCCTGCAGTGCTGGACCCTCACAGCCCTGTGGTCTGTGCTGACTGGGAGAACTGGGAGAACTGAGAGAAATTGGAGCTGAGAGCCTGGAGGGGAGCGGCCTCTGCATCCCCAAATGGGTTAATCCAGAGAGAAATAAGAACAGACCAAGTTCCAAGTGAGCAAAGTGAACTGGGGCCTCTCCACTTACATTCGATACACACCTGCCTGTGCCACACTGGCTGCCAGATTTTAGTAATTGTAACATCGCCGTGTAGGCAGATTATTCCGAAATTTTCTAACAGTTTTAACATATTTTCTAATAACAGCATTAAGACTCCCTTTTGAGTTCACTGTCAGCACACCTCTATCAAAGCAAACTCAGGGTCAAGCACATGCATCATTTTTGTACAGCAGGAAGAGCAGACCTGTCCTGACTGCTGTGTTTCAAGTAACTCATACATTACAGGAGCTCTTTCTCCGCTGAAGTCTTCCTCCAGCTTGCAAAATTGTTTTCCACTTACGTGACCAAAATGCCAATAAACATTCCCTCAGTATTTCCCACCGGTGTAGGTGCACTAAATGGAGACTCTGCAGCATCAAGGACTTGGAAAATGGTATTGAAAACAGAGCCTGTTCAAATAACTTCTGCAGGACTCATTCCCTAGAATGCTAAATTTTCGAATCTATTAGTGTGCTTCTAGATTCAAAAATATTCTAGTGAGGAATATTTTGTCTGCTTTTCTCCAAGGACACTTGACCAGAGGGCTCTTAGCAAGAGCTGGGAAACTGTCAGTGGAACAAAACAGATAGCAGTAAATAAATAAATAATACACAAACCGTTTTTCAGGGATTGAGTGCAAAAAATTATTCAGGGGAAAATACACTGGGATTTAACTTAAATAAAGTTTAAAGAAATTCACAAAGTTTAAATGACTGAGCCAACAACAAATGTCCTGGGAGAATCCTTATGACAGCAGAAGTCAGAAATAAATCAGCAGAAAGGAATACGTGTGTTTTTCTGAGAAGAGAAATCTCAGTGCCATCGTAAGTATTAAAAATAAAAATGAAAAAAAAAATTAACCAGACACTCTTATTCAGAAAGTGTATCCGTTCCAGAGCCTCAGCTCCACTGAAAGACACCGAGACAAACCAGCGAGCAAAGCTATAAAAGCAGAATCCCAAACGAATAAATAAAAAGGCCATCTTCTGTTTCAGAAATCAGCAGTCCCATAACACATTGCTCTATAAATTTCTTCCCCACAGACTGGAAAGGGAATGTTCTTGACTAGCAGATCTTTCTTGCTGAAATATCACCTGGGATGGGTAGCACTCACCGGCAGGCCTGCGCCATCTGCTTGCTGAGGCTCCAGTAAAGGCAGAGGCGCGAGTGTTTCATGTTTGCATAGCACGGATTTAAAGGAAATTGTGCCCTTTCTTACTTTCTCACACAGGGACATTTATGAAAAGCCCAAGCTTGCACCACGTTATTGTCTCAGCTGTGCATTATTCCCAATGAAATGCAGTGAATGTTTTCCCAAATCCGAGAAGTGCTGTTTTCTGGTGTGTGCATTTCAGTGTGAAGTACTGAGCAATAAATTCGAACACTCTCCATAGATGGCTGTGGATTCATGGATTGTGCTGGCAGCTGTTTGAAGGGTGCCTGCAGGGCTGCAATCTGGGCACCCCAAAATCTCTTCTTCCCCCTACCCTTTCTTTCCAAGTGCCACAATTGTGAAGACTTCGGGCATTTCTGCTGGAGCACAACACAGACAGCGCCAAAAAGGACCATCCAGAGCCAGAAGCAGCACAAATGTGGAGCTTTGCAGCCTTTGATAAGGAGGCATAAAAAAGTCAAATTAGATTTTCAAAAACTAAGCCTAATTAACCATCTCTTCAGCAAGCACTTTTCACGGGAGTTTAGTATGAACCTTATATGCTGCTATGAGCACCTACAGACACGAGGTAAGATGTGTTCAAGTTTTAGAGTCCTGTCTCAGCTTTCTGCCTTTGGATTTTACAGGGGATCCAGAGTTCTTCCCCTCTTTCTCCTCTCCCCAATCAGATATAGTTACCATCTGCTGGGAAGTGATCTGATCTTTCATCTTTTCATTTTTTCATTTAAAAATCTGAAGTACTAAAGTAATAACCAATTATTAATTCCTCTACCTTTAATATCAAAATCTAAATTAAAATGTTCAACGTATTTGTCATCTGTCATCACTATGGCAATTTTTACAACAGTTTGTTTTCACTTTGAAAGTTAAATACTGCACAATTTTGAACTTTCATTAAAAAGTGCCAGTTCTCAGAGAATAAGAAAATATACATATATGATTAAAACACTCAAAACTATACAGCAAACAACGTATCTCCCTCTTTATTCCTCATTCAGGTTTGTCATCTCCGTACCCATCTAATGATTTTTGTTTAAATGTCTGAGATTTGCTATGAAGTTATCCTGTACTACACAAATGCAGGTTGCAAATATTTATGCATGATTCAGTCTAAGTATACAGCCCCAGTGGTGATGTTTACATGCACAGCCATAATCATATGCATAATGTCAGACGAGTATCTGTTTAATTTCAGAACTTATTTTTAGTAATTGATGTTTTTATTTGGAAACAAGATTATTGGAAAATAACTCCTTAAAAACTGCACTGTTTTATATCCAGGGAAACATTCCCGATTAGAAAAACAAATAAAATGAAAAAAGCTAGACTGGATTGACAAGTTTGCACAAAATATGGAAGTGGCTCTCCAAAGCCCTTTGATTCTTTTAGTATTCAACATTATTGTAGCAAAAGGGATTTTGGGCAACATTTGAAGTCTAAAGGTGGCCAAAAGCAACTTCTACTGGAGCAACACAACCTAAAGATCCAAGCAAAGATGGAAATGGATTTTCCCCTGGCCCATGAAGGACTAACACCACTCCCTGCCCCGGGCTGAGGTGTCAGAGTCTTTACCCTCCCACAGACCAGGCTCTTCCACTCATTACCAAAACCAAGCAGTTCCTCCTGCATAATGGGCAGTTCTTCAACAATGAAAAGAAAAACTCACATGTGGCTATGTCCTGCTGAAGAAAAACATTTAATTGTACAACTATGGAATTTTAATCAGTATTGATTTTACTCTTGTCATGAAGAGAGAGAACGGTGAATCTTGTCAAACCACATGAGCACAGGTTAATGCAGGGTTATAAACTCATCCATTTGTCTCTTTACCAAGACTATTTATTCCTCCACTAGCATGAAAGTACCAAAGGATGCAGGCATATTCCAAATATTTGTAAATAATAAATGCCTAATCTCACTCACTGTAGTGGAATAAAATTCTAGACACCTGTGCCTTGTTCATGTTAAACTGTGAAAATTCAAACCAGAAGGCACTTGCAGAGATACAGACAACCCCAAGGAGAACTGGAAAAGGATTTTGCCATTTCTAAATCTATACAAAGCTTTTTTTGTTGTGGGAGATCTCCTCAGCTGGGATTCGTGTGCTACCTTCCTAAAGCATATAGGCAGGTCTGCAAACTTGCTCAATAGCCTTGTATGCAAAAGGAACACAGTGGCAGCTGAAAAAGATGTTTGTACTCAGGATTAAGGCCAGTATTTATCTTCTTGGCAAAGGTGTCTACGTGAAAGCCGAGAGTAATGATACCATACTCTACAGACTACTACAAAAACAAGATCAAGAAGAATTGCATAAATACACCTATGCAGCATCCATCACATTAATGAGAATGTAGAGACAAATGCAGCTTGCTGCTAAACTTGGCACCTATTGACTGCAGGAGAAAGTTAGACACTGCAGAGACAAATACCATCCTAAAGCCATTGGAAGAGCGTGGATCCAAAATGATCTGACACACAAAAGTTTCTCTCTCTGACTAAGAGCCATCTTTCAGGTCTGAGGCCCACCAAAGGCAAACCTGAATGCTTTTATCAGCTTAATAATGGGTTTTTCACACTGCTCTCTGAAAGACCTGCTTGGGAGGCTGAGCTGGAGGAAAGGATGCCAGAGCATCGGGAAAATCTCACTTGCCAAAGGTTTAGCTGAACACCATTTGAATATCTGAGCCTAAGGAAGGATGTAACAGCGGCTGGGCTAGATTGATGGACCAGGAATCTGAGAAAAGGAGCATTGCTTTAGCATCAGAAGGGCTGGAAGTAGAAGGTCCTTTTTTTACCACGAATACACCAAGTCACAGGGATATTTGCTCAGTGTTTTGCTGGACAGAATGCAAGGCTTTGCAAAGCTGGTAGGGGGAAGTCAGCACTAACTTTCAAAGAAGAATAAGATCCTAGTTGGTCAAAAAAGCACCCGTGTCCTGTTTAGTCATATTGATCTGAATTTTTACAAGTATCAAGTTTTAGCTTAATTCCCATTTGCAAGCTTTATCAGCTTACTGAACTGCAATGCACTACTCTTTGCTTTCCACCTGTGACTCTGAATTGTTTTTCTAGGGAAGGTAAAAATCATAATTCCCATAGAAGTGAGGTAGAACTGTGAGATGACAGATTATTTTTTTTCTTTTATATGAACAGAGTTCTGCTAAACAATTTTTCACCATAATCCAGATTTGATGGCTTTGTGGTTAAACAATCAGTTATTGAATCCTACAGGTAAAAATAAAAATACCACTTTATGTAATTGTGCTCAGAGCTAATTATAATCACCCATTTGTTATTTATCTTCTACAGTAATTGGGAAAAGAAGCTCTTTAGCCAAGAGCCACGGACAGAGGATAAGTGGGATTTTCTCCTGCTAAATTTATGAGACAAAGGACACAAAAGGTTCCGGTTGCACAAGAAGTCAAAAGAAATGTGTGTTAGTGATTGCAAGGGTGAGTACAAAGAGATAAAATGGGGTGTAAAAAATGCCTGCATTGTGCTGAGAAAACAAAGCGGAGCAGGTGATGTCCTGCAGAGCAGGTGATGTCCTGCAGAGCAGGACACGCTGTGAGCCACAGGCAGCAGATGGTTCTGGTGAGCCTTGAGGGCACGGAGCTGAGCCAGGGCCGGGATGGTCCAGCCTGCCTCGAGTCCGTACAGCAGAGAGAGGAGATAACCACCGAGGAGAGGCTGTTCAACATTTCCCTGTTGTAAGGGAAATATCCACCGAGGAGAGGCTGTTAAACACCCCTGTGGTAAGGGAAATAACCACCGAGGAGAGGCTGCTAAACACCCCTGTTGTAAGGGAAATATCCACCGAGGAGAGGCTGTTCAACACCCCTGTTGTAAGGGAACCCCTTCAGGGCTTGGCACAGCTCCCAGAGCTCGGAGTTCGCCGCTGCTGGGTGCCAAAGACCTCCTGCATCTGTGTCATCTCCGGTGGCAGCAAACGGCCGGCGACTGCTGCCCTGCCCCACAAACATTGCAAAAGGCGCTGGGAAAAACGTGCATTTCAAAAGCCTCCTCCAAATGTTTGCTGCCAGACCGGAGAAGAGAGCAGCTCCGGAGGCTGCAGCTCCAGAGGCTGCAGCTCCAGCGGCAGCAGCTCCAGAGGCTGCAGCTCCAGAGGCTGCAGCTCCAGCGGCAGCAGCTCCAGAGGCTGCAGCTCCAGAGACTGCAGCTCCAGAGGCAGCAGCTCCAGAGGCTGCAGCTCCAGCGCAGCACAGAGAGCCCGAGTCACGCAGGGCCAGCCCGGGGACAGCGGCAGCTCCTGTCCCCAGCTCCTGTCCCCA